>CM059806.1:21931181-22361181 GCA_030435695.1 Brachymystax lenok tsinlingensis
CCTATAAACTTGTCCAAAAACAATCAAACATAGTTTTAAATGTATCCTTAGGAACCCTTTTACGTATATGTACTATTATAAATCAGCCGGAATATAAACTGAACGCTAAAACGATAAATAAGGCACAGCGCAGCCTCATGCACGCCAAGACTCTGAAGAGTTTTCAGAAGAGGGGTCCTCATTGCCATGCTGTTTATCAATGGCCGAAATACCTCCAAGATGGAGTAAAACACCGTCTCGTGGTTGATGACATCATAAGGAAGCGACGTGCATTGCGTTCACATGCCTATATATGGTCATTTTGGATAGGGAGGGGCTCAAAAATGAGCAATGTGTCAAAATGACTTTTTTCAGGACAGAGATTCCTCAGGGTTTTGCCTGCCAAATGCGTTGTGATTGACGCACAGACAAATGGTTAACAGTTTTGGAAAATTCAGAGTGTTTCCTATCCAATGGTACTAAATATATGCATATCCCATTTTCTGGGCCTAAATGGGAGGCATTTTACTTTGGGCACGCCAGGCTCTCCAAAACAGTCACCTTTGCTGCTGGAGCCGGTGAAAAAGTCATGAACAAAATCTTATTTACAATGACGGCCTACACAGACCAAACTCGGATGATGCTGGGCCAATTGAGCACCGCCCTATGGGACTCCCAATCATGGCCGGTTGTGATACAGCCTGGATTCGAACCAGGGTGTCTGTACGGTTAATGGTTAATTTAGGGAAAATAGGATTTTGAATGGGACTGAATTGTGTGTCCCACAAGGTTAGTTATACAAGACTCAGTGTGTGTGTGTAGGCCTGACTATGAGTGACAGGTCATCACAGACACACGCAGCTTAATTACCATAGAGTAGGCAGTTTATCTTTCTCCGTTTCCCTATTTCTCTATCACTGTTTCTGTATCTTTCTCTCTTCATCTTTCTCTCTACCTTCCTCTATACTGTATCTATCTCTTCAATCTGTAGAAGGAAACAAGTTAAAAGAGGAAGGAGCAAACTATTGTGTGTGTGTGTGTGTGTTAGAGTGTGCATGTGTGTGAGAGCGAGGGAGAGCGAGAGAAAGAAAGAAATATGGAGCTGACTATAATGTAGCTAACCTAATTTAGAGGAAGATCCTGTATGTACTTTAGGCTACTGTATGAGTATTTTCTAGGTTTATGTTTCTGCTACTAAAGACGGGTCAGTCAGCTGTGTGTGTCAGTGTTTCTGCTACTAAAGACGGGTCAGTCAGCTGTGTGTGTTAGTGTTTCTGCTACTAAAGACGGGTCAGTCAGCTGTGTGTGTTAGTGTTTCTGCTACTAAAGACGGGTCAGTCAGCTGTGTGTGTCAGTGTTTCTGCTACTAAAGACGGGCCAGTCAGCTGTGTGTGTCAGTGTTTCTGCTACTAAAGACGGGCCAGTCAGCTGTGTGTGTTAGTGTTTCTGCTACTAAAGACGGGTCAGTCAGCTGTGTGTGTTAGTGTTTCGGCTACTAAAGACGGGCCAGTCAGCTGTGTGTGTTAGTGTTTCTGCTACTAAAGACGGGCCAGTCAGCTGTGTGTGTCAGTGTTTCTGCTACTAAAGACGGGTCAGTCAGCTGTGTGTGTCAGTGTTTCTGCTACTAAAGACGGGTCAGTCAGCTGTGTGTTAGTGTTTCTGCTACTAAAGACGGGTCAGTCAGCTGTGTGTGTCAGTGTTTCTGCTACTAAAGACGGGCCAGTCAGCTGTGTGTGTTAGTGTTTCTGCTACTAAAGACGGGTCAGTCAGCTGTGTGTGTTAGTGTTTCTGCTACTAAAGACGGGCCAGTCAGCTGTGTGTGTTAGTGTTTCTGCTACTAAAGACGGGCCAGTCAGCTGTGTGTGTCAGTGTTTCTGCTACTAAAGACGGGTCAGTCAGCTGTGTGTGTCAGTGTTTCTGCTACTAAAGACGGGTCAGTCAGCTGTGTGTTAGTGTTTCTGCTACTAAAGACGGGTCAGTCAGCTGTGTGTGTTAGTGTTTCTGCTACTAAAGACGGGTCAGTCAGCTGTGTGTGTCAGTGTTTCTGCTACTAAAGACGGGTCAGTCAGCTGTGTGTGTTAGTGTTTCTGCTACTAAAGACGGGTCAGTCAGCTGTGTGTGTCAGTGTTTCTGCTACTAAAGACGGGCCAGTCAGCTGTGTGTGTCAGTGTTTCTGCTACTAAAGACGGCCAGTCAGCTGTGTGTGTTAGTGTTTCTGCTACTAAAGACGGGCCAGTCAGCTGTGTGTGTCAGTGTTTCTGCTACTAAAGACGGGTCAGTCAGCTGTGTGTGTCAGTGTTTCTGCTACTAAAGACGGGTCAGTTAGCTGTGTATGTTAGTGTTTCTGCTACTAAAGACGGGCCAGTCAGCTGTGTGTGTTAGTGTTTCTGCTACTAAAGACGGGCCAGTCAGCTGTGTTTGTCAGTGTTTCTGCTACTAAAGACGGGCCAGTCAGCTGTGTCAGTGAGAGGGACAGTTAAGCCCTCAGATATGATAAGTGAGTTTCAGGCACGGCAGAATCCACAGAGACTGACACTGGAGAACAGACAGCAGAGTGTGTGTGTGTGCATTGGGGAGACAGTACGTCAGCAGTGCCACCTGCTCCAGTGGGATGAAGGCCAGAGAAACAAACGCACACACTGTTGGTTTTACTATCCAAGTGGGCACCAAAAAATGCATTCATATTCAAGATCCTATTTTCCCTAACCCCTAACCCTTAACTTACCCTAACACCAAACCCCTAAAACTAAACCTAACCCCTAACCCTAATTGTAACCCTAACCCAGGGGTTCTTAAACTTTTTCAGCCTGGGACCCAAATTAGAAATTCTGTGTTTTCCTTGTACCCAAGCTTATGAAAACATGCAACTATATGTAAATGTCGGTACTTTTCATTGCCTTTATGCCTAAAACAAATGCAATATAGACAAATAGCAAATAACAATGAAATATAATAATATATATAGCTATTCATGTTTATTTTCCCCCATTAAAAACACTTACAGTGCATTCGGAAACTATTCAGACCCTTGGACTTTTTGTTACGTTACGTTACAGCCTTATTTTTAAATGGATTAAATTGTTTTTTCCCTCATCAATCTACACACAATACCCCATAATGACAAAGCACTAATGGGTTTATAGAAATGTTTGCAAATGTCAAATGACAAAGCAAAAAATGAAATATCACATTTACATAAGCATTCAGACCTTTTACTCAGTACTTTGTTTTAGCACTTTTGCCAGCGATTACAGCCTCTAGTCTTCTTGGGTATGACGCTACAAGCCTGGCACACCTGTATTGGCACACCAGAAACCACCTGGAGTTTCTCCCATTCTTCTCTGCAGATCCTCTCAAGCTCTGTCAGGTTGGATGGGGAGCGTCGCTGCACAGCTATTTTCAGGTCTCTCCAGAGATGTTAGGTCGGGTTCAAGTTAGGGCTCTGGCTGGGCCACTCAAGGACATTCAGAGACTTGTCCCGAAGCCACTCCTGCGTTGTCTTGGCTGTGTGCTTAGGGTTGTTGACTTGTTGGAAGGTGAACCTTCACCCCAGTCTGAGGTTCTGAGTGCTCTGGAGCAGGTTTTCATCAAGGATCTCTCTATACTTTGCTCTGTTCATCTTTGCCTCGGTCCTGACTAGTCTCCCAGTCCCTGCCTCTGAAAACATCCCCACAGCAAGAACACATTTGTTCTTAACTGACTTGCCTAGTTAAATAAAGTTTCAATAAAAATAGATATTTTTAAAGACTAACGTAACAAAATGTGGGGAAAAGGAAAGGGTCTGAATACTTTCCAAATGCACCGTACTCATTTGCCTAGGTTGGAACTGCTGCGGTTAAAATATAATAAATAATTTTAATTCTGAACTGGAGTAAACTGATTGATCACAGCACACAGACACCGGCTCAGTTTTGATAGTGCAACCCTAAGTAACAGTACAGAAGAAACATGATCAGGCCTACTGTACATCTTACTGTAGAAATTATTGTTGAAAAAAAATCTAGGTTGGAACTGTTGTAAAATACAATAAATAATTTGCATTCTGAATTGGAATAAACTGATTGATCACATCATACAGATGTAGACCACAAAAAACACACACCGTCTTAATGAGAGGTGTGTGGCTGGTTGAAGCTTTCAACAAGCATTTCTATTCTGGGCTCAGTTTTTAACAGTGCAACCCTGAGGTCATGCTCCGCATGGACTCTGTTTCTGTACTTGTTTTTTTATGTACGTCAGAGTTGAGAACCCTGACTCGCATAGGTATGTGGTGCCAAACTGGATCAGAACATCTACTGCTTTCTCAGCCAGGCAGGAGACCGCTTCCTACTGTAGATGAGCAACCCAGAACTGTGTTTGCCTCAAAAAGCATCTTGCTTCAAGTAGTTTATTCCAGTTCAGAATACAAATTATTACTTGTATTTTAACAGCAACAGTTCCAACCTAGACTTGTTTTCAACAATCCTTTCTACAGTAAGATGTACAATAGGCCTGATCATTTTATCTTCATATGTACCGTAACTTAGGGTTGCACTATTAGTATAGCTAGCTAGCTTGCTTTCTTTGGCTAATATTAGCAATCTAACTAACGTTAATAGCTGTGTACAAGGGAATTGTTTGAAAGAGAAATTCACATCTACTACTTTGATAGTATTCCCTTATTTATGCTTCTCGTCAACTGTTATAAAAAAGACAACAATGCCTTGCTAGTTGAATTACTTTCCACTGTTGAAGCACTGTTTTTTGAAGAATTCTGCCCTGTTCTGAAATAACTCCCTGGGTTTTACCGTCATGCTGTGGATGTTTGGTCAGAATGTGTTGTTTTAATTTGTTATTTTTGAGAGACTCATTACTAAGCACTTCCCCGCACAAAACCCATTGTGGGCGCCCCTCATTATTTCTCAAAGTTTGTATGAAACCAAGAGTGAGAAACTCATCGCTGTATTTGCGTTTCATGACGATTGAGCTGTCAGAACTTGTGGCTAGCTTGACTCCATTTGATGACAGAGGTCATTTGATGACATCGGTGAGTGATGGCGAGTGAGACAGCGCATCATCTGCTCAGTGTTGCCAACTCCTCAGTAAGGAAAGTAGCTATTGGCTGTCCTAAAAGTCGCTAGAAGTGGCTAAATGATGCTATCACCTAATTTACATAATTGGCCATGTGCATGTAATTGTGATAGACGATGTAGGAGAGAGGAATAGCGTCGTGGGAGAGACAAAAAGTGAGTAAAAAACACCCTAAATATGTTTAGAACTACAAATGAACTTTCTTCTGTCGATTCTTGGGTTTTTTTATGTCACAATTCCAACCCTCCTCCTTTATCCAGGCTTGGGACCGGCAAAAGTGACCCAAAAGAGACACTCTGGCGGAGTTACTTCGTTTTTTATTGAATTGTATTTATTTTTTAAAACTTTTTTTTGTTTAGTTTTCTTCATTTGGTTTGGTTTTTAACCTTATGCTCCACTTAGGAGTCTACAACAAGTCACAGTACAACATTACATTTTTTAACCATAACATATTTTACATTTTTTTGTAGACAATCTACATTAACAATCTAAATGGACCAAAAAGAGACAATATAAAAAACTGTCAATGGCAATGTGAGAAAATTATGGTAACTAGTCTGGCCCTTTTTTCAGACCCCCCTCCACACACACACAGGCTGTGCTGGCTCACAGAATGAGTAAGTCACCGTCATTTTTGTCAAGGCTATCTATGGCAGGTTAAGCAACTGAGGGAGCTGACTTAACTGAGTAAGCAGCTGATGTTCCAAAAAACTGCAAAACATTATCAGGCAGCTGGTGCTGATAGCAAGCCTCACCAGACAGCTTCAGTCCATATCGAATGTACAGGATGGAGTTAAGGGTCTGCAAGGACATCCGATTTCTAAGTTTGCTTTTTACCACACTCATCTGGCTGAATACTCTCTCGACTTCAGCATTCGAGTGTGGCAAGGACAACACAGACACAGCAGCCATGGCAAGTTCTTGAAACGGGTTGATATCAGCTGCATCCCTGAACTTCCAAATCTCACTCCAGAAGCCCAGTGTGTTTTTGTCTCATTCCATTTACTAAGATGGATGGCACACCATTGCTGGACAATCTTGTCTATCTCTGCAGGGGAGTAGCCAAGGAGCTTGGCTATTTTTTATATTTCTCCAGGGCTCTTATTGTGCTTTAGAGTTTCCTCCACATTGAAAACGGACATGTACTGCAATGCTTCGATGTTGTCCGGCAGTCTCACCCTCAACTCATTAGTGAGGGAGATGGTGAAGGCTACACACCACTTTCGGACATTGTTTTCATCCTCAGGCACAAGGTGGAGCTCAGCTGCCTTTGACTCAAAAAGGTAACCAAGGTACAGTTTGGGACTGATGTATCCATCTATTGGCCCTTTGAGTACATCAACATTTGCCAGTGGATTCAGCTCCCTGATGCTCACAGACTTGATCAGGCTAAACAAGCTGTCAAGTAGCTTAAAACCACTCAAATATCAGTGGGTCGCTAGCGGGATCATCCCGACTCTACTAGCAAAAATCTGAGGCGCCAAATTTTAAATCCGAAAGTTGAATTATTAAATATCCAGCTATATACAAGTGTTCCATACTCATCAAAAGCTCTGTTTCTTGGCAATATCACAGCGTTGTCAGATTTCAAAAAAGGCTTTACGGCGAAAGCAGCACATTCATTTGTTTGAGGCTAGCACCTCACATATTTTCCAATAGCCATGTATCGATTAGAAATCATGGAACACACATAACACATTTCACAGCGAAAACAAAGTAATTACCTGTTGAAGAACTTCTGCTGAGGTCTTCCTAAGTGTCCAACGAAGACAATCCATGGTTCTTTTGTTAGAAAAAGTAACGTCTTTTATCCATAAATCCTCCATTTGGTTCATGCGTTATAATCAGAAACGACAGCCTCCATTACTCCTTTGAAACTCGGCGCCAGCTCGTTAAAATTATACCTATAAACTTGTCCAAAAACAATCAAACATAGTTTTAAATGTATCCTTAGGAACCCTTTTACGTATATGTACTATTATAAATCAGCCGGAATATAAACTGAACGCTAAAAACGATAAATAAGGCACAGCGCGCCTTCTCATGCACGCGCACTCTGAAGAGTTTTCAGAAGAGGGGTCCTCATTGCCATGCTGTTTATCAATGGCCGAAATACCTCCAAGATGGAGTAAAACACCGTCTCGTGGTTGATGACATCATAAGGAAGCGACGTGCATTGCGTTCACATGCCTATATATGGTCATTTTGGATAGGGAGGGGCTCAAAAATGAGCAATGTGTCAAAATGACTTTTTTCAGGACAGAGATTCCTCAGGGTTTTGCCTGCCAAATGCGTTGTGATTGACGCACAGACAAATGGTTAACAGTTTTGGAAAATTCAGAGTGTTTCCTATCCAATGGTACTAAATATATGCATATCCCATTTTCTGGGCCTAAATGGGAGGCATTTTACTTTGGGCACGCCAGGCTCTCCAAAACAGTCACCTTTGCTGCTGGAGCCGGTGAAGTTTAAGAGGATCTACCTGCTCTCCCTCAAAAGCCTTGATGGCCAACTGTACCTCACCCAGCACCGACTTCAAAAAAAGTCAGATACAATATGTTTTGAGGATCACTGTACATGGAGTATAAAACCTCAGCCATGTAGCAGTGTTCACTGGACTTGGTGACTGAGAAATGCAGCCTAAGCTCCTCCCACTGGTCCAAAATGTGTGAAACCGCGGGATCAATGGAGAGCCAACGTGTGGCACACACCTTGGTTATCTGTAAAGGTTTCTCCCCACAGTTGATGGTCTCATATATGGCCTTGTAGGCCTCCCTGTGCTTTGAAAACACTGAAAACCAGTTATAAGTCTCTCGTACCAAGTACTCCACACTACGGGGGATGGTGTCATTGGAAGCATGACTTACAGCAAGCTGCAGAGAGTGGCACACAGCGAATAAGAACCAGATATTTGAGGCCATACTCCTCCTTCAGCACTTTATGGACCCCATTGTTAATCCCCGTCATAACAGAGGCATTGTCAGTCCCTATCCCCAGGAGTTTCTCTTTTTTTAAGACAACACTTCTTGAGGAAAGCCACAACAGCACGGGCTATAGATTTGGCATCTCCTCCCTCCAACTCAACAAGTCCCAGGAATGTTGATACAATTGTCTCCTTGGTGTCACTAAAGTACCTTCTCACAACCCCCAGGTACTTAGAAACACTTCCATCCGTGGACTCATCGAGGAGGAGGCTGAAACGCTGGTCACCCACATCTGCAACCAACTTTTTCAGAAAGTATGGTGCTAGAACACCATTAATCATTTCTGTGCACTTTGTCCTGTGCATTTTGAAGTGGGTAGCAGCAGTGGAGTCTGAGAAAGCAGATCTACATGCTTCTACAATGTGATCACATGCCAGCATGGAACAGTGTTCAGCGATAGCTAATGCCATGGTGGCCTCAGCCTTTTTTGTAGAGTCCATTTAACCATAAATGGCAGCTTGTTTTGGGTGGAACTGTTATAAGGCTTTGCCTTTTGAGTATGTCTTTGAGTTGTCATGTGTTTTTTTACATCACTAAGTTTGGCGTAGAAATCAGCCTTTCAATACAGGCAGCATGTCCGTGTATCATCTCCAATAAAAGGCTTCA
The DNA here is from genome assembly GCA_030435695.1 of Brachymystax lenok tsinlingensis. Lineage (NCBI taxonomy): Eukaryota > Metazoa > Chordata > Actinopteri > Salmoniformes > Salmonidae > Brachymystax > Brachymystax lenok. Next base: position 21,939,821 of record CM059806.1, read on the forward strand.
ACCAGCCTTTGAACTCAGGGTTTGATTCCCACTCCTTTCTGTATTTTTGAGTGTACAGTTTAGACTGAGACATGATGAGCTAACCAGCTAGATGTTTAGCTTATGTCACAGAGAGGCACACACACAGTGGACAAGGTGAGTAAGTGACTGAGGCTGTGTGATTTATTTTTGTGCAGTGATTTATTTTAGACAAAGAACATTTTACATTTACATCCCACCCTGAATGTAAGCCAGGGCGGGATCAGCCAGCGGCGGCTTCCCGCATGCGCAATTCATTTTCAGTCTGGACGCAGAGGGGTGAACATCTCCTGCTCTGACTGCAGCTGGAGGACTGGGCCGCCTGTGAGTGCTTTGGGACGGGGGTGGGGCCCACGGCAGCACCCGCTGCTCATTGTGAAGAGTAAGAACGATATGTGCTTTCATGTCAGAGTCTCCAAAAGTCTCCAATAACACCAGAAAAAGTCGCTAGATTTGTCGCTAGTCGCTTTTTTGAAAATGTGTTGCTAGAGGGATCTGAATACTCACTAAATACAGCGCTAAGTCGCTAAGTTGGCAACACTGCGTCTGCTGCTGAACTACAGCACTGCATCGTGTGCTTCAAGAAAACCTAATAAAAATAATGGGGTAAAATGCGAAGCACACGGGCATATCCCTCCCACTCGCGCAGCTGCCAAATTTACACCGCTGCTAGGCAGAGAGCGCAAAGCAGAGAGTCCATTTGCACTTGGCCAAATCAATTCCAGTAATAATGAAATAATTATACATTTACTCTAACACGTCGCAACCCATACTTTAAGAAAGGCTGCCCTAACCCCTAAATAGCCTTTTGGGGACCAGCGAAAAGTCCTGAGGACTTTTGGAACCCAAAAGAATAGTAAAGTTAGACCACACACGATTCCAAGACCCCTCTCATATCCTTGTCCTCTGCCTTTATGGCTGAGTCATCAGGGACAGTTTAACATATCACAGAGACAGACAGACATAGCCCTGACACAACAATGCATCAACTGTCACTGTGTGTGTGTGTGTTTGGTTTTACTATCCTTGTGGGGACCAGAAGTCCTAAAGCCTATGCATGCTATGCCTATGAGCGCGGGGAGCTAACACAAGTCTTCAGGTCTCCATCAAGGTTATTCTTGAATCGCCTTTGTTCGGGCCCATTTATTGATTAGTTGTTTAGGCAGGAAATTACATGGTAGGGGATCCCAGTAAGAGAGTTTGTGTGGGTGTTTGTCTAAGTGCCTCTGTCCACCAGTAGTAGATCATATCTGTGACAGTGAACGGGTGCAACAGCGCGCTGAGAGCACTAGTGAGTCATTCTGGCATGCTGGGTAATTAATAATCTGTCACAGTTATGTTCTCCCGCTCTCTTTCCCCCCTTCTTTTTCAATGCAATTAAAAGTGACACTCCTGTTGCTACACCTTGTGAATGACTGACTGACGACATGCAGACACTTTAGTTGAACACAGTGAAACTGTCCTTTCCATCCTGTCTGAGAGATGGAGATATGTTGGTAAGTTGACGTTGCTCTTATTTCCAATAGTTCCTCCCGGCTGTATGTAATAAAACTTAAGATTTTCTGGGGTAACAATGTAAAGAATAATACATAAAAAAACAATCTCTGTCGGCGCCGGAAACTTGACTTCGGCGATGTCATTTAGAAAATAACCTCCAACACTCTACTCAGCAAACTGGATGTAGTCAATCACAGTGCCATCCGTTTTGTCACCAAAGCCCCATATACTATCCACCACATTCGTCGCCAAACCCACTGGCTCCAGGTCATCTATAAGTCTATGCTAGGTAAAGCCCCGCCTTATCTCAGCTCACTGGTCACCATAGCAACACCCACCCGTAGCACGCGCTCCAGCAGGTATATTTCACTGGTCATCCCCAAAACCAACACTTTCTTTGGCCGCCTTTCCTTCCAATACTCTGCTGCCAATGACTGGAACGAATTGCAAAAATCACTGAAGCTGGAGTCTTACCAAGCATTATCATTATTGGAGACAGATTTTAAGATATTGCAAGGGTCTTTTATACAGCTGAAACTTGTTTTAAATGCAAAGAAAACACATTTTATGATTTTTAATAGGTTTTTCTTTTTGCTTGTAACTGCTTCGGGTAATGCAAGTTCTTGTGCTGTTAGGGGAATAACCTGTGTGTAAATGGAATAATCTGTTGCTATATTTTTTTGTGTTATCTGTGATTGTTTGTCTTGTGTAGTTTCTTAATCATTGTACCTAAACTGTCTTGTGTAGTTTCTTAATCATTGTACCTAAACTGTATATGTAAACATGTATACGCAGGGCCCAGCTGTAAAAGAGACCTTGGTCTCAGTCTGTGTTCCTTGTTGAAATAAAGGTATAATAATAATTATATCTCCCTCTCTAACTTTAAGCATCAGCTGTCAGAGCAGCTTTCTGATCACTGTACCTGTACACAGCCAATCTGTAAATGGCACACCCAACTACCTCATCCCCATATTGTTACTTATCCTCTTGCTCTTTTGCATCCCAGTATCTGTACTTGCACATCATCATCTGCACATCTATCACTCCAGTGTTAATGCTAAATTATAATTATTTCACCTCCATAGCCTATTTGTTGCCTCCCTACTCTTCTTTTATATATATATATATATATATATATATACTTTGTTTTTATTGAGGAACACAAAGAAAGTACAAATAAAGTAAAGTAAAAGAACAACAAAGATCTGGCAGTTACAGTGCACGTCATACCTTCATCATATCAGTTACATTGTCATCTTTGAATTAGACCATTTTCAAGTACGAAACCCATTTTTCCCATTATTCCTGACCTCTCTCCTCTTGAGTTCTTAAAGCAAAGGTCATACGCTCCATGTGGTGTATTTCTTTAACAATGTCTATCCATTGTGTCACGGTGGGAGGGTATTTTTGTAGCCATTTCCTAGTGATAGCCTTTTTACTCGCTGCCAGTAGGACCTTCAAGTGGTACTTTTCTCTATTGTGTAAGTTATCATGTATTTTACCCAAATACAAAGAAATTGTTTGTTCTATGTCAAATCCCATTATTTTTCCAAAGTTAGATCTTATTTCTCCCCAGTAAGTTTCGATTGCGGGACAGGTCCAAAAGATATGAGAGTGATCCACCCTCAATAGACCGCATTCTCTCCAACAAGGGTGTAGGGAGCCAGTCTGCTTTGATTTCAGTTTAGATGTTATGAAGAAACATGTAACATTCTTCCAACAGAAATTCTCTTCATGACCTTGAGTTGGTGGAGCTTTGTTGAGTCTCTAATATGTTCAACCATGTTTCATCAGTTATTTCAATGTTAAGTTCCTCCTCCCATTTCTTTTTAATATAGTTTGTAGAATGTTTCTTTGAGGATTGAATACCCAAGTAGAGATTTGAAATAGTTTTTTTGCTACTCCCCAAGTTGTATGCGTTAGTGAACACTTGGATACATTTTTGAGGTTCTCGAGGGTCAATTCCTTTTATCTCCCTTTATCTCCCTTAAGAAATAGTGTCGAACTTGTAGGTATCTGTAAAAATCTTGTTTATCCAAGCCATGTTTTTTACTTAGGTCCTGGAAGTTATCTAGGTCCCCATTCCTTATAATTGTACTGAATGATGTGATGCCTTGCGTCCATTGTTTAAATCTGCTATCCTGGGTTGCAGGGATGAAGCTGGGGTCGTATGCGGGCCAACTCAGGAGTTTGACCTCTCTGTCTAAATGATTTTGCTTAACTACCCTAAACCATGTATTTAGAGAGAAATTAATCCACTGATTTTGTCTACTGTATATTTCTATTACCATGTCCTTATTTCCCAAAACTGACTGCATGGGTATCTCTGTCAAAGTAGTCTCGATGTCTTTCCATTTGGATTCGTATTCTGAATTGCACCAACACACCAGAGGCCTCAATTGGGCTGACACAAAATAATCTTTTAGGTTTGGTAAGGCCATACCACCACTGTTTTTTGGTAATTGTAATGTTGTATTTCTAATTCTTGGTCTCTTACTGTTCCAGATAAACCTTGATATTTGTTTATCCCATTTCCCTAAATTGTTTAGGTGGGATTTCTACGGGCAGTGATTGGAACAAATACAGTAATCTCGGCAGGATGTTCATTTTGATTGTTTCAATTCTACTACTAAGATCTAAGGGAAGTGAATTCCACATGTCCCTGTCATCGTATATTTTCTTGTTGATGTGATCGTAATTCATTCATAAAGTTTGGTTGTATCTTTGGTAGATGTACTCCAAGATATTTAATGGATGAAGAGGTCCAGTGGAAGCTATACCTACTCTTCAGCTCTTCCTGTGGGGTATAATTATATACTAGGGCTTGGGTCTTGTGTACGTTAAGCACATACCCTGAATATGTTCCAAATGTTTGTAAAACATCCATCATTCTAGGTACACTTGAGCATGGGTCTTTAAGGAATAACAGAATGTCATCAGCATACATGCATATCTTATGTTCACTGCCTCTTATTGTTATTCCCTCTAAAGTTGGGTCCTGTCTTATTGCCTGTGCTAATGGTTAGAGGTACAAGGAGAAGAGCGTGGGTGAGAGATTACAGCCTTGTCTTGCCCCTCGCTCTAATTGTATCGTTCGTGACAAATGTCCATTTATCTTTATTCTAGCAGTCGGGTATGAATACCGTGATTTGATACACTGTATCACTTCTCTGTTGAAACCAAATCTTTCCATAACTTGGAATAGGTAATCCCATCCCACTGAATCAAATGCTTTTTCTGCATCTAGACTGATTTAATATAGCACTTGTCTTATTCTGAATAATGTGGTCCATGACATGTAGTGTCCTCCTTATATTGTCCTGTGTCTGCCTATTTTGTATGAAACCAGTTTGATCTCCGTCAATCAATTCTGGGATTATATTCTCCATTCTTTTGGCTATTAATGATGCATATAGTTTATAATCTGTGTTAAGAATTGCGATAGGTCTATATGAACTGCATTCCTTCCTATCTTTACCCTCCTTTTGGATTACAGATATGATGGCCTCTCTCCATGATGGTGGGAGACTCCCCTCCCGCACAGTCCAGTTAAAACAGGCCTGAAGTAGAGGTGTTAGTTGTTCTCTGAAGGTCTTGAACCATTCTGAAGGGAAACCATCAGTGCCTGGAGACTTGTTTACTTTTAGTTGAGATATTGCTTTATTAATTTCTTTGGTGGTTATTTCTAAAGTAAGTCTATCATTTTGCTCTGTCCCAATTGAGGGGAGATCAAGTGAGTTCAAAAAATGCTATATTGTCTGTGCATCTGCCTTCTCCGGTTGCTTGTACAGATGTGTGTAATATGATTCAAATGCATTCTGTATTTCATCTAATTTGCATGTGATCTTCTTTGTTTTGGGGTCTTTTATTTTGAAAATGGTATTCTGTGCTTGTTGTTTCCTGAGTCTCCATGCTAGTAATTCGGTTGCCGTTGAGCCTGCTTCATAATGTCGTTGTTTCAGGAACCTGAGCTTTTTCTCTACTTCTTCTCTATAAATCTGGTCAATTTCCTGTTTTATCTCTTGAATCTCTCGTAATATAAGAGGGTCTTTGTTTTGACTATGTGATCGTTCTAAATTTGTTAGTGTTTCCTGTAATTTCAGCAGTTTCTGTGCTTTAATCTTGTTCTTGAGAGATGATGTGGCTATGATCTTTCCTCTAATAACCGCCTTAGCTGCATCCCACAATGTAGCAGGGGATACTTCCACGTTATCGTTATTCTCCAGATAGATGTTCAATTCTGCCTTTATTGATTCCTTGAATGCTGGATCATTCAGCATGCTTGTATTAAGTCTCCATAGAGTATTTCTTGGTTTGCTATCAAGGTGTAGAGTAAGGTAAACTCCATTATGATCTGATAAGTTGCTCTGCCCGATCCTACAATCCTTAAGCCTGTGTATATCTGCATTGTACATGAAAAGTAGTCTAACCTGGAGTATTCAGTGTGGCGGGCTGAGTAAAAAGTATATTCCTTATCTGTCATGTGGATGTCACGCCATACATCGAGCAGTCCTAGATCCTGCAATATCCTATTGATCTTTATATCAACTAGACTCATTTTCCTATTTTGATTTGTGCTGTCCAATTTTGAGTTTAAGATCGTGTTAAAATCCCCTCCACAGATAAGAGTGCCAGAGATTTCTGTGGCAATTAAATCAAACACCTTCCCGTATAAGACCATGTCACTACCCGGGGGCGAGTATACATTAAATAATGTAACTTCCTTGTTATCCAGTTTACATTTAACACATATAAATCTACCCTCCTTGTCTTTTATTTCTGACGTAAACTAAAAAATAACTGAATTTGGGATGAAGATTGCAACACCCCTTCTACCCATTTTGTATGAAAAAAAAAAGGTATTCCCATATCCCATGTTCTTGAGGTTCTCGTGTTCAGGTGTGGATAAGTGAGTTTCCTGCCAGAATAGTATGTCAACTCTCTCCCGTTTCATCTTCGCTATTACCTTACTTCTCTTGATGGCACTCCCCAGTCCGTTTACACTGAGACTTATCACCTTAAATTCCCCATGATGCATCGTTATAAATAAAAAAAACTGTCCACCATAACTGCTTGCTTATCATGAGCCTAAAAATGAAAAAAAATTCAAGAACGATAATAAAGTAAACCAAAGTCGGGAAATACTTTGGTATTTGGACTCCCATGTCAGAGGACTGTCTCTTGCCTCTATGGTTTGAGGGGAAGAGCCTGTCCGCAGGAGTGGCTCCTCGCTCAGATATGAAAATGTGCGTGACGTAGTCACAAACAAGACCTGTTGGAACCGAAAATATTAGGGGCGCCTATTTCGTCGCTTATACAGATCGGTTAATTACAAGTGTAAACTATATCGGTCATACGTGCATATCATGAATCCTCCCATTGATATGCCCTTCTGTCATCCTCCCTACTCTTCTACGTTTGCACACACTGTACATAGACTTTTGTGTAACTCTGTGTTGTTTTTGTTGCACTGCTTTGCTTTGCTTTATCTTGGCCAGGTCGCAGTTGTAAATGAGAACTTGTTCTCAACTGGCCTACCTGGTTAAATAAAGGTGAAATAAAAAAATTAAAAGAAAGGTCCTGTGGTTTGGTAAGAAGAATGCCCCTCTCCCCACAGGTGTGATTACTGCCTCTGAGGGTTTAGAGCTTGAGGTACACTGTCCTTCTCTCAGCACATATCAAAGCTGCAGGCTAAAGTTAAATCTAGACTTGGTTTCCTCTATCGTAATCGCTCCTCTTTCACCCCAGCTGCCAAACTAACCCTGATTCAGATGACCATCCTACCCATGCTAGATTACGGAGACATCATTTATAGATCGGCAAGTAAGCGTGCTCTCAAGCGGCTAGATGTTCTTTACCATTCGGCCATCAGATATGCAACCAATGCTCCTTATAGGACACATCACAGCACTCTATACTCCTCTGTAAACTAGTCATCTCTGTATACCCGTCACAAGACCCACTGGTTGATGCTCATTTATTAAACCCTCTTAGGCCTCACTCCCCCCTATCTGAGATATCTACTGCAGCCCTCATCCTCCACATACAACACCCGTTCTGCCAGTCACATTCTGTTAAAGGTCCCCAAAGCACACATCCCTGGGTCACTCCTATTTTCAGTTCGCTGCAGCTAGCGACTGGAACGAATTGCAACAAGCACTTTTCTCTCAATCTCCTCATTCATAGACTCAATCATGGACACTCTTACTGACAGTTGTGGATGCTTTGCGTGACGTTTTGTCTGTTATCTGTGCCCAATAATGTTTGTACCATGTTTTGTTACTACCATGTTATGTTGTTGTCTTAGGTCTCTCTGTGTATTGTCTCTCTTGCTGTGATGTGTGTTTTGTCCTTTATTTATATTGTATTTATATTGTGTTTTTTCAATCCCAGGTCCATGTCCCCGCCAGAGGCCTTTCGGTAGGCCGTCATTGTAAATAAGAATTTGTTCTTAGCTGACTTGCCAAGTTAAATAAAAGGTTAAATAAAATAAAAATGCCTGCCTTCTCTTGGCTACTACCTTTAACTACAGCAACATAATGTAGAATATTGCATCAGTAGCTTTTAGCAGACTGGGCAAGGATGTATAAATGATATACAGTGGGGAAAAAAAGTATTTAGTCAGCCACCAATTGTGCAAGTTCTCTCACTTAAAAAGATGAGAGAGGCCTGTAATTTTCATCATAGGTACACTTCAACTATGACAGACAAAATGAGGAAAGAAAATCCAGAAAATCACATTGTAGGATTTTTTATGAATTTATTTGCAAATTATGGTGGAAAATAAGTATTTGGTCAATAACAAAAGTTTATCTCAATACTTTGTTATATACCCTTTGTTGGCAATGACAGAGGTCAAATGTTTTCTGTAAGTCTTCACAAGGTTTTCACACACTGTTGCTGGTATTTTGGCCCATTCCTCCATGCAGATCTCCTCTAGAGCAGTGATGTTTTGGGGCTCTCGCTGGGCAACACGGACTTTCAACTCCCTCCAAAGATTTTCTATGGGGTTGAGATCTGGAGACTGGCTAGGCCACTCCAGGACCTTGAAATGCTTCTTCTGAAGCCACTCCTTCATTGCCCGGGCGGTGTGTTTGGGATCATTGTCATGCTGAAAGACCCAGCCACGTTTCATCTTCAATGCCCTTGCTGATGGAAGGAGGTTTTCACTCAAAATCTCACGATACATGGCCCCATTCATTCTTTCCTTTACACGGATCAGTCGTCCTGGTCCCTTTGCAGAAAAACAGCCCCAAAGCATGATGTTTCCACCCCCATGCTTCACAGTAGGTATGGTGTTCTTTGGATGCAACTCAGCATTCTTCGCCCTCCAAACACGACGAGTTGAGTTTTTACCAAAAAGTTCTATTTTGGTTTCATCTGACATTCTCCCAATCCTCATCTGGATCATCCAAATGCTCTCTAGCAAACTTTAGACTTGCCTGAACATGTACTGGCTTAAGCAGGGGGACACGTCTGGCACTGCAGGATTTGAGTCCTGGCGGCGTAGTGTGTTACTGATGGTAGGCTTTGTTACTTTGGTCCCAGCTCTCTGCAGGTCATTCACTAGGTCCCCGTGTGGTTCTGGGATTTTTGCTCACCGTTCTTGTGATCATTTTGACCCCACGGGGTGAGATCTTGCGTGTAGCCCCAGATCAAGGAAGATTATCAGTGGTCTTGTATGTCTTCCATTTCCTAATAATTGCTCCCACAGTTGATTTCTTCAAACCAAGCTGCTTACCTATTGCAGATTCAGTCTTCCCAACCTGGTGCAGGTCTACAATGTTGTTTCTGGTGTCCTTTGACAGCTCTTTGGTCTTGGCCATAGTGGAGTTTGGAGTGTGACTGTTTGAGGTTGTGGACAGGTGTCTTTTATACTGATAACAAGTTCAAACAGGTGCCATTAATACAGGTAATGAGTGGAGGACAGAGGAACCTCTTAAAGAAGAAGTTACAGGTCTGTGAGAGCCAGAAATCTTGCTTGTTTGTATGTGACCAAATACTTATTTTCCACCATAATTTGCAAATAAATTCATAAAAATCCTACAATGTGATTTTCTGGATTTTTTTCCCCTCATTTTGTCTGTCATAGTTGAAGTGTACCTATGATGAAAATTACAGGCCTCTCTCATCTTTTTAAGTGAGAGAACTTGCACAATTGGTGGCTGACTAAATACTTTTTTTCCCCACTGTATGTCTATGGTGCTGAAGACCAAAGAATATGTTCAGCAGAAAGTAAAATACACACACACACACACACACACACACACACACACAGGTGTCTGGTATGCAGAGGTATTTTAATCACATTAGAACCAAAGAGAAACACTGTGTCGTTGGGTTAACCACAGTCAATATATTTATATATAATAACCTTTATCCCAGAAAAACATCTACAGCCATTTACAGCTTTACTCTGATTGTAAAACAGAAAGACATATCCCCACAGAGACAGAGGAGAGGAGTGATAATAGAGAGGGAGACAGAACAGAGACAGCGAGCAGTGAGAGTGCATCTCCAACAGTCCTTATCTAAATTAGAAAAACCGACCGGCCGTTTTTATTGGATTATTACATCAGTATTATACATTACAAAAATAGGATATAGTTGTTATAGAAGCGCCAGGCGTTAAGCTGAGTGATCGGAGCTGGGTCATATTCAGTAGCAAAACGGTTTGAAAACAGACAAGGAAGAATTGCTTCTCTTATTGCACAAGTTCAATCTGTAAATCCCCATTTCATTCAGTTTCTAAACATTTTCTCCCTACTGAATACAACCCTGGGTCCTCAGGTTCTTCACTCAGTGACATTGAATGTGACCCCTCCCACTCGCTCCCAAATAAGGAATCATGCCTATATAGACCACGCCCCCTCATCCAAGAATGACATGCAGCTCCTCTAGTGTTCTACAGCGGCAGGCCTATAGCTAGGCTGGAAATATACAGGTTAGGACAACGCAATAATCAATAATTCCATGCGGCAGCATTTGAAAATAAACAAATTAATTGGACCAGCGCCGTTGCTGATTCTACAGGATTAGTATTGAAAACGTGACCAGCGGTCGGAAAAATAAAGGGTCTGTAGATAACTAGAAAAACGTTTAAAAGAATAGAATGACAGTAAAAGAGTTATGCTATGTGTTTGCTGACTAGTTAGCTGAAATTCACTACAATTGTGTTCATTTTCCACTAGATGGCAAACTTTCTGTACTGCTAACATTCACTTCCAGTCATTTTCACTCGCATTGCTAGTCCCATTGTTTAGAATTCTTCTGCATTTATGCAAAGACTTACGGAATATTCGAATCCTCTTATCCTAACCTGTATATTTTTGACCTAGGCGTAAACCAGGAAGAGAAGTTAGAACTTTAAGAATTAACGCAATAATTTGAAAAATAATATTTAAAAAATACTATAAAATAACAGAGGAGCTGGTTAGTGGATGAGTAAGTAGAGAGGGAGTAAGTGTAGATGGAGGGAGGGAAGAAGAGCGAGAGGGTAGAGGAGGGAGGGAGAGAGGGAGAGGGTAGAGGGGGGAGGGAGAGAGGGAGAGAGAGGGTAGAGAAAGGAAGGTAGAGGAGGGAGGGAGAGAGGGAGAGAGGGTAGAGGAGGGAGGGAGGGAGGGAGGGAGAGGGAGGGAGGGAGAGGGGAGGGAGGGAGGGAGGGAGGGAGGGAGAGGGAGGGAGGGAGGGAGGGAGGGAGGGAGGGAGGGGAGGGAGGGAGGGAGAGGGAGGGAGAGGTAGAGGAGGAGAGAGAAGGTAGAGGAGGGAGGGAGAGAGGAGGTAGAGGAGGGAGGGAGAGAGAGAGGGAGAGAAGGGGAGAGAAGGTAGAGGAGAGGGGGAGAGAAGGTAGAGGAGGGAGGGAGGGAGAGAGAGAAGGTAGAGGTGGGAGGGAGGGAGAGAAGGTAGAGGTGGGAGGGAGGGAGAGAGAAGGTAGAGGTGGGAGGGAGAGAGGGTAGAGGGGGAGGGAGAGGGAGTAGAGGGGGGGAGAGAGAGGTAGAGGTGGGAGAGAAGGTAGAGGGAGGGAGAGGGAGTAGAGGGGGGAGGGAGAGAGGGAGAGGGGAGGGAGAGAGAGAGGTAGAGGGGGAGGGAGAGAGGGAGAGGAGTGGGGGGAGGAGAGAGGGAGAGGGTAGAGGGGGAGGGGGGAGGGAGAGGGTAGAGGGGAGGGAGAGAGGGAGAGAGGGTAGAGGGGGGGAGGGAGAGGGTAGAGGGAGAGAGGGTAGAGGGGGAGAAGAGGAGAGAGTCTGCAGGGGGGAGGGAGAGAGGGGAGAGAGGGTAGAGGGGGAGAGAGGGGGGAGGGAGGAGAGAGAGGGAGAAGGAGAGAGAGGGGGGGGAGGGAGAGAGAGAGAGAGGAGTAGAGGAGGGAGAGGAGAGAGGGTAGAGGAGGGAGAGAGAGAGCGGAGTAGAGGAGGGAGGGAGAGAGAGGGTAGAGGAGGGAGGGAGAGAGAGAGGGTAGAGGAGGGAGGGAGAGAGAGAGAGAGGGGGGAGAGAGAGAGGGTAGAGGAGGGAGGGAGAGAGAGAGAGGGGAGGGAGGGAGGGAGAGAGAGAGGGGTAGAGGAGGGAGGGAGAGAGAGAGAGAGGGAGTAGAGGAGGGAGGGAGAGAGAGAGAGGGAGTAGAGGAGGGAGGGAGAGAGAGGATAGGAGGGAGGGAGAGAGGGTAGAGGAGGGAGGGAGAGAGAGAGGGTAGAGGAGGGAGGGAGAGAGAGAGGGTAGAGGAGGGAGGGAGAGAGGGAGGGAGAGAGGGTAGAGGAGGGAGGGAGAGAGGGTAGAGGAGGGAGGGAGAGAGGGTAGAGGAGGGAGGGAGGGAGAGAGGGTAGAGGAGGGAGGGAGAGAGGGAGATGGTAGAGGAGACAGGGAGATGGTAGAGGAGGGAGGGAGCAATGGTGGAGTGCTAGAAGTGCAACGTAAATAAGGGAGAGGAAGGGAGGGAGAGAGCGATTGAGTTATTGCTGGGCGTAGTAGCGTGGTTTCTGCTGTCGGTCGGAGTAGGGATAGCAGAGGGGAGGGATGGAGGAGAGAGGAGTGATAGAGTAGTTATTGTTGTGGGTAGTATGGCTGTGGTGGTGGTTGCTGGGGCTGCTGTTGGTAGGTGTAGGGGTGCTGCTGTGTGGGGGGGACCCCAGGGTAGCCCCCCTGTCCGGGTGCTGGGGCCTGTTGATAGGGGACATAGGGCTGCATGTTAGGCTGCATAGTGGGGGGCATGTTGTACTGGCCGTACGCTGCATACGGGTTATAACCCATAGGCATCTGGTAGGCATACCTGGAGACACAGAGAAAGAGAGGTTAGTGTGTATGAAAATGAGAAGACAGGGAGAGTTAGAAGAGAGAGTTAACAGAAGTGAGACGAACAACAGACGGGCTACAGTTGTGCAACGCACAAAGCCTGCCAACTGGGACAATAACGATATTGATTGATTTGATTGACTCACCCGGGGTATCCCTGGTATGTGGGGTAAGGCGGTCCCTGGGCCTGTGAGGGAGGGGCCATGGGTGGGGGGTTTACTGGTTGAGGCTGGTTACTGGGAGGGTTGCCTGGTGCGGAGGCGGCCTGGGGGGTGAAGGCAGGGGGAGGGGGCCGCTCGGCGGCTGGGCCTTAGCCTGGGGCTGCTGAGGCTGCTGGGAACGGAAGAGGGAAAGATCAGAGGTCAATAAAAATCATAGTCAAAACAGATAAATAGTAAACCTTGTGACAACTGCTGATGTAAAGGGGTTAACATTTAATTGATTGCTTGAAAAGGGATATTTTCACGTCACAATATTACGGTCATGTCTCTGTCGTGATTGAGGGAGTTCGTCGGGGTGCACCGGGCTATGGCCCGTCAAGACCAAGTAAAACTGCTCAAATCAAACCGTCATTGTCAACAAAGCAGCATGGTGCATCGTTGAGAAACATACAATATGTTTGAATTTTCAAACTAGTTTTCCTTGGTAAGACAAAGCACATATGTTTATTTTATCAAGAGAAAACACTTCAGCATGTGAAAATGCACATCCAAATGCAAGTCATTTCTCCACGTGCTTCACACATACACGTCACTCTGTTGAGCCAACTTCACCATCGGCTCTGAAAGGGGCACCCAACTCACACCCGGGAGGCAGCCCGGTTACAAAACGTATGCAATCACTTTCACCCGATACAAATTTCACCCACCCAGTGAACCCAGGCAAGTTTAATTGAATCCTAATTGGCACAGAGCTGCCCTCTGATTGGCTCCTCCCTCGAGCCCACCCAGATGTGATTGGCTACTTACGAAGACTGTCCTTGGTGAGGGGGTTGGTCCAGTGGGAGTGGGGTTAGTCTGGTAGGCGGGAACAGAGAAGGACGGGGCGCTGGGCTCCCTGGCGATGCTCTGCTGCAAATCCCTGGGAGAGGAACCACAACAACAGCAATGTCAGTCAGCGGTCACCAAGGCAACCCCAACATCAGTTGCGCGTCATGGTCACTTCTAGTTCACATGAATCACCAATCACATAAAAACAGAATCAATGATATTTCACTAATAACACAATATAGTGATTATTACAAATATTCATAACAACTGAAGCATCGTTATTGAGACGACATCACCACCACATACTTCAGCAGTTCATCCCGTTCTGTCTTGCGGGCGAAGACGATGTCACTGCACTTGTTCTGGAACTTCAGCAGGATCTCTGTGAGGTCATTGTAGAACTACAGAGAGCGAGAAGGTGATTGGTCAGACTGAGAGACAACCAAAGTCAACCAATCATCAAGCCCTTGCCAAGTTCAACCGGTTGTTTTTCCGGGGTTAGAACAAAAATGTGTATTGTTAGGTGACAGCATCTTAGAAACAGCCCTCCTTTTCCCTGGACAACCCACCCATTCCCTAGAAACAGCCCTCCTTTTCCCTGGACAACCCACCCATTCCCTAGAAACAGCCCTCCTTTTCCCTGGACAACCCACCCATTCCCTAGAAACAGCCCTCCTTTTCCCTGGACAACCCACCCATTCCCTAGAAACAGCCCTCCTTTTCCCTGGACAACCCACCCATTCCCTAGAAACAGCCCTCCTTTTCCCTGGACAACCCACCCATTCCCTAGAAACAGCCCTCCTTTTCCCTGGACAACCCACCCATTCCTAGAAACAACCCTCCTTTTCCCTGGACAACCCACCCATTCCTAGAAACAGCCCTCCTTTTCCCTGGACAACCCACCCATTCCCTAGAAACAGCCCTCCTTTTCCCTGGACAACCCACCCATTCCCTAGAAACAGCCCTCCTTTTCCCTGGACAACCCACCCATTCCTAGAAACAGCCCTCCTTTTCCCTGGACAACCCACCCATTCCCTAGAAACAGCCCTCCTTTTCCCTGGACAACCCACCCATTCCCTAAAAATAGCCCTCCTTTTCCCTGGACAACCCACCCATTCCCTAGAAACAGCCCTCCTTTTCCCTGGACAACCAACCCATTCCCTAGAAACAACCCTCCCTGCCGTTCCCTAGGCGACAGTTACCTTGGTGCCCTCTCTGAGGTTGCTGGTGATCTCGACGTAGCTGTCGTGGGCCGAGGCCAACTTCTTCAACACCTCTTCACGATCATTAGCCTCCGAGTTGGACTGCTTCAGACTGGAGAACTCCTGGTGAGATGCCTGGGGGGGAGACAATCAACAGTTGAGATGGAAGGAGAGAATCGATAAGGTAACATTTCTCGCCATCTGAAAAAAGTATTTGTGGAAATTGTGTATAGGGGTGTTTAGGCGAGTGTGTGTCTGTGTGTGTAGCCTACCTGCACGTTGCCCAACAGCTCTTCCTGAGAGCGCAGGCTGGCTTGAACCCTCTGGCTGTAGCTGCCATATGATTGGTCCAGCTGGCTCATTGACAGTGCCTCCTCATTGATGGCCCCGTCCTGAGCCAGAGCCGTCAGGAAGCTGGAGGACATATCAAAGGTCACACCCTTAATCTCCGTCTCCAGCACCTCCCTCTCTCTCTTCACCTCCTCTAGCTGGGACAGCTGGGAACGCAACACACTCACAACCTAGAGGGAGAGAGGAGAATACATAGTTATAACACACACACACACAAAAAGGATGCACACTGTTAGCGCACACACACTCCATCCCTCACCTCGCTGCCCTGCAATGTCTTAGCAGGGTTGGCTGAAGGTATGGCAGCAGTGAGTTCAGCCTCAGGTTTACAGAGGAGAGTGATCATCTCACAGTGTGTGTTATATCGCTCCCTGACCACCTGGTCAGCCTGCACTGCCTTGTCCAACACACTACGGAAGTTACCCCCCTCTGGACCGCCGGAGGTAGAGAAGCAGAAATAAATATCATTTGATTCCAAGGTAGTACACAACACCACACATATCAGTACGTTTGTTTTTGGATGTGTGTGTAGACATGAGTAGGTTTGTGCGTACCTGCTCTGAGTGGTTTGTAGAGGTCTCCAGAGGGAGTTCTGTTCCAGCGTTGGCTGAACTTGGATCTCAGCTCGCTGTCTGTCGACTCCTCATCATCCAGCATCTTCAGAGACTACAAACAAACACATTACACAATACATATCATGGGTATATGAACACGTGTGTGTGTGTGTGTGTATATATATATACACACCTCATCCAGGATCTCTCTGTTGCGTGTCAGTAGTTCCGGCAGGTCTCTGATCAGTTGCTCTATGCTCTGCAGCCCCCCCTGCTGGACGATGGCATGGGCCTTTTCAATAATGGATTGTGGGATAGAATCTCCAGACAGGTCCTCCAGAGCCGCAGGCAGGTTCAGAGACGCCAGGACACTGTTGTTAAATGATGAATACATGATCAATATAGACATGCCAACACACTGTTTAATTATTAACACAATTCACCACCAATAAATACGACGTACACAGTGAACAAAACATTAAGAACACCTGCTATTTCCATGATAGACTGACCAGGTGAATCCAGGTGAAAGCTATGACCTCATATTGATGTCACTTGTTAAATCCACATCAACCAGTGTAGATGAAGGGGAGGAGACAGGTTAGAGAAGGGTTTTTAAGCCTCGAGACATTTGAGACATGGATTGTGTATGTGTGCCATTCAGAGGGTGACTGGACAAGACAAAACATTTAAGTGCCTTGAATGGGGTATGGTAGTAGGTGCCAGGTGCACCGGTTTGTGTCAAGAACTGCAACACTGCTGGGTTTTTCACGCTCAACAGTTTCCTGTGTGTATCAAGAATGCTCCACCACCCAAAGGACATCCAGCCAACTTGACACAACTGTGGGAAGCATTGGAGTCAACATGGGTTAGCATCCCTATGGAACGCTTTGGACACCTTGTAGAGTCCATGCCCTGACGAATTGAGGCTGTTCTGAGGGCAAAAGGGGGGGTGCAACTCAATATTAGAAAGGTGTTCCTAATGCTTAGTACACTCAGTGTATGATGACGTAACCATGTGCTGTTGACTTTATTGATAATGTAATGTATTGAAATCAATAGAGTTTCCAAAAAATGATTCAATTGTTAAATGATCAAAGTAACATCCATACCCGTTGCAGAGGTTAGTAGCTTCCCTCATGGTTCCTACCAGTCTGTTGACGGTCTCAGCCTTCCTCTGGCTGTACACACTCATACTCTGCTGTACCGCCATGGGCACCATCTTCTCAAACAAGTCTATACACACACACACACACACACGTCAGAAACTAACCCACACATTTACAAATTATTTTAGACATCTACACAAAAAGCAAAAGTGCCCCCCCCACCCCCCGCACCAGTGAACTTGGTGCTGAGTGGTTGTGTGTGTACTCGGTCTCTCACCAGTGAACTTGGTGCTGAGTGGTTGTGTGTGTACTCGGTCTCTCACCAGTGAACTTGGTGCTGAGTGGTTGTGTGTGTACTCGGTCTCTCACCAGTGAACTTGGTGCTGAGTGGTTGTGTGTGTACTCGGTCTCTCACCAGTGAACTTGGTGCTGAGTGGTTGTGTGTGTACTCGGTCTCTCACCAGTGAACTTGGTGCTGAGTGGTTGTGTGTGTACTCGGTCTCTCACCAGTGAACTTGGCGCTGAGCGGAGGTGTGATGGCGGTAGCCTTGACCAGCGCTGCCTTGCCGATGTGTTCCAGGTCTTTGACCTCAGGGACGCGGTCGTGGTAGATGAAGTCGTTGTCCTTCTTGGCGGCGGTCAGAGCACGGCTGATCTTATCACTAAGGTCTTTCACACTGACGTACTCATCATAGCGAGACGCTACCGTCTTCACCAGCTCTGTAGCATGCTGAGGGATGGAGGGAAGGAGAGAATAGAGGAGTGAATGGTAGTCTAATCCTTCGCACTGTCAATCATAAAGCAGGGCTCGACTCTTCACTAATTAGTGTGCTGAGGGATGGAGAGAATGAGAGAATAGAGAAGAGAAAACAAAGTATGAAGACTGGTTGAGTGGTTGTGTTTACAGTGGGAAGAAAAAGTAGGTGAACCCTTTAGAATTACCTGGATTTCTGCATAAATTGGTCATAAAATATGATCTTCACCTAAGTCAGAACAATAGACAAACACAGTCTGCTTAAACTAATAACACACAAACATTTATAATTTTTCATGTCTTTATTGAACACACCGTGTAAACATTCACAGTGCAGGTTGGAAAAAGTATGTGAACCCTTGCATTTAATAACAGGTTGACCCTTCTTTGGCAGAGTTAACCTCAACCAAATGTTTTCTGTAGTTGCGGATCAGACCTGCACAACAGTCAGGAGGAAATTTGGACCATTCCTCTTTACAAAACTGTTTCAGTTCCACAATATTCTTGGGATGTCTGGTTTGAACAGCTCTCTTGAGGTCATGCCACAGCATTTTAAATCGGGTTGAGGTCAGGACTGACTGGGCCACTCCAGAAGGCGTATTTTCTTCTGTTCAAGCCATTCTGTTGTAGATTTACTTTTGTCTTTCGGGTTGTTGTCCTGTTGCATCACCTAACTTCTGTTGAGCTTCAAATGGCGGACAGACTTATATTCTCATGCAAAATGTCTTGATAAACTTGGGAATACATTTTTCCGTCGATCATACTCCTTACTCCAATTAGCTTTTGGAGAAGTCATTAGCCTAGGGGTTCACATACTATTTCCAACCTACACTGTGAATGTTTAAATTATATATTCAATATAGACAAAATACAATAATGTGTTTTTAGTTTAAGCACACTGTTTGTCTATTGTTGTGACTTAGATGAAGATCATATCAGATTTTATGTCACATTTATGGAGAAATCCAGGTGAATTTCAAAGGGTTCACATACTTTTTCCCCTTTATTTGGTCACAGGAAAATCACTACCTTTTCAGGTCGGCTACACTGTAAGCCCACTGGGTTAGAGGTGTGCGTGTACCTGCAGGCGAGCGATCTCCTCCCCAAAGTGTTTCTTCTGCTTGGCGAGGATAGACTGGTGTAGCTCAGCGTTGGCCTGCATGATGCAGTGTTTAGCTGCCAGCACCGGTAACACCTCCTGGAAATAAATACACTGACCAGGGAGAAGCAACCACAGAGCAGTTCACACACGCACGCACACACGGGGCGAACCGGAAAACCAACAAAGGGAAGGGAAAAAAGGGAAAACCAAAGAACAACACCGCCAAGAGCAAATCACGAACGAGTTTCACGTCACGGAAGCCAAATCAGGAACAGGCAATCAGGGACACACGCACACACACACCACCACGAGGGATGCAGAGAGTGGAGGATAACGGGAGAGAGAACAGAACAGGACAGGCAATGAGTGAATGATTAACCTTCCTGCAACATTCACCCAAACTTTATTACAAAGTAGTGTGTGTGTGTGTGTCTGCAAAGTCCAGCCCATGTATTCACACCCCAGACCGCGTGTGTGTGTCTGTGAGCGTCTTTTAGTAGTAAGACAGGTCAGTCAGACTTCAAACACACATCATTTCAGAAGCCCATTATTAGGTAGTGAGAGACCAATAAGAACGGGAGTCAGACGGTGAAAGCGCCACTGAGAATACAGCCCAAGTAGTGAACAAGAACAACCAATGAGAAAACAGCCCAGGTAGTGAACAACAAATCAGAATGGAGACTGTATGGTAATCAACCAATCAGAACAGAGATAGTGAAATGAGTGAAATGAGAGAAATGGGGAAAGTTTCACACCCTGAGTGTTATCCACACACACACACACACACACACACACCTTGGGCAGGTTCTCTTTGTACTGACACTGCTTGAAGGCGTCGCTGTAGAAATCTGCCGCCTGATTGGCCAGTTTAGCGATGATGGCGTCCTTCATCTTATCTGTAGGGCAAACGATACCATGGTTACTTGATTTATGCACACACGTGTAAAGTGTGTGTATAGCATGTGTGTGTCGTATGTGTGTACCTGAAGTAGCCTTGATAAAGAAGACTTCCTGTGCCTGAGCCAGCATGATGAGACTGAGGGTTCCTACGGTCTCAGGAGAGATGTCCATTGTAGGCTCTCTGTTCAGAGCCGACAGCACTGTGTCCTTAATGTGACCAAATGCTCCACTCGCCAACTGGAGGGGGTGGTTAGAGGGAGAGAGAGTATGACAGAGAGAGATGGAAAGACAGACAAAGGGGGGAGGGTATTGGTTATATTATTACTACGTAGAATTGAAGTATTACTATAAAAAAGGTAGTAATTGGCTGTAATATCATTAGCAGTACTATAGTAATACCTGGTAGTAATATCAGTATTCCTATAGATTTTGGTAGTATTTGGCTGTAGTATTAGTAGTACTGTAGTAATTAGATGTGGTATAAATAGTAGTGTTACTATAGAACCTGGTAGTATTTGGCGGTATTGTAGTATTACTATAGTAGTACCTGGTAGTATTTGGCTGCGGCCTTCAGTCCTTCATCGCTGTCCAGATTCTGTTCTGAAGCGATCTGACTTGCCAACGCTGCTCCATTGAACAACACACACGTCTTCTCATAGCCCAGACTGGCCAGGGCTAAAACACACACACCTGTTCATCAGGCTGACATATCTCACAATAGGGTTACAGAGATTCACCTCTCGCTGTGAGATAGCACACGCCAGCCCAGCTCTACACATGCCATAAACAGGTAATAATTTAGGTATATTGCAGGGTTTCCATTAGGAACATTTGGCACCGGACAAGTGACCTGAAAGATTTTACATTTATCGGACATTTGAGAAATATACCGGTATGCATTGGGAAAGTAACCCATTAGGACATCCATCCACACAGTCAGGACAATCAATAAACAAGGGATATAGGCCAAATGAGCCACACTTACATGTCCTTAAAACCAGCCTTTTAACAAATTACAAAAACACTACTCCTTGTGTTTCAATGTTTAGCATATGCAGAACTTTATAGTCTATTGTTTTATTGGTTTTTACTTTCCTCAAATATCAATTGTCCACCTTAGAGTTCAGCTGTCAGAGATTTGAGCACTAAATGCATCAGGGCATTGCATGCATAGGCCTATAGGCGTCCACTGTATGATATTAATATTAAAAAAATCTAATCAAATTTGATTTGTCACATTCGCTGAATAGACCTTACAGTATAATGCTTACTTACAAGCCCTTAACCAACAATGCAGTTAAGAAAAACAAGTGTTAAAAAAGTATTTACTAAAATAAACTGAAGTAAAATATAAAAGCAAAATTAAATTGAAAAATTATTAAAAGAGCAACAATAAAATAACAGTAGCGAGGCTATATAAAGCGGTACTGGTACAGAGTCAATGTGCAGGGGCAGAGGTAATATGTACATGTAGGCAGAGGTAAAGTGACTATGCATAGATAATAAACAGAGAGTAGCAGCAGCGTAAAAATGGGGGTGGGGTCAATGCAAATAGTCCGGGTAACCATTTGATTAGCTGTTCAGAAGTCTTATGGCTTAGGGGTAGAAACTGTTAAGAAGCCTTTTGGACCTAGCCTTGGCACTCCTGCACTGCTTGACATGCGGTAGCAGAGAGAACAGTCTATGACTAGGGTGGCTGGAGTCTGACAATTTTTAGGGCCTTCCTCTGACACCACCTGGTATAGAGGTCCTGGTTGGCAGGAAGCTTGGCCCCAGTGATGTACTGGGTCGTACGCACTACCCTCTGTAGTGTCTTGCGGTTGGAGACGAGCAGTTGCCATACCAGGCGGTGACGCAACCAGTCAGGATGCTCTCAATGGTGCAGCTGTAGAACCTTTTGAGGATCTGAGGACCCATGACAAATCTTTTCAGTCTCCTGAGGGAGAATAGGCGTTGTCATGCCCTTTTCGATTCTCTTGGTGTGTTTGGACCATGATAGTTTGTTGGTGATGTGGACACCAAGGAACATGAAGCGCTCAACCTGCCCCACTACAGTCCCGTTGATGAGAATTTGGCGTGCTCAGACCTCCTTGTTCCTGTAGTTCATGATCATCTCCTTTTCTTGATCACATTGAGGGAGAGGTTGTTATCCTGGCACCACACTGCCAGGTCTCTGACATCCTTCCTATAGGCTGTCTCATCGTTGTCGGTGATCAGGCCTACCACTGTTGTGTCATTGGCAAACTTAATTATGGTGTTGGAGTCGTGCTTGGCCATGCAGTCATGGGAGAACAGGAGGGGACTGAGCACGCACCCCTGAGGGGCCCCCCGTGTTAAGGATCAGCGTGGCAGATGTGTTGTTACCTACCCTTACCACCTGGGAGCGGCCTGTCAGGAAGTCCAGGATCCAGTTTCAGAGGGAGATTTAGTCCCAGGGTCCTTAGCTTAGTAATGAGCTTTGAGGGCACTATGGTGATGAACACTGAGCTGTAGTCAATGAATTGCATTCTCACATAGGTGTTCCTTTTGTCCAAGTGGGAAAGGGCAGTGTGGAGTGCAAGAGATTGCGTCATCTGTGGATCTGTTGGTGCGCTATGCAAATTGGAGTGGGTCTAGGGTTCTGGGACAATGATGTTGATGTGAGCCATGACCAGCCTTTCAAAGCACTTCATGGCTACAGACGTGAGTGTTATGGGTTGGTAGTCATTTAGGAAAGTTACCTGGGTGTTCTTGGGCACAGGAACTATCGTGGTCTGCTTGAAACATGTTGGTACTACAGACAGGGAGAGGTTGAAAATGTCAGTGAAGACACTTGCCAGTTGGTCAGCGCATGCTCGGAGTAACATCCTAGTAATCCGTCTGGCACTGCGGCTTTGTGAATGTTGACCTGTTTAAAGGTGTTATTCAAATCGGCTACGGAACGCGTGATCACACAGTCGTCCAAAACAGCTGGTGCTCTAATGCATGCTTCAGTGTTGCTTGCTTGCCTGTCCTTTGGTCTGATGAGCCCAAACTTGAGATTCCAAATGCTGTGTCTTTGTGAGACGCAGAGTAGGTGAACGGATAATCTCTGCATGTGTAGTTCCCACCGTGAAGTATGGAGGAGGTGGTGTGATGGTGCTTTGCTGGTGACACTGTCTGTGATTTATTTAGAATTCAAGCACACTTAACCAGCATGGCTACCACAGAATTCTGCAGTGATACGCCATCCCATCTGGTTTGCGCTTAGTGGGACTATCATTTGTTTTTCAACAAGACAATGACCCAACACACCTCCAGGCTGAGTAAGGGCTATTGACCAAGAAGGAGAGTGATGCATCAGATGACCTGGCCTCCACAATTCACCGGACCTCAACCCAATTGCGATGGTTTGGGATGAGTTGGACCGCAGAGTGAAGGAAAAGCAGCCAACAAGTGCTCCGCATGTGGGAACTCCTTCAAGACTGTTGGAAAAGCATTCCAGGTGAAGCTGGTTGAGAGAATGCCTAGCGTGTGCAACGCTGTCATCAAGGCAAAGGCAGGCTACTTAGTTTTTTGGGTTACTGCATGATTCCGTACGTGTTATTTCATAGTTCTGATGTCTTCACTATTATTCTACAATGTAGAAAATAGTAAAAAATAAAAGGAAAAAAACCTTGAATGAGTAGGTGTTCTAAAACCTTTGACTGGTACTGTACGTACGGTCACTGTGGGGACGACGTAATCAATTCACTTATTGATGAAGCCAGTGACTGATGTTGTGTACTCCTCAATGCCATCGGAAGAATCCAGGAACATATTCCAGTCTGTGCTCGCAAAACAGTCCTGTAGCTTAGCATCTGTGTCATCTTCTGTATTGAGCGAGTCACTGGTACTTCCTGTTTTAGTTTTTGCTTGTAAGCAGGAAGATAGAGTTATGGTCAGATTTGTCAAATGGAGGGAGAGCTTTGTACGCATCTCTGTTTGTGGAGTAAAGTTGGTCTAGAGTTTTTTTTCCTCCTCTGGTTACACATGTAACATGCAGGTAGAAAGGAGGTAAAAACGGATTTAAGTTTCCCTACATTAAAGTCCCCGGCCACTAGAAGCACCACCTCTATGAGCATTTTCTTGTTTGCTTATGGCCTTATATAGCTTGTTGAGTGCCCGCAGTCCTCGTATGTGTGTGTGTGTGTGTGTGTGTGTGTGTGTGTGTGTGTGTGTGTGTGTGTAGCGTACCTAGTTTGACTGAGCCCCCGAACAGTGAGCCCTTATCAAAAGCATCTTTCCATGTGAAGGTTAGACACAGCTGGAAGAACACAGAAAGAGAGATTAGCAACATTATCAAACAAACCTTATTTTTTATTAGCGTTTCATGTGTGACGTGATTCTCTGTACCACGCAGACACATACTGTATTCTATTGTTTTCAGCAACAGTGTGCATTTTGTATTGAGTGGATGAGAGGTTATATGTACCTGGTTTTCAGAGAAGGGAAACTTGGGCTCCACGGCACACAGCTGATCATAATACCTACAGAAAAGAGAGATGTTATTGACTGTGTTATTGACCAACTAGACCTGTGCCATACCAGGATTCTCTGTAATTTGGTATTTTTATTTAACCTTTATCTAACTAGGCAAGTCAGTTAAGAACAAATTATTATTTACAATGACGGCCTAGGAACAGTGGGTTACCTGCCTTGTTCAGAGGCAGAATGACAGACTTTTTACCTTTTTTTAGCTCTGGGATTCGATCTAGCAACCTTTCGGTTACTGGCCCAACACTCTAACCACTTGGCTACCTGCTGAATGCTTATGTAAATGTGATATTTCAGGGTTGTTTTTTTATACACTGCACCTTTGGCAGCCTCGAGTCTTCTTGGGTATGACGCTACAAGCTTGGCACACCTTTATTTGGGAAGTTTCTCCCATTCTTCTCTGCAGATCCTCTCAACCTCTATCAGGTTGGATGGGGAGCATCGTTGGACAGCTATTTTCATGTCTCTCCAGATATGTTTGATCGGGTTCAAGTCCGGGCTCTGGCTGGGCCATTCAAGGCATTCAGAGACTTGTCCTGAAGCCACTCCTGCGTTGTTTTTGGCTGTGTGCTTAGGGTTGTTGTCCTGTTGGAAGGTGAACCTTCACCCCAGTCTGAACTCCTAAGCAGGTTATCAAGGATCTCTCTGTACTTTGCGCCATTCATCTTTCCCTCGATACTGATTGGTCTCCCAGTCCTTGCCGCTAAAAAACATCCCCACAGCATGATGCTGCGACCACCATGCTTCACCGTAGGGATGGTGCCAGGTTTCCTCCAGACGTGACACTTGGCATTCAGGCCAAAGAGTTCAATCTTGGTCTCATCAGACCAGAGAATCTTGTTTCTCATGGTCTGAGAGTGTTTAGGTGGCTTTTGGCAAACTCCAAGCGGGCTGTCATGTGTCTTTTACTGAGGAGTGGCTTCCGTCTGGCCACTCTACCATAAAGGCCTGATTAGTGGAGCGCTGCAGAGATGGTTGTCCTTCTGGAAGGTTCTCCCATCTCCACAGAGGAACTCTGTCAGAGTGATCATCGGGTTCTTGGTCACCTCCATGACCAAGGCCCTTTTTCCCCAGATTGATCAGTTTGTCTGGGCAGCCAGCTCTAGGAAGAGTCTTGGTGGTTCCAAACTTCTTACATTTAATAATGATGGAGGCCAATGTGTTCTTGGGTACCAAAAAATGTCATTTTTTTAGTACCCTTCCCCAGATCTGTGCCTTGACACAATCTTGTCTCGGAGCTCTACGGACAATTCCTTCGACCTCATGGCTTGGTTTCTTTCTCTGACATGCACTGTGAACGGTGGGACCTTTTATAGACAGGTGTGTGCCTTTCCAAATCACATCCAATCAATTGAATTTACCACAGATGGACTCCAATCAAGTTGTAGAAACATCTGAAGGATGATCAATGGAAACAGGATGCACCTGAACTCAATTTCAAGTCTCATAGCAAAAGGTCTGATTACTGAATACTTGATTTATTTTTATACATTTGCAAAAATGTCTAAAACCTGTTTTTTCGCTTTGTCATTATGGGGTATTGTGTGTAGATTGAAAGGATTTTTTTTTATTACATTTTATAATAAGTGTGTAACGTAATAAAATGTGAAAAAAGTGAAGGGGTCTGAATACTTTCCGAATGCACTGTATTAGAGGGGATTCTCTACTGTTTCCAAGCGAAGCTTGATTTTGGAAGAAGCTAACCACTTAGCTAGATGGCTACTAAATGAACAAACCAAATGCACAACTGCAAAGCATTTAGCACATTTTAGACAGTTAACTTAATAGATATAAGATACCTAGCTGGCAAACATTTAGTTGTGAACTCTATACTGTAACTAGACCACCTGGCACATGCTGTGAGTGACTCACAAGGCTCCAGTCTTTCGTCCTTGTGTGCTTGTAAACAAACACCACGTAACTGGGGACTACTGGTAAACTTCATAATGAAAAATTGTGACAGGTGAAATAAAGAACGTAATCTTCTTTATCTCCTAATGTATTGCACAAGTTGAGTGCAGGAATTTACTTAAAAAGTAACTACATATATTCAAATGTGTAGAAAAAAACAAAAAAAACAGATTAAATAGTTTCAACAGTATTGACAATATTTTAAAAAATATATCCCGTGGCTAGGTCCAAAAACCCTGCTATACAGTATACCACCCAAGCCTACCAACAACAGTGTGTTTGGAAAGCTGCACTGGCTCAGAGAGATGACAAATTCAATAAATCAGTTTCTTTTATATGAATAAAGCATCCTCTGTGACTTCTAGGAAGATTTTAACCAGTTAACCCCAAAATGTCTCCAAGTTTTCACCATCATTGTAAAGCCCTAGTTATTCTGAAGATTAAATAAATAATAATGTGATTCATTCTAAGGTAAAATAAACATGTCCCTCATTTTAAGGTCAACTCTGTTACGATGAACGTAATTCTCGTTTTAATATGGTGAAACAATTCCTTAAATTTTTTTTTTTTAAATAATTCTAAACAAACATTGGCCATCTAATAGCCAAACCATAGTGTAAAATCAGGTGAGCTCGTTCTACTCCTTTTGGCCATTTTCTGGTGTTTTGTGGTGTAAAACTGAGCATAAATAGAGCATAACACGTCAACCCGTTACCCATAGATAGGCAGACTAGAATTTTTTTTAATAATTTCTATTTCATTGTAGGGCTGTGACGATACCAGTATCGCAATATTTTTTCTAAGGCAAAAATGTAAACACAAACTAGTCCAAACTCTTTGGTCCTTTAAAAAAAATGTCTATGTAAAATATTGTGTGCTATAGCTTGGAAAATAATAAATGTGACTCTGGATGACAACATAATGTTGTTTGTTTCCAACATTAGAGTGGTTTTCCTAAAGAAGATAAACCCACTTCGTGTTTTGTTTCCTTGCCGCGACACTAACGAGTATTGCGATTAGTGATGCACCAATGACATTTTTGGCCGATATCCAATATTTTCATTGCCCCCAAAAAACGATACCGATAACCAATATTTAAAATGTTAGCGGCCTTTTGAACATTCTAGTACAGTTAAACACACACACACACGGACTCAGCAGTCAAAGGCACTGCATCTCAGTGCAAAAATTGAATCAAATCAAATTTTATTTGTCACATACACATGGTTAGCAGATGTTAATGTGTAGCGAAATGCTTGTGCTTCTAGTTCCGACCATGCAGTAGTATCTAACAAGTAATCTAACAAATTCACAACAACTACCTTATACACACAAGAGTAAAGGAATTAATACGAGTACATATAAATATATGGATGAGCGATGGCTGCGGCATAGGCAAGATGCAGTAGATGGTATAGAGTACAGTATATACACACACACACACACACACACACACACACACACACACACATATATATATATATATATATATATATATATATATATATATATATATAAGTAATGTAGGATATGTAAACATTATATAAATGGCATTGTTTAAAGTGGCTAGTGATACATTATTTCATCCAATTATAATTATTAAAGTGGCTAGAGATTTGGGTCGATGGCCAAACGGCATAGGCAAGATCCAGTAGATGGTTTAGAGTACAGTGTATACATTTGACATGAGTATGTCGGATACGTAAACATTATATACAAAATTGTTTAAAGTGGCTAGTGATACAGTGAGGGAAAAAAGTATTTGATCCCCTGCTGATTTTGTACGTTTGCCCACTGACAAAGAAATTATCAGTCTATGATGTTAATGGTAGGTTTATTTGAACAGTGAGAGACAGAATAACAACAAAAAAATCCAGAAAAAACGCATGTGAAAAATGTTATAAATGGAATTGCATTTTAATAAGTATTTGACCCCCTCTCAATCAGAACGATTTCTGGCTCCCAGGTGTCTTTTATACAGGTAATGAGTTGGGATTAGGAGCACAATCTTAAAGGGAATGCTCCTAATCTCAGTTTGTTACCTGTATAAAAGACACCTGGCCACAGAAGCAATCAATCAATCAGATTCCAAACTCTCCACCATGGCCAAGACCAAAGAGCTCTCCAAGGATGTCACGGACAAGATTGTAGACCTACACAAGGCTGGAATGGGCTACAAGACCATCGCCAAGCAGCTTGGTGAGAAGGTGACAACAGTTGGTGCGATTATTCGCAAATGGAAGAAACACAAATGAACTGTCAATCTCCCTCGGCCTGGGGCTCCATGCAAGATCTCACCTCGTGGAGTTGCAATGATAATGAGAACGGTGAGGAATCAGCCCAGAACTACACGGGAGGATCTTGTCAATGATCTCAAGGCAGCTGGGACCATAGTCACCAAGAAAACAATTGGTAACACACTACGCCGTGAAGGACTGAAATCCTGCAGCACCCGCAAGGTCCCCCTGCTCAAGAAAGCACATATACATGCCCGTCTGAAGTTTGCCAATGAACATCTGAATGATTCAGAGGACATCTGGGTGAAAGTGTTGTGGTCAGATGAGACCAAAATGGAGCTCTTTGGCATCAACTCAACTCGCCGTGTTTGGAGGAGGAGGAATGCTGCCTATGACCCCAAGAACACCATCCCCACCATCAAACACGGAGGTGGAAACATTATGCTTTGGGGGTGTTTTTCTGCTAAGGGGACAGGACAACTTCACCGCATCAAAGGGACGATGGACGGGGCCATGTACCGTCAAATCTTGGGTGAGAACCTCCTTCCCTCATTGAAAATGGGTTGTGGATGGGTATTCTAGCATGACAATGACCCAAAACACACGGCCAAGGCAACAAAGGAGTGGCTCAAGAAGAAGCACATTAAGGTCCTGGAGTGGCCTAGCCAGTCTCCAGACCTTAATCCCATAGAAAATCTGTGGAGGGAGCTGAAGGTTCGAGTTGCCAAACGTCAGCCTCGAAACCTTAATGACTTGGAGAAGATCTGCATAGAGGAGTGGGACAAAATCCCTCCTGAGATGTGTGCTAACCTGGTGGCCAACTACAAGAAACGTCTGACCTCTGATTGCCAACAAGGGTTTTGCCACCAAGTACTAAGTCATGTTTTGCAGAGGGGTCAAATACTTATTTCCCTCATTAAAATGCAATTCCATTCATAAAATTTTTCACATGCGTTTTTCTGGATTTTTTTCTTGTTATTCTGTCTCTCACTGTTCAAATACACCTACCATTAAAATTATAGACTGATAATTTCTTTGTCAGTGGGCAAACGTACAAAATCAGCAGGGGATCAAATACTTTTTTTCCCTCACTGTACATTGTTACATCCAATTCCTATGTTTAAAGTGGCTAGAGATTTAAGTCAGTATGATGGCAGCAGCCACTCAATGTTAGTGATGGCTCTTTAACAGTCTGATGGCCTTGAGGTAGATGCTGTTTTTCAGTCTCTCGGTCCCAGCTTTGATGCACCTGTACTGACCTCGCCTTCTGGATGATAGCGGGGTGAACAGGCAGTGGCTCGGGTGGTTGTTGTCCTTGATGATCTTTTTGGCCTTCCTGTGATATCGGGTGGTGTAGATGTCCTGAAGGGCAGGTAGTTTACCCCCGGTGATGCGTTGTGCAGTCCTCACTACCCTCTGGAGAGCCTTACGGTTGTGGGCAGAGCAGTTGCCGTACCAGGCGGTGATAAAGCCCGACAGGATGCTCTCGATTGTGCATCTGTAGAAGTTTGTGAGTGATTTTGGTGACAAGCCGAATTTCTTCAGCCTCCTGAGGTTGAAGAGGCGCTGTTGCGCCTTCTTCACCACGCTGTCTGTGTGGGTGGACCAATTCAGTTTGTCTGTGATGTGTATGCCGAGGAACTTAAAACTTTCCACCTTCTCCACTACTGTCCCCTCGATGTGGATAGGGGGGGTGCTCCCTCTCCTGTTTCCTGAAGTCCACGATCATCTCCGATTGCGTCGTCTGTGGACCTATTGGGACGGTAAGCAAATTGGAGTGGGTCCAGGGTGTCTGGCAGGATGGAGGTGATATGATCCTTGACTAATCTCTCAAAGCACTTCATGATGACGGAAGTGAGTGCTACGGGGCGATAGTCATTTAGCTCAGTTACCTTAGCTTTCTTGGGAACAGGAACAATGGTGGCCCTCTTGAAGCATGTGGGACATTGAATATGTCCGTAAACACACCAGCCAGCTGGTCTGCGAATGCTCTGAGGACACGGCCAGGGATGCCATCTGGGCCGGCAGCCTTGCGAGAGTTAACACATTTAAATGTTTTTCTCACATTGGCTGCGGTGAAGGAGAGCCCGCAGGTTTTGGTAGCAGGCCGTGTCGGTGGCACTGTATTGTCCTCAAAGCGAGCAAAGAAGTTGTTTAGTTTGTCTGGGAGCAGGACGTCATGGTCCGCAACGGGGCTGGTTTTCTTTTTGTAGTCCGTGATTGACTGTAGACCCTGCCACATTCCTCGTGTCGGAGCCGTTGAATTGTGACTCTACTTTGTCTCTATATTGACGCTTAGCTTGTTTGATTGCCTTGCGGAGGGAATAGCTACACTGTTTGTATTCAGTCATGTTTCCGGTAGCCTTACCCTGGTTAAAAGCAGTGGTTCGCGCTTTCAGTTTTGCGCGAATGCTGCCATCAATCCACGGTTTCTGGTTGGGGAAGGTTTTAATATTTGCTATGGGTACAACATCACCAATGCACTTGCTAATAAACTCGCTCACCGAATCAGCGTATACATCAATGTTGTTGTCAGATGCTGTCCGGAACATATCCCAGTCCACGTGCTCGAAGCAATCTTGCAGCATGGAATCAGATTGGTCGGACCAGCGTTGAACAGACCTGAGAACGGGCGTTTCCAGTTTTAGTTTCTGTTTGTAGGCTGGGAGCAACAAAATGGAGTCATGGTCAGACGTGCCGAAAGGAGGGCGGAGAATAGCCTTGTATGCATCACGGAAGTTGGAATAACAATGATCCAGGATTTTACCAGCCCGGGTGGCACATACGATATGCTGGTAAAATTTCGGGAGCCTTGTTTTCAAATTAGCCTTATTAAAATCCCCAGCCACAAAAAATGCAGCCTCAGGATATGTGGTTTCCAATTTACCTAGAGTGAAATGAATTTCTTTCAGTGCCGTCGATGTGTCAGCTTGAGGGGGGGATGTACACGGCTGTGATTATAATCGAGGAGAATTCTCTTGGTAGATAATGCGGTCTGCATTTGATTGTAAGGAATTCTATGTCAGGTGAACAAAAGGACTTGAGTTCCTGTATGTTGTTATGATCACACCACATCTCGTTAATCATAAGACACACACCCCCACCCTTCTCCTTACCAGATAGATGTTTGTTTCTGTCGGCGCGATGCGTGGAGAAACCAGGTGGCTGTACCGACTCAGATAATGTGTCCTGAGTGAGCCATGAGGCGTCACTACAGTCCCTGGTTTGAATCCAGGCTGTATCACATCCGGCTGTGATTGGGAGTCCCATAGGGCGGTGCACAATTGGTCCAACGTCATCCGGGCCGTCATTGTAAATAAGAATTTGTTCTTAACTGACTTGCCTAGTTAAATAAAGTTTACACACACACACACTGACCAAAAAGTTATTTTGTTGGCATTTATGTATTACCAGTAAAACATAATCAAAACCTATTTCTTTCACTTACTTGCTGTGCTGTTTCGTTGTTCAGTCGTTTCCTTTTCAACCAGGATTTCTATGGAACGCCGTTTGGGTCTTTGCGTATCAAAAAAGATACATGTCAAATAACACTATTTGACGTGTTAAATAACACGACATAATCTGTTTCAGTAGCTATAGTTAGCTAGCTAGGTGTCATCATCTAAAAGAACTCTAATTTATAAGACAGTTCTTATTTGATTAATGGTGGTGGACCCATCCATGTGAAGCTAGCCACAATAAGGATTAGCCAAAATAGAGGACTTTGCGGTTAGCCTTCAAAATAAAAGTATGGCATAATTCTACTAGTTGTATTCATTTGCATCACTGTCAATGACATACTTTTATTTTGAAGCCAAACCACAAATTCCACTATTGTGCCTAATCCTTATTGTGGCTAGCTTCACAACACATAACCTGGTCCGGTTGAGCCTCACTAGCCAGATGAAGCTAGCTGGCTGTTTATAACGTTAGCTTTGGGCAACAGGGTTAAGTAGCTGGCTAGCTATTTATTTTTATGAACTGAAGTTCAATTTCAATAGGCGAACAAGTGGCAACCTAGCTAATACTTACTCACAAGGATTCCTAAATCATTGCTAAGAATAATGAAAATGACTGCAGTTTCTACTGGTCATTGTTTTCAGGCTGGTTGTATTGGTGCTAGCTAGGTACAAAGCTAAAACTAGCTACCCCAGAAGTTGCTGTCGAACAAATTATGCTTTATTACCAACGCGGTATTGTAAACACATTGTTCGTGACCGGTGTTTGCTTGTTTGTTGACTTTTTTGTACAGCTTTGACAGTGCTACTGTATCTTTTTTGACACGCAAAGACTAAAACGGTGTTCCATAGTATGTATGTCGTGAAGCTAATAGCAGTGATGCTATAACTGTGTAACTCCGGTAGGGCAACATCGGAAAAATAGCGCACTTGGTAGTGTTAACCGGTGCTCGACCAGTCGGCGAAAGCCAACATCACCCACGACAGAGAACGGTTGATTATCAAGGGCAATGAATTCCATTATCTTGGCTTTAATGAATTTCACCTTTAAGTTGTCTCGCTGAAATTTTGACTTGTTGACTGCTTGGGCCACACAGCAGACATTGTGGGCTAGTTTAAGAATGCTGTGTTGCACGTATAGCGCAACATTTTATGTGGCGTCATTACGTCATGTACCTTCGTTATATAGGTATGCACGTCAGCTTTGACATCGGTTTTGCACATTGGGCGTTAAACTAGACATCGGCCGATACCGATGTTGGCATTTTTAGCTAATATCGTCCGATTCCAATATGTTCACCGATATATCGTGCATCCCTAATTGCGATACTGGTATCGTCCCGGACAAAAGGCACCTAATTGGCGGAACAACCCTGGTACTATAGTTGACTCTCAGGTCAGAGAGAGGGAATGAAGAAACGTGAAGGAAGGATGGAATGAGGGGTACTTTCAGAAGTGCAGTTTGAGAATGGGAAAAGAAGGAGAGAGGGAGGGTAGAAGAGTCGGGAGGAAGGGAGAGGGAGGAGAAGAGTGGTCGCTGGGTGGGTGCACTGAAGCGTTTTAGGTACAAACAATGATTACCATGGTTACACTAAGATTAGCAAGGTTGTGGCTACCTGGTCATGCTATGGGACCAAAGTACAAACATACAGAGTTTGCATTTTTCTGTACATTTCCATTGGATCCATTACACCGGGGTAGTTAAAGTGGAATGTGCGCACCTCAAGTATTTGATGGAAAACAAATAATATTTTACAGTTTAGAGTTCTGTCCCAGCCAGGTCTGCTGGTGACTAGACTACTGCTGCTGACACAATGGCAGTCTATCTGCAGGGCTGTGAAAGGGATATGGAATACAAGGCCCGTTGCCATAGCTACCTGGCACATGGCTCGCTCTGTACATGAGCTGAGAGCTAAGAGGCTACAATGCTAAGATTCACCTCCTAGGAACCTACCCACTCTGTATAGCAAAGCGTAGCCAGAATGTTAACATATTGTAGGCCAGCAATAGCATGTCCCTATCCCACCTTGTAGTTAGGAAGCCTATGCTAACATTGAATAAGTTCCTCCAGCAAACACTCCCTAGAGCAAACAGAGATGCCAAGGCTCTATTGTAACTATTGTAATGCACTAGTATTAAATAATGCTCTGTAGACAATACAATGCTAAACTATTAGCCAATTGATTCTATAAAGGGGGAGCAAAGTCTAAATCCTGCTCATATCACTAGTAGCCTACTGTATAGAATAGATGACTGGCTGGAGAAACTGAGGATAGAAAGTCAGAAAAGTCAATAGGTCACCACTCCAATATGCGTGTGGTAATATCACACAGGACTGGAGACACATCTTCTTTGGTAGGGTAGAGGAGGTTTGTTAACCAAATAACAGTCCAGTTTCCTCCATGGAACTCTATGCAAAACATTCCTACCATCTCCCAGTGTGGGTATTCTTTTTTAGATGAGATGGCTCGGATTTAGCAGAATAATGCCTCCGAGGCAGGCAGACTATATTATATGTACATGATATAGCATAGCCTATTTCTACTCTGAAAGTTATGTAGTGTTGCATCCTCCCACCTAGATCTTGGTTCAGTTGAGTATCTATCAAGAAGCGATAGTGAGGGACCTTCCAAGAAGTCTGACTCTTTATGGCACAGGAGGTAATGTTAGCCATCCTGAAACCCACCCCCACATAACCCTCCTGAAACTAACATTACTTGTATAATGTTGTAATAACATATCAATAAACACTAGTTAGAAACATGGAGATTTTGATGACGTTAAAACATTTTTGACAATGACATATTCAAATTTAATATTGGGGCTGGTCAAACTGACTCATGACGATGCCAGCTGGGAAATACCCCTGTCATAAGATACACACCCTACCATTACGCTTGTTTACACATCTGCACTGTAGTCTGAACGCAACGTTGGTTACATTAAGACACTGTGGAGCAAGCGCAAGATATGGGTTGGAAAAAGTACCTCAATGCAGTGATAGGATATGCCATTGTAATCCACATTTTGCCTTTATCCACACTGCTCAATCGAGAAGATTTGAATAATGCTTGTTCTCCCATAAAACTGCCCTTTCCATCCTCAGGCTAGTTGGCAAAATGACTGCGGTGGCTACTGCTAGCTATCATGAGGACTAAAGGGCATTTTTCAATCTTCTCAATGGAGCAGTGTGGATAAATGTACATTTTGGAGTACAGTCGTATATCCCATCCTCATATCTGCGCAGGCTTTATAGTGTCTTAATATAACCATGACTGCATTCTGACCACAGTGCACTGTAAACAAGCGTACCTTTAGGGTCGGTAACTTCTGGCAAGGAAATAGCCATGACTTAATTGTCACTGTTTTATGCTCATGTTTATTTGAATTGGCTAACATGAAAGTTAGTTAACTAGCTAGATAAACATGCTAGCTAGTTACTTTACTAATTGACAGCAGGTTCATTTCTCATGTAGAAATCGTTATTGAGCAATTACAGTAGGCATCACATGGACATTGATTGATTGTCAATGCGTTAACTTCTCATAAATTGTTAAACACATGACTCAAAATGAAAAACTGCTTCCGAGAATTTCAGGGTGCGGCAATGGAGTTAACTAGCAGCTTGGCCATTTCCAAACAGGTGAAATAGCTAGTTAACTCTTTAGGTGGCTAGCTGGAGTTAGCTAGTTACGTCAGTGCGGCAGTATTTCAAACCTCAGGAGGATTTCCAGCGAGCTTTCGTGTTTGTCGAGCGGCCTCCCCAGAGCACTCCTGCGCAGCTTGTTCAACTCCTCCACGGATCGGATATACTCAGCTTGATCCTCGCCCGTTGGGTATGTCGCCGTAACGAATTTCGAGAGCGGTTTAACTAGTTCGACTTCAGACGACTTCTTTAACGGGACAGAAATAAAAGTCGCCATTTTTGGCCCGCGAAAAGTAACAAATAAAATGTGAAAGGACTATCAATCGGACAAAAACAACAAGCGACTCCTCACTTCCTGGATTCTGCTGCAAACGTCAAAAGACGTTGACGCATAGAGCGAGCTGCGCAGACGCAGTGAGGGCTGGAAAGGGGAAAGACAGGTTTCTGATGTCTCGATTTCTTTTTTTCTTCATGCTATAGGATGCTTACATTAACGGCTATATTTGGACAGGAGATGTATATGATTAATTCTATTTTAAAGGTGCTAAATGCTAAAATCACTCCGCCATTTCCTGGTTGCTAAAATGCTAAAAGTTTGCCTAATTGCAGTTATGTAGTGTAGAGAATCATTGTACGATCTTAACTGAAGTATAGTTTCAATAACCACAAATATTGTATTTTCAGCTGTTTGAAGCTGGTGTACAAAACCAAAAATACAAGAAGCAAAAATACACTTAAGGGACGCATACAAATAGCACACATAGAACATATCTACTGCTTCTGAGACTTGCTTTCAATGAGAAAGACAGATCTAACTCGCATGTCTATGTGATTTGGTCAGGTTGTCCAAAAAATACATTTTGCAGTTTAATAATCTCAGCAAAAAAAGAAAACGTCCTCGCACTGTCAACTGCGTTTATTTTCAGCAAATTTAACATGTGCAAATATTTGTATGAACATAAGATTCAACAACTGAGATATAAACTGAACAAGTTCCACAGACATGTGACTAACAGAAATGGAATAACGTGTCCCTGAACAAAGAGGGGGTCAAAATCAGAAGGAACAGTCAGTATCTGGTGTGGCCACTAGCTGCATTAAGTACTGTAGTGCATCTCCTCCCCATGGACTGCACCAGATTTTCCAGTTCTTGCTGTGAGATGTTAACCCACTCTTCCACCAAGGCACCTGCAAGTTCCCTGACATTTCTGGGGGGAATGGCCCTAGCCCTCACCCTCCGATCCAACAGATCCGGGCTCTTCGCAGGCCATGGCAGAACACTGGCATTCCTGTCTTGCAGGAAATCACGCACAGAACGAGCAGTATGGCTGGTGGCATTGTCATGTTGGAGGGTCATGTCAGGATGAGCCAGCAGGAAGGATACCACATGAGGGAGGAGGATGTCTTCCCTGTAACGCACAGCGTTGAGATTGCCTGCAATGACAACAAGCTCAGTCCGATGATGCTGTGACACATCGCCCAAGACCATGACGGACCCTCCACCTCTAAATCAATCCTGCTCCAGAGTACAGGCCTCGGTGTTATGCTCATTCCTTTGACGATAAACGCAAATCCGACCATCAGCCCATGTGAGACAAAACCGCGACCCGTCAGTGAAGAGCACTTTTTGCCAGTCCTGTCTGGTCCAGTGACGGTGGGTTTGTGTCCATAGGCGATGTTGTTGCCTGTGATGTCTGGCGAGGACCTGCCTTACAACAGGCCTACAAGCCCTCAGTCCAGGCTCTCTCAGCCTATTGAGGACAGTCTGAGCATTGATGGCGGGATTGTGCGTTCTTGGTGTAACTCTGGCAGTTGTTGTTGCCATCCTGTACCTGTCCCGCAGGTGTGATGTTCGGATGCACCGATCCTGTGCAGGTGTTGTAACACGTGGTCTGCCACTGCGTGGAAGATCAGTTGTCCGTCCTGTCTCCCTGTAGCGCTGTCTTAGGCGTCTCACAGTACGGACATTGCAATGAATGCCCTGGCCACCTCTGCAGTCCTCATGCCTCCTTGCAGCATGCCTAAGGCACATTCACGCAGATGAGCAGGGACCCTGGGCATCTTTCTTTTGATGTTTTTCAGTCAGTAGAAAGGCCTATTTAGTGTCCTAAGTTTTCATAACTGTGCCCTTAATTGCCTACCGTCTGTAAGCTGTTACTGTCTTAACAACCGTTCTACAGGCGCATGTTCATTAATTGTTTATGGTTCATTGAACAAGCATGGGAAACAGTGTTTAAACCCTTTACAATGAAGATCTGTGAAGTTATTTGGATTTTTACAAATTATCTTTGAAAGACAGGGTCCTGAAAAAGGGATGTTTACATTTATTCATGTTTTCTATATAATTTGTGTTATTGTTCATAGCATGTTATGGTATGTCACCCTTATCACAATCATATAAACACACACCATCTTTATGAAATAGTTTTATTTCCAGAACAGAAGTGTGTGTGCATCTCCAGTTTGACTGTAGGCTGTACAGAAACACAGTGATCACCTCCTCACTGACACACGGAGACAGGGAACACAGGTTGCTAGAACAAGGACAAGTATCACTGTATTACACATCACATTTCTTTGTGAAAGGCTCCCAGCATTCTGTGTTTGACCCAGGTCTGTAGAGCTGGGGTGTATATGTTCTGAACGTTGCAGAAAAAAAATAGAATGAAGAGATTACATTAATCCCTATTTTATCTGACAGACGATCATACCCATTCAACACCATCAATTTCAATCTGAACGTTCTGTAATGATGCACCATCCTGAAAAGGCCCCTGTGCTCCTCTGTCTCTGGTGTTGTTGAAGTAGGTGACACACAATGGAGGTGATGTTCAGTTTCACTTCAACATGATTAATAATATTCACTTTATTTCTCCCAGGTTCCGTGAAGGGTGTGGTTCACAAACAACACACTACATCAAGTTGGACTTCTGTGGTTTTCAGTACAGACTTGGTCTTTTATTTCTGGGGGGAGAAAATACAGACGACTGGGCTACACTTTTTTTCGGACAAAAAAAAATTAAATCCCACTCTCCTCCGCCCAACTCATGCTCTTTACTAAAAGGCAAACTAAGCAGGGTTCATGCCAAGTGGGAAAGCAGTGATAACTACTGAAATTAAACTAAGTTAGCCTTTGCAATAATTGCTGGGGGGTGGGGGGAGATAAACACATGCACACATACTCACACAGCCACAGTTTCCACTGCCTACAGCCAGTGACAGATCTAAGAAAACATACAGGGTTTCCAGCCCATCCTGTCAGGGGCGAAGGAAGGCTACACCTTGGATACACCCCTGGTTTCACTACCAGACACACAAACTGTTCTAACATCTACTTCATCCCAAATCAGTTTGGTCCATTTCATAGTGAGTTTATTTAAGCCATATAGTCTAGGAGATGCTTCCTCCTCGCCCCTCTCCTTCATGTCAATAGTCTGAGTATAGTCTGTGTGTCCACTCCCATACATATTTATTTGGACAGTGAAGCTAAACCTTTTAATTTGGCTCTATATTCCAGCATTTTGAATTTAAGATCAAATGTTTTGAGGTGACGGAATAGAATTTCACCTTTTGAGGGTATTTTCATACATATCCGTTTTACCAATTAGCAATGAAAGCACTTATGACACCTTCAACTGGGGGGACTAGATACATAAGTATTTGGACAAATTTAAATATAGTGTATTCAATTTAATCAAAAGTTTAGTATTTGGCCCCATATTCCTATCATGCAACGACTACATAAAGCTTGTGACTCTACAAACTTGTTGGATGCACTTGCAGTTTGTTTTGGTTGTGTTTCGGATTATTTCGTGCCCAGTAGAAATGAATGGTAAATAAAGTATTGTCATTTTGGAGTCACATTTATTGTAAATAAGAATGTTTCTGAACACATCTATATTAATGTGGATGCTACCATTACGACAGATAATCATGAATAATGAGTGAGAAAGTTAGAGGCTTAAATATCACCCCCAAAATAAAAATGATACCCTCCTGTGATTGGTAATGATGAGAGAGGTTTTGGGGGTATGATCTTTGTACATCTAACTTTCTCACTAATTCACGATTCATTCATGATTACCTGTAACCATGGTAGCATCCACATTTAAGTGTTCGGAAACATTTTACATCCTTATTTACTATTTGTTTTTAAAGTACCAAATACTTCTGACACCTCCAAATGGAGGGACTAGATACATAGTGCATTCATTTCTAAACGGTAAAACGTATGAAATTACACTCAAATAAAAGGCGATATTCTGTACTGTCGCCTCAAAGCATTTGAACTCAAATCCAGGTGTATAGAGCTAAATCAAAAGTTTTAGCTTCACTGTCCAAATAAACATGTAGAGGAGTGTATGTGTGTGAGAAAAAAAAAACAGCCTAGCGAACAGTGAGAAGTATGGCATCAGAGACACATTATCTTACACAACAGCCAAACAAAGAAACTACCATCGTCAAAAGACAAACTAAAAATGATAAAAGAGACAGTAAAAATATGAAATATGCCATTTAAGAGACTTGAGTGGGGTGAAACAAGTATCCATGATGCTTAGACATGTCTATGCAGGCTGGGTCTTCAGTGGAAATCTCCTGTCCTGCTCTGAAATAGGCTGGGGTATATTGCAACGTGGTTTCAGTATTAATCTGTACGTAAATCCGAGACACTTAATTTAGTATCACAACTGGCCGTGATTGGGAGTCCCATAGGGCGGCGCACAATTGGCCAAGCGTCGTCCGGGGTTTGGCCATCATTGTAAATAAGATTTTGTTCTTGAACGACTTGCCTAGTTAAATAAAAATGAAATAATGTTATGTTTCATATGATATGCATAAATTTGTGGATGTCCATCATCCATTTCTTCTTTGTAACGATTTGCAATTTGTACTTTCAAAATGTACGATATGTTAAGAATTCCAATTTGCTGTAGTTAACGTTAGCCAGTGGTGTAAAGTACTTAAGTAGTACTTCAAAGTATTTTTACTTAAGTAGTATTTTGGGGTATCTGTACTTTACTATTTATATTTGACAACTTTTACTTTACTACATTCCTAAAGAAAATATTGTACTTTTTACTCCATACATTTTCCCTGGCCTGGCGGACTCACTAAACACAAATGCATCTTTTGTAAATAATGTCAGTGTTGGAGTGTGCCCCTGGCTATCCGTAAATGGTGCTGTCTACTTTGCTTAATAAGGAATTTTTAATTAATTATACTTTTACTTTTGATACTTAAGTATATTTAAAACCAAATAGTTTTAGACTTTTAGTCAAGTAGTATTATGCAGTCTGACTTTCATTTTTAATTGAGTAACTTTCTATTAAAAGGTATCTATACTTTTACTCAAGTATGGAAATTGGGTACTTTTTCCACCACCGACGTTAGCTAAGGGTGGTTGACATTAGCTAGTTTGCTAACGATATCTAGGCTAGGTTTAGGGGTTAAGGTTAGGAGTTGGGTTAAAGGGTTATTAAGGGAAGAGTTAGCTAACATGCTAAGTAGTTGCAAAGCAGCCTAAAAGTACTAAGTAGTTGCAAAGTTGCAATTAGCTATAATGCAAAAGTTGTCCGGGATGATATTTGAACACGCTCCTTTTGTTTTTGCTTAAAGTAACTTTGGGTCTTATGTAACCGTACCAAACGTAACATACACTATATATACAAAAGTATGTGGACACCCCTTCAAATTAGTGGATTCAGCTATTTCAGACACACCCAATGCTGACAGGTGTATAAAATCTAGCACACAGCCATGCAATCTCCATAGACAAACATTGGCAGTAGAATGGCTCAGTGACTCAACGTGGCACCGTCATAGGATGCCACCTCTCCAACAAGTCTGTTTGTCAAATTTATGGCCTGCTAGAGCTGCCCCGGTCAACTGTAAGTGCTGTTATTGTGAAGTGGAAACGTCTAGGAGCAACAACGGCTCAGGCGTGAAGTGGTAGGCCACACAAACTTACAGAACGGGATCACCGAGTGCTGAAGCGCATAAAAATAGTCTGTCCTCGGTTGCAACATTAACTACCGAGTTTCAAACTGCCTCTGGAAGCAATGTCAGCACAAGAACTGTTCGTTGGGAGCTTCATGAAATGGGTTTCCATGGCAGAGCAGCCGCACACACGCCTAAGATCACCGCGCGCAATGCCAAGCGTTGGCTGGAGTGGTGTAAAGCTTGCCGCCATTGGACTCTGGAGCAGTGGAAAGGCGTTCTCTGGAGTGATGAATCACGCTTCACCATCTGGCAGTCCGACGGACCAATCTGGATTTGGAGGATGCCAGAAGAACTCTACCTGCCCGACTGCATAGTGGCAACTGTAAAGTTTGGTGGAGGAGGAATAATGGTCAGAGGCAGTTTATGGTTCAGTCTTGGCCCCTTATTTCCAGTGAAGGGAAATCTTAATGCTACAGCATACAATGACATTCTAGACGATTCTGTGCTTCCAACTTTGTGGCAACAGTTTGGGGAAGGCCCTTTCCTGTTTCAGCATGACAATGCCCCCGTGCACAAAGAGATCGGTGTGGAAGAACTTGACTCGTCTGCACAGAGCCCTGACCTCAACCACATCGAACACCTTTGGGATGAATTGCAGCGCCGACTGAGAGCCAGGCCTAATCGCCCAACATCAGTGCCCAACCTCACTAATGCTCGTGGCTGAATGGAAGCAAGTCCCTGCAGAAATATTCCAACATCTAGTGGAAAGCCTTCCCAGAAGAGTGGAGACTGTTATAGAAGCAAGGGCGGGGGCAACTCCATATTAAATGCTCATGATTTTGGAATGAGATGTTTGACAAGCAGGTGTCCACATACTTTTGGTCATGTAGTGTATCGTACTAATTTGAGTGTCCCGGATTTACTTTTACTGTGTTATGTCTAGTCTATGAGAGCAGGCTGTATATTATGGTATCAGAAGATACATGAATCAGAAGAACAGGCCCTGTTAGCATTCTGTTAGCCAGTGTCTAACACCCCCAACAGTCCACAAAAGCTTGACTTGATTGGCTAAGAGGACCCCCATCGTCACTAATTCTAGAATGTCTGGGAACAGATCTAGAACATTCAGATCGAGACTATTGTGTTCTACACAATATACACAACCACACAGATACTGTTGTTCTAGATCAGGGTCAAAGTCATTCCTGGGAGGGCCGAGTGTCTGCAGGTTTTTCCTTTCAATTAAGACCTAGACAACCAGGTGAGGGAAGTTCCTTACTAATTAGTGACCTTAATTCATCAATAAAGTACAAGGGTGGAGCAAAAACCTGCAGACATTCGGCCCTCCGAGGAATGAGTTTGAGACATGTTCTAGAGAGTTTGTTCTGTTTGCGTTTATTAGTTGCCAGCTCTGCTTCCGTGGAAGTGGTCGAGTCTCAGTCAAAGCAAATGAGATCAAGCGGCTGGGGTCCGTCTGTCTGTATGTTCAAGTCACATGGCGTTACAGCATCACAGCACTGACTACTGGCCTAGCCCTGGCTGAAGCTTATAGCACTGCCTCTATGAGCCTCTCTGTGGGGGGACAGCCTACCCCTCCCCACTTATAAAACTATAAAGAAATGGAGAGAATAAAACACGCCACAAGCCTCCCCCTCTATCCCCTCTCTCCCCCTCAGTAATAGTGTTTTCAATATGAAACAGTGGTCACACCCGCGTCAGATTCTAACATTAACATGGCTTCAGTTCAGTCCCTCTGTCTGTCTGCCTTACACATAGAAATCTGAACGATAGGAGAGAGAGAGAGGGGAGGGAGGGAGGGAGACTGCTCTGCTTGTCACGGAGGGAGGAGTGTTGAGTGATGTCATCACACTGTCACCCTCCATCGCTACTTCAAAACCAGGTGGAGCCCCTCCCCCGTTTCATCTAGAGGGATAGAGAGAAAGAGAGGGAAAGACAAGACGTAGTGTTAGCATGGAGGCCAAACATCGGAAACATAAACAACTAGAAAAGGAAAGACCAGAAAATAAATGTCATCTCAGGCCAGACACACAGACTATCAACATACCTTTGAGTGTGCCAATGAGAAAGCAGCTCTCATCAGGTAAGTTGTAAACCACCTGGAGAACAATTAATTCAACATTAAATACTCATTAAAACAAGGGATATTACTGTTAAATCTTTAATAAACAATCAAATATCTTATAACTACAAGACAATGTAATCATATGAGGGTTATACTGATAAAGAATTAAAATGGGTAGATAACTCTGCTATCTGTGATGGGCAGTGTGTTTGGGAGTGATTTGAATGGCACACTTCCTGAGTGTGTTGAAGGGGGACGGGTTAGGGTGGGACACAGCATTGTGTAAGAGGCAGTATGTAAATATAATGCAAACACCTGATGGACAAAGAACATCAGCTCTTCCTAGTCAAAGATAACATTCACGCATGATGTATAGGTGTAGGTATGTGTGCACCTGTTTTCTCAGCAGTGTGTGTGTGTGTGTGTACCTGGTCACTCAGCAGTATGTGTATTCCTGTGGGTCCTTGTCGGTAGACCTGGTTGATCTGTCCCAGTGGAACGCTACACACACACGCCATCTTCCTGATCAACTCAGCAGCCGTCAGCTCCTCCAGGTATAGAGCATGGTACACTGCACCCATTAAAACACCCCCATTAAAACACACATGCACACTGATTCTTCTATAATGGACACACAGAGGTATACAGTATATTCCAAATGAGTCCTCCCAGAAAAAGTCGCTTTATCCATAGGTAAACAATTGTGGTGGTATAATGCCAAACTCCTATCGTAATTCTTTATGAAAAAAAGGGGAAAGCACACATGAACAAGAATATTTCTTTCAGCTTTAGTTCATTTACTTTTTCCATTAACATCTCTGGTTATTTCCCCTTTTTTCTAAAGGACTATATACAGTGAAGGAAAAAAGTATTTGATCCCCTGCTGATTTTGTACGTTTGCCCACTGACAAAGAAATTA
Source organism: Brachymystax lenok tsinlingensis (assembly GCA_030435695.1). Classification (NCBI taxonomy): domain Eukaryota; kingdom Metazoa; phylum Chordata; class Actinopteri; order Salmoniformes; family Salmonidae; genus Brachymystax; species Brachymystax lenok. The sequence continues at coordinate 21,984,265 of CM059806.1, forward strand.
TCAGTCTATAATTTTAATGGTAGGTGTATTTGAACAGTGAGAGACAGAATAACAACAAAAAAATCCAGAAAAACACGTGAAAAATGTTATAAATTGATTTGCATTTTAATGAGGGAAATAAGTATTTGACCCCTCTGTAAAACATGACTTAGTACTTGGTGGCAAAACCCTTGTTGGCAATCACAGAGGTCAGACGTTTCTTGTAGTTGGCCACCAGGTTAGCACACATCTCAGGAGGGATTTTGTCCCACTCCTCTATGCAGATCTTCTCCAAGTCATTAAGGTTTCAAGGCTGACGTTTGGCAACTCGAACCTTCAGCTCCCTCCACAGATTTTCTATGGGATTAAGGTCTGGAGACTGGCTAGGCCACTCCAGGACCTTAATGTGCTTCTTCTTGAGCCACTCCTTTGTTGCCTTGGCCGTGTGTTTTGGGTCATTGTCATGCTAGAATACCCATCCACAACCCATTTTCAATGAGGGAAGGAGGTTCTCACCCAAGATTTGACGGTACATGGCCCCGTCCATCGTCCCTTTGATGTGGTGAAGTTGTCCTGTCCCCTTAGCAGAAAAACACCCCCAAAGCATGTTTCCACCTCCATGTTTGATGGTGGGGATGGTGTTCTTGGGGTCATAGGCATTCCTCCTCCTCCAAACACGGCGAGTTGAGTTGATGACAAAGAGCTCCATTTTAGGCTCATCTGACCACAACACTTTCACCCAGTTGTACTCGGAATCATTCAGATGTTCATTGGCAAACTTCAGACGGGCATGTATATGTGCTTTCTTGAGCAGGGGGACCTTTCAGTCCTTCACGGCGTAGTGTGTTACCAATTGTTTTCTTGGTGACTAGGGTCCCAGCTGCCTTGAGATTATTGACAAGATCCTCCCGTGTAGTTCTGGGCTGATTCCTCACCGTTATCATGATCATTGCAACTCCACGAGGTGAGATCTTGCATGGAGCCCCAGGCCGAGGGAGATTGCCAGCTCTTTTGTGTTTCTTCCATTTGCGAATAATCGCACCAACTGTTGTCACCTTCTCACCAAGCTGCTTGGCGATGGTCTTGTAGCCCATTCCAGCCTTGTGTAGGTCTACAATCTTGTCCCTGACATCCTTGGAGAGCTCTTTGGTCTTAGCCATGGTGGAGAGTTTGGAATCTGATTGATGGATTGCTTCTGTGGACAGGTGTCTTTTATACAGGTAACAAACTGAGATTAGGAGCACTCCCTTTAAGAGTGTGCTCCTATTCTCAGCTCGTTACCTGTATAAAAGACACCTGGGAGCCAGAAATCTTTCTGATTGAGTGGGGGTCAAATACTTATTTCCCTCATTAAAATGCAAATCAATTTATAAAAATTTTCACATGCGTTTTTCTGGATTTTTTGGTTGTTATTCTGTCTCTCACTGTTCAAATAAACCTACCATTAAAATTATAGACTGATCATTTCTATGTCAGTGGGCCAAACGTACAAAACCAGCAGGGGATCAAATACTTTTTTCCCTCACTGTACCGTATCTTTAAAAGGGGCACACTGTAGTTCAAACAATAAGAAAGCAGTCACCTCGCCAGAGTTGGTAAATAGCTGACTGACCATCCACAAGATCAAAACTACAAAGAGACTACAGGAGTCTGCTGAGGGGCGGACAGCTTATAATAATGTTTAGAACGAATGGAGTGAATGGAATGGTATCAAACACATGGAAACCGTTCCAGCCATTACTATGAGCCCGTCCTCCCCAATTAAGGTGCCACCGCCTGCCTGTGAGACACACCTACCATAAAGGTTAGGTGAGTCACTGTGCTCTCCGTTCTCGCTGTCGCAGCGTCTCTCCAGCAGGGGGCTCTCCACATCACACTCCTGACACACATAGATGGTCAACCTGGGACGCACCGACCTGCAAGGACACTTACACGTTATACACACACGTTATACACAGACAAACAGGAATATAAATCAGAAATGCACACTTTCACATATCCTGTCTCAACCCTCTCTAGGGTGTTCACCCACTCTGCCAGGTATCAAACACTCTGCCCAAAGTGGGTGAAAACACACTTTGGTGATAATTTCACAATACATTTTTACCAAGGCAAATATGATTATTCATGTTCCGAATCACTTTTCACCCCCACCCCCCAGTCACCCACCCCCTCCCAACCTCACCCCCTCCCACACTCACCCACCCCCTCACCTGGATCTGAGTGTGTAGAAGAGTCTGATTCCATCAGCAGCTCCACAGATCTGAACCAGGTCATCACGGGTCAACTTCATTAAGTCACAACCTACACATCAAATCACATTTTAATTTGTCACATGCGCCAAATACAACAAGTGTAGACCTTACTTGGCCCCGGTGATGTTCTGGGCCGTACACACTACCCACTGTAGTGCCTTGCGGTCGGAAGGCCGAGCAGCTGCCATACCAGGCAGTGATGGAACCCGTCAGGATGCCCTTGATGGTGCAGCTGTAGAACCTTTTGAGCATCTGAGGACCCGTGCCAAATCTTTTCAGTCTCCCGAGGGGGAATAGGTTTTGTCGTGCCCTCATCACGACGGTCTTGGTATGCTTGGACCATGTTAGTTGGTTGGTGATGTGGACACCAAGGAACTTGAAGTTCTCAACCAGCTCCACTACAGCCCCATCGATGAGAATGAGGGCGTGCTCGGTCCTCCTTTTCCTGTAGTCCACAATCATCTCGTCTTGATTACGTTGAGGGAGAAGTTTTTGTCCTTGTCTCTGACCTCCCCCCTATAGGCCGTCTCATCATTGTCGGTGATCAGGCCTACCACTGTTGTGTCATCAGAAAACTTAATGATGGTGTTCGAGTCGTGTCTGGCCGTGCAGTCATGAGTGAACAGGGAGTAGAGGAGAGGACTGAGCACACACCCCTGAGGGGCCCCCGTGTTGAGGATCAGCGTGGCGGATGGGTTGTTACCTACACTTACCACCCGAGGGAGGCCCGTCTGGAAGTCCAGGATCCAGTTGGAGGGAGGTGTTTAGTCCCAGGGTCCTTAGCTTAGTGATGAGCTTTGAGGGCAATATGATGTTGAACGCTGAGCTGTAGTCAATGAATGGCATTCTCACATAGGTGTTCCTTTTGTCCATGTGGGAAAGGGCAGTGTGAAGAGCAATAGAGATTGCATCATCTGTGGATCTGTTGGTGCGGTATGCAAATTGGAGTGGGTCTAGGGTTTCTGGGATAATGGTGTTGATGTGACCAGCCTTCCAAAGCATTTCATGGCTACAGATGTGAGTTCTACAGGTCGGTAGTCATTTAGGCAGGTTACCTTAGTGTTCTTGGGCACAGGGACTATGGTGGTCTGCTTGAAACATGTTGGTATTACAGACAGGGAGAGGTTGAAAATGTCAGTGAAGACACTTGCCAGTTGGTCAGCGCATGCTCGCAGCACACGTCCTAGTAATCAGTCTGACCCTGTGGCCTTGTGAATGTTGCCCTGTTTAAAGGTCTTACTCACGTCGGCTGCCGAGAGCATGATCACACAGTCGTCTGGGACAGCTGATGCTCTCATGGATGTTTCAGTGTTACTTGACTCAAAGCGAGCATGGAAGTTATTGAGCTAGTCTGGTAGGCTTGTGTCATTGGGCAGCTGTCGGCTGTGCTTCCCTTTGTAGTCTGTAATAGTTTGCAAGCCCTGCCACATTCGACGAGCGTTGGAGCCGGTGTAGTACGATTCGATCTTAGTCCTGTATTGACGCTTTGCCTGTTTGATGGTTCGTCAGAGGGCATAGCGGGATTTACTATAAGCTTCCCGGGTTAGAGTTCCGCTCCTTGAAAGTGGCAGCTCTACCCTTTAGCTCAGTGCGAATGTTGCCTATAAACCATGGCTTCTGGTTGGGGTATGTACGTACTGTCACTGTGGGGACGACGTCCTCGATGCACTTATTGATAAAGCCAGTGACTGATGTGGTGTACTCCTCAATGCCATCGGAAGAATCCAGGAAAATATTCCAGTCTGTGCTAGCAAAACAGTCCTGTAGTTTAGCATCTGCTTCATCTTGTTAACTCGAAATGACACAACGACAAGGTTCCAGTTTAACAAGGTTTACTATACCATATGAACACACTACAAGGTAGCCATTCCACTCAAGGCTAGGTCAATTAACGAACAAGACTCCTCGCGCAGGCGCACTCCTAACTGAGTGATAGCCCCGTAATAACAGAAGTTAAATGTCCAAGTATTATTCAAGTTCCCCATTACAGATGGGTTGTGTGACAAGGTGTTTATTTATATTACTCAAGCTGCCACTTTCCATTACTGAGAGCCTGTAGGAGCACAAGACAGGATGCTCCTTTTTTAGTCAGACAGTCAGCAAGCTGTTCCTTTGTGGTCGACCACAGAATCCGCTGGATTCTCTGTGCTTGAATAAGTTCCTTGATGCTGCTAATCTCAAGACGAAGTCTTTTCTCTGTGACAGACTTGGTTGACTTGACAGCATCAACTAAGGAGTAGTTGTCAGTGACACAAACTACAGGTAGAATGTGCCGTTTTGTCTCACCAGTGGTAAGCTCTGAGTACAGAGTTGCAAGAAAGATAGCATTGTCAATTCCATCCGCAAGAGCAAGGGTTTCTCCAGCAAGTGTGCTTCGGACAACCCTTCTGATCCTTTTTGACTGCCAACAGATAGGTGAGAATCTTCCTCCTTCACCCATTAACACGATTAGATGTCCACCTTGTGTGCCTCCATCTGTAAGGTTCCCTAGGGAAGCATCACTGAAGACAACTAGTTTCAGAGAGTCATCTTTTCCAACATGCTGAAACTTTAAAGTCACTTGTTGTGATTTCAGTTTACTTAAAAACTTTGTTTGCCTCATGAATGGTTTGTACAGTGGCGTGTTTTGTGTTAGATGCCAAGTTGCAACCATCAAACATTACATCAGGTCTACTCTGTCTAGCAACCCATAGAATTTGTCCTATCTTTGACCTCAATTGATCTGCTTCAATTCCACAGAGAGGGAATTCCTTTGTACGGCTCTTGAAGAATCCATGTGGATGGGTTGAAGATTCTTGATATAGCTCTCCTGTTGCATCAGTATTGTTCCATCAACTGTAATAAACTCTATGCCAACACAACAAAAATTATCATGTTCCTCACGGCCGACCTGGAAAACAGCTTTGAGGTGTGGAATCACAGTTGTAGCAAAGGTCTGTGAGCCACCCCAGATAAAGTCATCAACAGGCAAGTACTCCAGTCACATTGCAGTCTTGATCAAGCCAATAGAAGACTGCAGGATCCACTTGTGACATTTTTCCACCTGTACTCAGCATTGTTGCCTTGACTTTGTTGTACCAGTAGTGATGCATCTGCCAGGCCATACACACACTTTAGTTTCCACAGTGTTCCTTCGCTCTTAGCTTCAGGCGGAGGTCGGATGTGAATATCTCTTGACAGCTCTGTTCCCTGCAAAAATGCAGATTTGATGTCTATGGAATTAGGTTTCCATTGTTTCTGGCAGATCACTGTCATCAGCAATCGGAGTGACTCTGAGGCGCATGTCGGTGAGTCTTTTGGGAGTTCTTTAGCAGCCAGCTCCTCAAAACCTATAGCCACTAGACGTGCTTTAGGCACTATTCCAGTTAAGGATTCTTTAAGGGTACACACCCACCTTGTTGAGACACATTTTTGGCCAATGTCTTTGACTTCCTCAAACACTCCATTTTTCCTCCAATTACTGAGCTCATCTAGCTTAGCTGAGTCAAATGACACGTCCTTTGTTTCAAGTACATAATCATTTTGAATGTCATTCTGTGTGTCTCGATTTTCCATTGGTTAAATTCTGAGATTATCTACAAGTGACAGGTCAGCTGACCCTGTTGTACCAGAAAGTGTATGTGGTTCAGAGTACTGCAAGTTGGACCAGTTCTGGTGTTTTCCTTTTGCTTTTCCTGCTCGTCCAATGACGGTTGCTGTATGTGGAATACCACTTTCTCTGTCCATGTATTTAACAGTTTGTCCAGTTTTCAGATTGGAACAACCATGCTGTCTTAACACACGTGGCTGTTGTTGAATGTTTTCTTCATTTGAACACTCAACAGTATTATCCGTGTCATGGTTGAAGGTCTCTGCTCCATTTCCTGTGTCAGTTTCAGTGTCCATATCATTGGATCCGACATCTGGTAAGTTTCGTCTGTTACTGTGTCCTTTTGTCATTTTCATTAGGAGACTGATTCTCAGCAACAGCCCTCTATCTTGTTGATCATTTACTTTCCTCAATCTTGAGTGATGCACCCTGACAATGGTGCCTCCATGCCTCACAAATATCACCACGCCATCTTGGCCAATAACTACTCCCGGTCCTTTCCACTCTTGACAGTCAACTCGCTTTGTAGTACACTTTGTTTCCAGTTTCGCATTTCTCATCGGTGGGTCGAAGCTGCTTACGCAGAGCCCTGCGAATTCTCTCTGAGCACTCTGCTTTAGTGAACGCTTTTCTTGCTGCATGTAGTGCTGAAAGGTGCTGTCCCACCCATGCACTCACACTGGTCCCTTCTAGTGCTGGTGGCTTGTCAACCAGTACAGAGGGAAGATTAGGGTTCTGACCGAAGACTAGTTGGTATGGGCTGTAGCCATGAACATTGTGCATGGAGTTTTTTGCCATCAAAGCCCAATCTAGGGCTGTTTTCCAGTCACATCCATTGGAGCCATGAACATTGTGCATGGAGTTTTTTGCCATCAAAGCCCAATCTAGGGCTGTTTTCCAGTCACATCCATTATCTTGCTTCACTTTCAGCATTATCTCTGTGAGTGTTTGATTATGTCTCTCCAGAAGTCCATTGCTCCATGGACTGTATGCAGCAGTTGTCTTTACCTCCATGTTGAATTTCTCTGCCATTTCATTATTATTGAATTCTCCTCCATTGTCACTGTACAATTTCTGGGGAGGGCCATGCACACTTATCCAGGAATGAATGAAGTGCTTGACAATTTCACTGGGTTTCTTTGTATTCACAATGCTTCCAGCACTGAAGCGTGTGAAGTGGTCGATTATGTGAAGGTACCACACACTTGGTCCTAGCTCATGTAGATCTACAGCCACTGTTTCATTGTACTTGGAAGCCAGTGGCAGACCAACAGCTGGTTTGGGCTTAGGTTTAATGTATTTCTGACATGTCTCACAACTGTTAACTATCTGCTGTAGAATGGAAATACTCTCATCATCATTATTCCCTGAACTGCTGAGTAATTTCTGAAGTCTGTCAACTGTAGCATGTCCAAACTGTTTGTGAAGCTTTAACAATACTTTGTGTTTTTCTTTTGTGTTCATGTTCTCTGTGACTGACAGAATCTCCATGTGCTCTGTGTCCATCAGAATCTCATTTTTACATGGACTCTGTGTGATGTCTCGGTCTAAAATGTTTACACAATAGTGGCCCGAGGTGGTAAGTTCAAGAGTTACTGGTTGTTTAAACATCACTGCCTTGTCATTTTTTATGTCTAGTACAGCCCCTGCCTTCTTGAGGGAAGCTTTGCTTAAAAGTAAGGGGATATCTGCAGGGACCACCTCTGTTTCAATGTGACACTTAATCTGACCAATTTTTGCTGGTATCTTAACTCTCTTGGTAGAATGGACGATTCTCCCATCTCCAAATCTGAAAGCTCTGTTGCTTGGTGTGTCAATCATATTTTGTACTTCTTTCATATTTAGTTCACTGACATAGCTATCAAGCCATGTTGCACCACACACTGTCCGTGTGCATGCAGTATCAATCACAGCAGATCCTAAAGATTCAACTATAAAAATCTCAGTATCAGAAGCAGATTCGTTTGAAAACAGTGTAATGTTACACTGCTCTCTGTGTTTACATTTTCCTCTGTTAGTTTAACATGTTCATTTTTATGAGGACAGTCTTTAACCCAATGGTAAGTGCTTTGACAAATAGCACATTTTGATCACCTTCCATATCTGTCCAGTGGATTTGTTCCGGGCAATGGCGCCCTCTTCTGGTTGTCTTGAGGACGTGACTTGTTGCCGCCTTTTCTCTGCTGCTCGGTGTAATATGCTCCGTCACTCACTTGCATTCCATCCGTTATTGGCGCGACAGACGTCTTTTCACCAAAAATTCTTTTTCGTGCCGACTTCATTGATGCAAAAGTCAGCACAGTACAAGCAGTCAAAGCCAACTGTTTCTCCCTACCATCTAGACAGGCAGTATCTAGCAACTTGAAAGCTTAACACTGCATCTGGGAGAACCATGTCGTACGTGCGCATCCTATTGTACCTCTGTTCGAAATCAATGATGTAGTCCGTCATTGCGACCGAAATATCTCTCGTAACACTGTCAAAGTTTGAATATGCCTCGTAGGCACGGTCTGTCTCTTCCTTAAGAAACACAGAATCCAGTGCTCTGATCAAAGTTCCCATACCATCATCCTTGTTCAAATCCTCCAGGGATATTTCCAGCGCTGTATCTCTCGCTCTTCCCTCCAGCGATAATACCACGGCAAGCGCTTGCTTTTTCGCGTCCAGATTAGTAACACGTGTCCAGATTCCAAGTTCATTTTTCCAACTTTCGTACGACCTCTTCTCGTCGAAGCGAGGTGGCACATTGTAGTTATTAGCCATCCTCTGCTACCAATGTTAACTCGAAATGACACAACGACAAGGTTCCAGTTTAACAAGGTTTACTATACCATATGAACACACTACAAGGTAGCCATTCCACTCAAGGCTAGGTCAATTAACGAACAAGACTCCTCGCGCAGGCGCACTCCTAACTGAGTGATAGCCCCGTAATAACAGAAGTATAGGGATACTTAAAACATGAACTTAACACATCTGACCACTTTTTTATAGACCGAGTCACTGGTACTTCCTGCTTTAATTTTTGCTTGTAAGCAGGAATCAGGAGGATAGAATTATGGTCAGATTTGCCAAATGGAGGGCGAGGGAGAGCTTTCTACACGTCTCTGTGTGTGGAGTACAGGTGGTCTAGAATAGTTTTCCCTCTGGTTGCACATTTAACATGCTGATAGAAATGAGGTAACGGATTTAAGTTTCCCTGCATTAAAGTCCCCGGCCACTAGGAGTGCCGCCTCTGGATGACATTACAACAGGTTCACTTTAATAACTCCTACAAAATAACCTACACAATGCGAAGAGTATGTGTGTACCTGAGAAGTGGGAGAAGAGTCGTGCATATGTGTTGAAGCGGTTCTTGACAAGCCACTTCTGAGCCTCCTTGATGGTAGCCGTAGGACTGAGCTGCTGGAGAGGGATATAGAGAAAGAGAAGAGGGTGTGTTGGGGGGGGATAACAATGAATTTCAACATAAATACAACCTAAACTGGAGGCATTAGTTAAATGAGATGTTTTTACAGGATTTGAGACACGTCCGTGTGTGTGTGTGGTGTATACTAACTTCTGTGACGACTTGGCTGACAGGGTCTGTCTGGTGATTGGGCGACGAGGGGCCACTGAAATACAACAGTCACAGTCAGCATTATCTCACTATGTCCACACAGAATTTTCTCACTCTAACACACGGGCCTACCTGTCGGTTACAGAGGAGGCAGTGTATGTGGAGAGAGGTGTGGAGGAGAAGGAGGGGCCAGCTGTCTGGGGAGAGCTGATGTAGGCATCAGGCCACGGAGAACACTGACCAGAGAGGAGAGAGACAGCACACTGCGATAATACCACTGAGCATTACCGTCACCAATTACCAAGCACCAAACCACTTCACATATTATATTCACTGCCTTGACAGGAATGGAGGATGTTTATATAATATATAGAGCCTTCAGAAAGTTCACACACCCCTTGACTTTTCCCACATTTTGTTATATTACAGCCTGAATTTAAAATTGATTAAATTGAGATTTTGTGTCACTGGCCTACACACAATACCCCATAATGTCAAAGTGGAAATATGTTTTTAGAAATTATTTAAAAAAGAAAAGCTGAAATGTCTTGAATCAATAAGTATTCAACTCCTTTGTTATGGCAAGCCTATATAGGTTCAGGAGTAAAAATGTGTTTAACAAGTCACAATGTGTGCAATAGTGTAACATGATGTCTACGTCATCTCTGTACCCCACACATACAATTATCTGTAAGGTCCTGGAGTTGAGCAGTGCATTTCAAACACAGATTCAACCACAAAGACCAGGAAGGTTTTCCAATGCCTCGCACAGGCCACCTAATGGTAGATGGTAAAAAATAAATAAACAAACAGACATTGAAAATCCCTTTGAACATGGTGAAGTTATTAATTACACTTTGGATTATGTATCAATATACCCAGTCACTACAAGGATACAGGCCTCCTTCCTAACACAGTTGACGGAGAAGAAGGAAGCTGCTCAGGGATTTCACCAGGAGGCCAATGGTGACTTTAAAAACAGAGTGTAATGGCTGTGATAGGAGAAAACAGAGGATGGATCAACATTGTAGTTACTCTACAATACTATCCTAAATGGCAAAGTGAAAAGAAGGAAGCCTGTACAGAATAAATATTCCAAAGCATGCATCCTGTTTGCAGTAAGGCACTAAAGTAAAACTTCAAAAATGTGGCAGAGAAATGAACTTAAATGTCCTGAACACAAAGTGTTATGTTTGGGGAAAATCCAACACAACACCGAGTACCAATCTTCATATTTTCAAGCATGGAGGTGGCTGCATCAGGTTATGGGTATGCTTGACTAGGGAGTTTTTTTTGTTGATAATAGAGCTAAGCGCAGACAAAATCCTAGAGAGAAACCTGGTTCAGCCCGCTTTCCAACAGACAATGGGTGACAAATTCATCTTTCAGTAGGACAATAACCTAAAACAAGGCCAAATATACACTGGAGTTGCTTACCAAGACAACATTGAATGTTCACGAGTGCCCTAGTTACAGTTAACTTAAATCTTTCGCAAGACTTGAAAAATGGCTGTCTAGCAATGATCAACAACACACTTGACAGAGCTTGAAGAATTTTTTAAAGAAATGTGAAAATATTGTACAATCCGGGTGTGCAAAGCTCTATGAGACTTACCCAGAGACTCACAGCTGTAAACGCTGCCAAAGGTGATTATAACATGTATTGACTCAGGGGTGTGAATACTTAAGTAAATTAGATATCTGTATTTAATTTAATATTTTATCCAGAAACATGTTTTTGTTTTGTTATTATGCAATATTGAGTGTAGATTTTGAAATCAGGCTGTAACAAAATGTAATAGGATGTACAGTGCATTTGGAAAGTTTTCAGACCCTTCGACTTTTTCCACATTTTGTTACGTTACAGCCTTATTCTAAAATGGATTAAACAGTTTTTTCCCCCTCATCAATCTACACACAATACCCCATAATGACAAAGCAAAAACAGGTTCATATAAATGTTTGCACATTTATATAAAATAAAATGAAGGAAATATCACATTTACATAAGAATTCAGATCTTTTACTCAGTACTTTGTTGAAGTGCCTTTGGTAGCGATTACAGCCTCTAGTCTTCTTGGGTATGACGCTACAAGCCTGGCACACCTGTATTTGGGGAGTTTCTCCCATTCTTCTCTACAGATCCTCTCAAGTTCTGTCAGGTTGGATGGGGAGCGTCGCTGCACTGCTATTTTCAGGTCTCTCCAGAGGATGTTCGATTGGGTTCAAGTCCGGGTTCTGGCTGGGCCACTCAAGGACATTCAGAGACTTGTCCTAAAGCCACTCCTGCGTTGTCTTGGCTGTGTGCTTAGTGTCGTTGTCCTGTTGGAAGGTGAACCTTCGCCCCAGTCTGAGGTCCTGAGCACTCTGGAGCAGGTTTTCATCAAGGATCTCTCTGTACTTTGCTCCGTTCATCTTTCCCTCGATCCTGACTAGTCTCCTAGTCCCTGCCGCTGAAAAACATCCCCACGGCATGATGCTGCCACCACCATGCTTCACCGTAGGGAGGGTACCAAGTTCCTTGAGACGTAACTCTTGGCATTCAGGTCGAAGAGTTCAATCTTGGTTTCATCAGACCAAAGAATCTTGTTTCTCGTGGTCAGAGTCCTTTAGGTGCCTTTTGGCAAACTCCAAGTGGGCTGTCATGTGACTTTAACTGAGGAGTGGCTTCCGTCTGGCCACTCTACCATAAAGGCCTGAAAATGGTGGGAGTTCTGCAGAGATGGTTGTCCTTCTGGAAGGTTCTCCCATCTCCACAGAGGAACTCTGGAGCTCTGTCAGAGTGACCATCGGGTTCTTGGTCAGCTCCCTGACCAAGGCCCTTCTCCCCCGATTGAAGTTTGGCTGAGCGGCCAGCTCAAGGAAGAGTCTTGGTGGTTCCAAACTTCTTCCATTTAAGAATGATGGAGGCCACTGCGCTCTTAGGGATCTTCAATGCTGCAGTATGTTTTGGTATCCTTCCCCAGTTCTGTGCATCGACACAATCCTGTCTCTGAGCTCTACGGACAATTCCTTCGACCTCATGGCTTGGTTTTTGCTCTGACAAGCAGTTTATTTTTTATACATTTGCAAACATTTCTAAAAAAACTGTTTTTGCATTGTCATGAGGTATTGGGTGTAGACTGATGGGGAAAAAAACCAATTGAATCAATTTTAGACTAAGGCTGTAACGTAACAAAATGTGGAAAAATGGAAGGGGCCTAAATACTTTCCGAATTGACTGTATAATATATAGGACACTTACAGTGCCTCTCTTGGCCAGCGAGTCCCCACAGTCAGCCGGCAGCGTCCGCTTGCTGGACTTCTTCAGCTCATAGTCTCCTGCCTCCTCTATGATGGGCTCCAGCCTCATCTACACAAACACACACACTAAGTTTTACACAAACATGCACACTCACAATCTGACCCATAAAAAAAAAAAAAAAACTTGCCTACCAAAACCTCTAAGTGACACTTCCAATACATGCAAACTCTGTTAAGTGCATTCTAGTTTTCCAGTCCTAATTAAATGCCATTCAAACCCCCAGACTGACTAACCTCTGATAGTATGGTTGTGTCGTAGGAGGGCTGATACTTCTCCTTTTCCTGAGACGTTCGTTTCTCCATCTTCTCTCTGTCAGTCTTCTGTTTCCTGTCTGCCCCCTTTGGCTGGGGGGAGGAGAGAAAGAGAGAATGCAGAATGTTAAATCAGGTCCAGGCTTGTCATCGGACTTAGTATGTCAAAAGTGTGTAAGTGTAATTGACTGTTCAGAGAATGTGTATGTGTGTGTGTTTTTTATTTAACTAGGCGAGTCAGTTAAAAACAAATTCTTATTTACAATGACGGCCTAGGAACAGTGGGTTAACTGCCTTGTTCAGAACGACAGATTTTTACCTTGTCAGCTCGGGGATTCAATCTAGCAACCTTTCGGTTACTGGCCCAACGCTCTAACCACTAGGCTACCTGCCGCCCCATGTGTGTGTACCTTGAAGACTTTGATTTGGCAGGAGGCAGAGTGGAGGTGTTCAGTGTACTCTCCGTTGTCTCCCTGTCTGAAAGTGTCGATCTGGATCCTGAAGGGAACTCCCTTCTCTCCTCCATGCTTCCTAGGGGTGAACTCTGTACTAATGCAGTGAACCTACACACACATAGATGGAGAGAACAGAGACAGGAGAGTCTGAGCCAATCTGACTACAGGGAAGTGTGTGTGTGTGGATTGGTGTGTTACCTGCACAAACACGGAGGCTCTCTTGTTGAGGTCCCAGAGGAATTCGGCAGCGTTGAGCTGAGCGGGGTTGGCCTTCGCCTCCACGATACCCACTGACAGGGGGATGTCTACACACACAGTACAAATTAGTATTACATACAGAACAAAAAACAAAACACACACCCCCTTAAGGTATCACATGTACTGACTGCTACACACAGACTTAAGTGTTCTTACCGATATCTAGGAGACGGTCTCCAGGGCGATTCCATTTCCACCCCTCCAGTTGTTGGTGCTCTGTGTACTGGAGTCTCCTGTCATGAAACACCACCCTAACGATGCTCTACACACACACACACACACACACACACACACACACACACACACACACACACACACACACACACTTATGAAACACCACCCTCACAACGACCGCAACACTCATAACACAACTACAAAGAAACCACTCACACAGAAAAGCTGCAATCTTAACATTTCTGACCTTGACACTCTTGTTGTTAATCTCTGGTAACTCAGCCAGCTTTCGGTTGTCCAGCATACGGATCTCATAAGACTGGCCTGAGAGACAGAGGGAGAGACAGAGGGGTTAAGATGATGAGGTTTGAGTGATTGTGTATCTCTGCTGTTTGAAAACAGACAACATCCCTTCTTGCTATTGGTGGAGAGCTATTAAGCATTACCGTGTGAGTTTGTGTACAGCATAGTTAAGGTAGTTTCCCACGACAGGAGTGTGTGAGTAAGTCACCTTGGTTCAGGTAGGTGAGCGTCTCATCGTGTAGTTTGACAGCAGGTGAGGTGGCAGCACAGAGAACGTACTGGAAGGGAGGGTTGAGACTGCTGCTCTCACAGTCTGAAGGAAGACTGGCGTCCTCCTGTTTAAAGATTGGCAGGGCCAGCACATCACTGGAGAGACAAAGAGATGGTTGGAGAGAGAAGAGTTAGGGTAAGTAAGACTAAGTAGCACTGTTGAAACAGTAACAGTTGGAAGTGTCTCACTGGAAAATACTTTTCTGTTTTACAACACACGAGCCAGTCTGACATAACCTGCACACAGACACTTGGCACCAGTTCCAGACAGACAGCCTGTCCCCAGCTCACCCTAACGGATCCTAGCGCTAGGCAGAAGTGTGTGTGCGCCCGGGTAACCAAAGTCTCTCATGTATGCCAAGAAATGTGTTCATGGTCCCTGGAACAGCTCAGGTTAATTAAGTTCACTTTCAAAAGTTGGCAGTCTAAATTCAAAGTTCACATAATGCTCTAAGACCAAGTCAAGCTGTAGAAGACTTCTACCTTGAAGTAAAAACTAATCATCTGACAAGATTGGATAGGTGAACATTTTTCACTAAATAGCTTGAATTGCTTCCATCAATCCAGTGATGTCAGATCAGTGAAAGAAAATAGGCAATGAAGGGAGAGGAAGGAATCCTTGTTGAACTATTGGAACAGACCAGTGTGTGAATTAGTCTGCTAGAGTGGTAAATCTTAAAATAAAAAGATTATTCCAAATTAAACAAACAAGTCCACCGCCATGTCATGGTTTAAACAAAACAATCCATGTGGGTGCACTTGTCATCCCGCGAAGGTCCCGTATTTAATGTTACATGTTAGTCATTTAGCAGACACTCTTATCCAGAGCAACTTCCAGTAGTGAGTTATTTTCATACTTCTTTGGTACTGGTTCCCTGCAGGAATCAAACCCACAACCCTGGGGTTACAAGCACCATACTCTATCAACTGAGCTACAAGTTGGAATTTCATGTGTCCCAACTTTTCTTTCTACAAAAAAAGGTCCTAATGTCAGTAAGACACCAATTAATTAAGGTTACAAGAGCGTAGACCCAATGACAATTGGCAAATGTCATTACACTTTTGTTTTGTAACAGATGTTTCATTCCATTAATAAAATGGCACATATGCAGTTTGGATGCTGGAATTATTTTGGAGAGGACGAACATGCGCAGGTAGGCCACTTTTTTAAGAGATTTATTTGACAATAAGATGAAAACATCATGAATGGCTGTGTTCATGCCAAATTAAAAAAAGGTAGGATTTTTTTTTACCATTAAACAACATGTCTTTACTGTTTATTGCATGCGCACACAAACAAGGTCCCACATAAAACAAATAGAGAACCCCTGAATGTCAATGGTATAATTCACACTCTGGAACAGACCCCTCTCATAAACACAACTACTGCAGGCAGTGTACTGTATTCTCCCTGTCCTACCCTAACTTAACGCCTCCTGCATGGCATGCCAGTCGCAGAGCCGCTTTCCCACTCAGCATTGCTGCCAAGGAAACTGCGTCTGCTTCCTGACACACGAGGAGCCGGCTCCACTGACAGACAGACATTCTGTTCCTACTGAGCACCACAGCTGCTCTCTAAACATGTGAGACACACACACACAGGGAGGATCCTGATAAGACAGCTGACAGTCCTGGGAACTCTTTCCCACAGAAACACAACTTCCTTCACAAAAACATCTGTGGGGGAAAACACACATGCACACTTAGGGCTGTTGCGGTGACCGTGAGGGTGGTGTTTCATAACTGTGTGTGACACTGAAGTAAGGGGTGTGTGTGTGTGTCTTTTCCTGACTGTTCCATAGTGGATGATCTGACTGGTACAGTTACAAACTCCCCTGAGCATCCCAGCTCATTGCTGCAATAGCAACCCCAGTTACACCATGTCATCACTCCAAGAGGTGCCACAGCCACCCAGAGAGAGGTGGTGGGGGAGAGCTTATCCCCACTCCCTCCCTGTGCTTAGGGTTTATGCTCCCTACATTCTGCCGCTGCCTCCGTCCACCCCCCTCGTCTGGTAGGGTATTTAAGCCCTATGTCCTCCATGGCAACCTGCTGTGACAGCCCCCTCCATCCCAACACAATCCAAAACAAAGACACACAAAATGTCATTCTTCCAGATTGGGTCCCAGGGTTTAGGAGACAGAGTAGGAACAGTTTTTAGCTTCCATCTCATGTCCAGACACACCGATATATCTATATTGTACACTAAACGGTCTCTCTAACCTCATACTGTATGCGCCAGCCCCCAGCTCCTGCCCGATGCCCGACAGACTGGCATCGAAGTCGTGTACCAGCCCTGACTCGATGGTGGCATCATCCATCTTCAGCACCCAGGCCATGGCCCCCAGCTCCTTCTCCTCCGCCTCTAGCCGAAGGGCCGCCAGATTGCCTCCGGGGAAGGGACCGCAGCTAGCGGGAGAATAAACCGCTGCTGGTGGACTAGAGAAGATTTAAGAGAAAGTTAACCAAGGTAGCTAGTTAGGTAGTTGTGTTTGCCACTACTGGCTAACTGCTAGCTACTGGTGGTTGGCTAAGAAGATGGCTAGTTAGCTGCTGTTAGATAACTACTGTAGCTAGCTAACTGAAGATCGAATAACAGTGTATTGATAGCGCTCCACCAGCTGGGTGATATATCGCCATAATTGGTTACAATACGGCTGGCAAGTAAAAGTAGAAATCTGGACTGATGTGAAGGCAACAACCAGACTAACTAGCTAGGTAAAGTTATCAGACATGCGTTAGCTAGCTAGTTAACAACATAATCCACAACCATTACGTTGCGTTGATTACCAGCAGCATGCTAAATAACCGTTTGCGAAACCCTGCACCACTAACGCTAGCTACCCAGCTAGCGCTAGTTAGCTCACTTGCGGTCCTCGAAAGTCAATTTCGCCGGCGACATGGCACACCGTAACATCCCAAGCCCAGCCATAGCTAGCCACCTAGCTAGCTAGCAACATTACGTAATTGCAGGGGGATGTTGTTGACAGTCCACACACCGCATTCACACGCAATGTCCGTCTGAATTAACTAGCTAGCATTAACAGGCTAGTAGCATTAGCAAACTTGCTTTTGATTCACGGATGTTTGGAATCCTCCTATGCGAAGGTCGCAGCCAGCGCTTCCTGTGCCCTCCGAAATCTCTCCCCTTTTTTCATCGCGGACTTGTGTGACCAGGGCTACAGTTCCCGGCCGGTTAAATAAGAGTCTTTAAACATCAGAAGAGTGGCAGTTGTCACAAAAGCAGCCAGCATAAACATGGCTTCTCAACAGACTATGCCCTCACAAAACAAAAAAAAAATCTTCCAGCCGCAGGAGATGCCACAGAGTCTCTGGGCCAATCAGAGAGCCGCTCTGGTGCCAAGCTCACCCATCTCAGCCAATGGGCTCCCTCGGAGCTTTCGTCAACGCATCGACGTTATAACACCGATGTGACCAGTTCAAAGCAGGCACAGGCAACCCATCACTTACATTGACATAATCATAATACACAATTGCATAATTCATCCGAGACATCATAAATCAGTGAAAATACTCCAGGCTACCAGAGAACAGTGTGTTCATA
Organism: Brachymystax lenok tsinlingensis; assembly: GCA_030435695.1. NCBI lineage: Eukaryota > Metazoa > Chordata > Actinopteri > Salmoniformes > Salmonidae > Brachymystax > Brachymystax lenok. The sequence goes on from CM059806.1 coordinate 22,002,227, forward strand.
TTATAGAAAAGAGAGGAATGGATAGATGCAGTGTTGGACCAAGGCCAAGAAAAGTTCATTCAGATGTATTTAGTGGGAATGATTGTAGTGTCTGAGATTTGGGATGGGGACACAGAGGCTCTTTAGGACACATGTTAACCCCTAACCCTGTGTCTGGATTTCATGCTGTAAGAGGTCAGTGTGCATTTATAGAGAACATAAATCAGTCGTGAATCTTCACTCCTGCACTAGCAGGACTACCCACCCTTATCTTGAGTTAAGAATCAGATAATGTCACATATTAACCTGTGAATATAGAAACGGCTATGAACTTTGGTCACCAACAGTGTTATTCCAATATCCCATGTCTCACAAACAGTGCATTCGTTAAGTATTCAGACCCCTTGACTTTTTCCACATTTTGTTACAGACTTATTCTAAAATTGATTAAATAGTCCCCCCCAATCTAGAAATATCACATTTGCGTAGGTATTCAGATCCTTTACTCAGTACTTTGTTGAAGTACCTTTGGCAGCGATTACAGCCTCATGTTTTCTTGGGTATGACGCTACAAGCTTGGCACACCTGTATTTGGGGAGTTTCTCCCATTCTTCTCTGCATATCCTCTCAAGTTCGGTCAGGTTGGATGGGGAGTGTCGCTGCACTGCTAATTTCAAGTCTCTCCAGAGGATGTTAGATCGGGTTCAAGTCCGGGCTCTGGCTTGGCCACTCAAGTACATTTAGAGACTTGTCCCGAAGCCACTCCTGCGTGTGGCTCTTGGCTGTGTGCTTAGGGTTGTTGACCTGTTGGAAGGTGAACCTTCGCCCCAGTCTGAGGTCATGAGCGCTCTGGAGCAGGTTTTCATCAAGGATCTCTCTGTACTTTGTTCCGTTCATTTTTCCCTCGATCCTGACTAGTCTCCCAGTCCTTGCCGCTGAAAAATATCCCTACAGCATGATGCGGCCACCACCATGCTTCACTGTAGGGATGGTGCCAGGTTTCCTCCAGACGTGATGCCTGGCGTTCAGGCCAGAGTTCAACCTTGGTTTCATCAAACCAGAGAATCTTGTTTCTCATGGTCTGAGAGTCCTTTAGGTGCCTTTTGGCAAACTCCAAGTGGGCCGTCATGTGCCTTTTACTGAGGAGTGGCTTCCGTCCGGCCACTCTACCATAAAGGCCTGATTGGTGCAGTGCTGCAGAGATGATTGTCCTTCTGGAAGGTTCTCCCATCTCCACAGAGGATCTCTGTCAGAGTGACCATCGGGTTCTTGGTCACCTCCCTGACCAAGGCCCTTCTCCCCAGATTGCTCAGTTTGGCTGGGCGGCCAGCTCTAGGAAGAGTCTTGGTGGTTCCAAACGTCTTCCATTTAAGAATGGAGGCCACTGTGTTCTTTGGAACCTTCAATGCTGCAGACATCTTTTTGTAGTCTTCCCCAGATCTTTGACCTCATGGCTTGGTTTTTGCTCTGACATGCACTGTGAACTGTGGGACCTTATATAGACAGGTGTGTGCCTTTCCAAATCATGCCCAATCAATTGAATTTACCATAGGTGTACTCCAAGTTGGAGAAACATCTCAAGGATGATCAATGGAAACAGGATGCACCTGAGCTCAATTTCGAGTCTCATGGCAAAGGGTCTGAATACTTATGCAAATAAACATTTCTAAAAAACGTTTTTCGCTTTGTCATTATGGGGTATTGTGTGAGATTGATGAGGAAAATATTTAATTTAATCAATTTTAGAACAAGGCTGTAATGTAACAAAATGTGGAAAAAGTGAAGGGGTCTGAATACTTTCCATTCTGCACTGTATGATCATTGTACTGGATCAAAATAAACAAGAGAATTCAATTAAGTTTGAGAGGAAATGTGAAAGGGTGCAAGGGACACCACACACACTTTGGGTCGTCCCTTTAATGTGAATCCGGCCAAACTGTTCTCTGCTGGCTTAGCTATTTTCTTTTCACATTGTCCTTTCCAGGACAGTTCCAGTAACTATGGGGGATGCATAACCAAGCCAGCCCAGTTTGGTTCTGGCCCTATGGTGCGAATCAGTCATATGTGTCCGGTCCTAATGGTCCTACCGCCTGTGGCTGCAGATGGTCTGGTCCGGCGGAGGGACAGAAGTCCTCAGTGTATGACTGCCAGAACATTACTCAGCCAGTTCCATGATGATGATGATGATGATGATACTACTACTACTACTACTACTACAGCCTACTACTGAAGTTACCTCTCCCAACCACACATTCAGAGCCTAATAAGAGGTTATAGTTCAGCTTCAGGTAGACTATCTATTCTGCAGCTTTCACATTGACTATCTATTCTGCAGCTTTCACATTTAGACATATTCACACACACTGTCCACCAGAAGTATCTTCCCTGTGTTGTCCTCTGGTCAATAATTACCAGTTGATTCCAGTCAGTGCGCAAGGGGCAAGACTTGGTTTAATTGTAGAACGTGTGTGTGCGCGTATGTGTGTTAGCAGAACAGTTGTCCCTCACAGTAACTGAGACAGAAACCATGTTTATTATGGTCTGTACAAGTTTTCTTTATTTTTCATTTTATTGTAAGCACAGCTTTGTAAATGCACTGAAGGAAACACAGTGAAGACTAGAATGTCACAAGAAGAGGGGGAGAATGACAACAAGAGGAAGCAGAAGAGAGGAAAGGAAAAAGAAGAGAAGGAGGGGGCGAAAGGTGACTCAACAGTTTCTGATCAGTAAATAATACATGTCTCCCCGGTGGGGAAACTAACGTGAGAGACTACGGCACGCGCAACAGAAAATAAAACAGATCAGGACGCAGAGCGCACACGTCCTTCAGGGACTCTCCTAAATGACGTCGTTATCGGATATTATTCAATTTTTTATAATACCATGTTACATATCCACTAGGTGATAACAATAATAAGCCATGTCTGGTCATAGTTTCATGTATATAAGCCTCTCCCCCTCTTTCTGTCTGAAATGAGCTCATCCAAGACATGTTGGGGAGCAGTGGAAGGTACCATTGACTTCTCTGAAAGGTGTGGACATCATTAACTTTAATTTCACCCCTCCCTTCTACTGTGATAGTTAATAGGCTCCAGATAAAAAGATCTTGTTAAAATCATCATCATGCATAGCCAAGCACATTACGCCTCCTATACCTCACACTCACTGCCTACGTAGCTGCTAAGAGCAGTTATGATCTACGGTGACCCGCTTATGAGCGTTAGTGCTGTGCAGGGAAGGTCGTACCATGTTCCCACTGCCACAGGGTGGAACTAGCACCATTCGACGGACAGAGAATGCTTTGAGACGAAATTGCACCCTACTCCCTATAGTTTGACCAGAGCCGTATGTGGTGGCACTATGTAGCTCTGGCCAAAAGTAGTCCACTACGTAGGGATTAAAGTGCCATTTCAGATTTGCCTTCAGTTTCAGCGGCTAAAACCCACTCAACCACTATGACGGACAGGCTGACTGGCGACAGATATACACCCCCCTCCTCTCACACACACACACACACACACGCACACATACATGCTCCTCTACCCGCTTCCCTCCCTCTATCTATTCGTCCTGCCTGGGGTGTGGCTACATCATGCTGCTGTTCCAGCCCCTCCCCTATTCTACTAAAACCAGGAAGTTAAACCATTAAAACCGTTAGCGTTGAGGCGTTAGAGTGAAGTCGGGGTCAGAGGGCGAGGTGTGTCGACGTCAGGGGTGATTCTCAGAACAGGTTGGATCTTCAACGTCTGTGAGGGGAAGTACAACACTCCTCTCCTCCCAGAGTGCATTGCAGAGTGCCCTGCAGTAGGCGACTTGGAGGTAACAGGAGGGGGGTTCAGTGTGTGTGTCAGAGAGCCTTCTTATCAGCATGTTTATGTGTAAGCAGATGTACGTATAAGCGTATGTGTGTTCATGTAAGCGCGTATGTAAGTGCACGTGTGTGTTCATGTAAGCATGTATGTGTTTGTGCATCCATGTAAGAGTGTGTCCTTGTGTGTACGTGTTAAAAGTCTCCAGAGGGAGAGTGCAGCTCCATAGTTGTCCTGTGGGCTGTTCATCTGTTCTATAGGCTGTCTGCTGGGGGCTCACCACCACTGGAGCCGGACTGGGCACGCTTGATGTACAGATTCAACAACTTCAACTGGAGAGAGAGAAGAGAAGGGGAGAGAGTGGGAGAGGCAGAAGAGAGTTACAGGGTTGTAGAACTGAAGCAGTTCTTCTGGAATCCTCTTGATCCAGTAATATAACATGTATTGATGAATTTAAGAATTAAGTACGCTAGCGTGGATGTATTGGAACATAGATAATGGGTCTGGTTAGTAGAAAGTGGGCATGGTCACTCACTTTGCTGCCAGACAGTTGGTTGAGGTGAGGTTTTAGCTCCTCCCCTATGACTGCGTAGAGGGCCACCAGACAGAATACACAGGCCTTCCTCACACTGCTCTCAGAGTTGTCATAACCCTGCATAACATGACATAGAGGGGTTATTAGCCTGTATTACACAGAAGAGGGGTTATAGCCCTCCATAACATGACAGTGGGTCATAACCCTGAATAACGAGGATGTGTTACCTGTATGAGTGTGTGTTACCTGTATGAGTGTGTGTGTGTGTTACCTGTATGAGTGTGTGTGTGTGTGTCACCTGTATGAGTGTGTGTGTCACCTGTATGAGTGTGTGTTACCTGTATGAGTGTGTGTGTGTTACCTGTATGAATGAGCAAGTGTGTGTGTGTTACCTGCATGAGTGTGCGTGTGTGTTACCTGTATGAATGAGTGTGTGTGTTACCTGTATGAGTCCGGGGACTATCTCGGGCAGCATGCTGACTAGTCCTTCATGGGGGACCCTCTCTATAACTTTAGTCTGCATCTTGATGGCAGCCAGGTTGATGGGGTAGTCAGCTGACTGGATGATGGGACACAACACCTTGATACACTGGTCTGGACTGATGGACGACGCCAGCATGGCTGCAGTCTCCTCTGCAGCTCGCACCACCTACAGACACAGGTACAGGGTTATAGTACCAGACTTATAATAGCTCCTATACACACACAGGAACGACAGTTGGAGAGTGAATGTATGAGTGTATGTGAGAGAGATTATACCAGTGTAAATGTGTGCATGTGCAAGAGATTATATTGAGTGTGTGTATATTATAAGGAGTGTGTGTGTGTGTGTGTTATACAGAGAGTGTGTGTGTACCTCTTTGTGTGGGTCCTTGTGCGCCTCCAGGGCCTTCATGATGGTGAGTTCAGCGTAGTTCTTAAACCTCCAGGGCTGGCGGCTCAGAATCTCCCTCAGAACACGCAGAGCTAATGCCCTGATCACATGCTGCAGAGGAATAGGGGAGAGAGAGTTTGGTCAAAGTGTGTTCGTATATGCATTGATGCACATATTGATGGTGTGTGTGTGTGTGTGTATATATGTGTGTACCTCTCTGTCCCCCAGCGTCTCCAGTAGTAACAGGAGGATGGTTTTGAAGTGTTCATCCCAGGAGACCTGCAGGGTGTTTTCTCGAATCAGCTTCAAGAGCTCACAAAGCGCTGCCTTCCTCTCCTCCACACGCTCATTGTGATTGGACAGCTCCTTCAGCAGCTCAGACACCAGCTCAGATTGGTCAATGCTGTGGTCTGTCAGGGGCAACAGCCAAAAGGGGTTGAGATTGATAAACTGATGTCGATCAGTATCTATCACATATTACACTTCAAGACATTTTGTGTGTGTATGAATATATGTGTGTGTTAGTGTAAATGAATATACAGTACCAGTCAAATGTTGACACCTACTCATTCAAGGGTTTTTCTTTATTTTTACTATTTTCTACATTGTAGAATAATAGTGAAGACATCAAACCTATGAAATCATGTAGTAACCAGAAAACTGTTAAACAACTCAAAATATATTTTCGATTCTTCAAAGTAGCCACCCTTTGCCTGGATGACAGCTTTGCACACTCTTGGCATTCGCTTAACCAGCTTCACCTGAATTGCTTTTCCAACAGTCTTGAAGAAGTTCCCACATATGCTGAGCACTTGTTGGCTGCTTTTCTTTCACTTTGCGGTCCCAAACCATCTCAATTGGGTTGAGGTCGGGTGATTGTGGAGGCCAGGTCATCTGATGCAGCACTCAATCACTTTCCTTCTTGGTCAAATTGCCCTTACACAGCCTGGAGGTGTGTTGGGTCATTGTCCTGTTGAAAAACAAATGATAGTCCCACTAAGTCCCACTCATCAGATTGGATGGTGTATCGCTGCAGAATGCTGTGGTAGCCATGCTAGTTAAGTGTAATTTGAATTAAATAAATCACTGACTATGTCACCAGTAAAACATCCCCACTTCCTCCTCCATGCTTCACAGTGGTAACCTCACATGCAGAGATAATCCGTTCACCCTCTCTGCATCTCACAAAGTCTAATGTCCATTGCTCGTGTTTCTTGGCCCAAGCAATTCTCTTCTTCTTATTGATGTCCTTCAGTAGTGGTTTCTTTGCAGCAATTCGACCATTAAGGCCTGATTCACGCAGTCTCCTCTGAACAGTTGATGTTGAGCGGCCTCTCTGAGGTTGGTAACTCTAATGAACTTATCCTCTGCAGCAGAGGTAATTCTGGGTCTTCCTTTCCTGTGGCGGTCCTCATGAGAGCCAGCTTCATCATAGCGCTTGATGGTTTTTGCGACTGCACTTGAAGAAACTTTCAAAGTTCTTGACTGACCTTCATGTCTTAAAGTAATGATGGACTGTAGTTTCTCTTTGCTTATTTTAGCTGTTCCTGCCATAATATGGACCTGGTCTTTTACAAAATAGGGCCATCTTCTGTATACCACCCCTACCTTGTCTCAACACAACTGATTGGCTCAAACGCATTAAGAAGCAAAGAAATTCCACAAATTAACTTTTAAGAAGTTACTTGAAATTCATTCCAGGTCAGTACCTGCATTCCAGGTGAATACCTCATGAAGCTGGTTGAGAGAATGCCAAGAGTGTGCAAAGCTGTAAGGCAAAGGGTGGCTACTTTGAAGAATCTAAAATATATTTTGATTTGTTAAACACTTTTTTGTTACTAGATGACTCCATGTGTTATTTCATAGTTTTGATGTCTTCACTATTATTCTACAATGTAGAAAATAGTCTAAATAACATACAAAAAAAAAAAACTGGAATGAGTAGGTGTGTCCAAACTTTTGACTGGTACTGTATGTGTGTTTGTGTGTACCGTCAGTTTGCTGGTCTGATTCGTCTAGTGAAGTATCTATGACGCTGTGTTTGAAGGGGGAGTCAGTGAAGGGGTCACGGGACCCCCGGGGAGAAGAGGAAAGCAGGGGGGTGTTGAGGAGAGACGTCTTGTTGTCCAGAGCTGTACGACCTCCATCCACCTGGTCAGCACCAGCACTACCACCCTGAGGGAGGGGGAGAGAGGGAGAGAGACGAGGGGAGAGACACACACACACACACAGGGGTTACGGTGGTATGATTTAGACAGACATAGACAGAAATGTAAGTGCTGTCAAGTGCTGTCCTCGCATGCACGCACACACAGTTGTGTGTGTGGGTTGGGTTAGGGTTTTGATCATTCTGTGGATGGAATGAGGAGAGATATGAGATCTTGTTAATATTTTCACTCAAACCAGAAAACCCCCTGACGGGTCAGGTGATAGAGTCAGTTGAGCTCTGATTGGCAGGTTGAGGATGGGTGGGGGGGGGTCAGGTTTCAGACTGACCTCTAGAGGAAATGTCAGCTTGGACATAGCCCTTCCTTGGAACATACCATGGAGAGGAGTGTTATAATAAATAACATCTCACATACTGTACACACTCGGACACACACGCACGATACTCCCATCACAACCTACACTATATATACACAAAAGTATGTGGACATCACTTCAAATTAGTGGATTCGGCTATTTCAGCCACACCCGTTGCTGACAGGTATATAAAATCGAGAACACAGCTATGCAATCTCCATAGACAAACATTGGCAGTAGAATGGCCTTACTGAAGAACTCAGTGACTTTCAAAGTGGCACTGTCATAGGATGCCACCTTTCCAACAAGTTAGTTCGTCAAATTTCTGCCTTTCTAGAGCTGCCCCGGTCAACTGTAAGTGTTGTTATTGTGAAGTAGAAACGTCTAGGAGCAACAACGGCTCAGCAGCGAAGTGGTAGGCCACACAAGTTCACAGAACGGGACCGCCGAGTTCTGAAGCGCGTAAAAATCATCTGTCTTTGGTTGCAACATTCACTACTGAGTTCCAAACTGCCTCTGGAACCAACGTCAGCACAATAAGAGTTTTTTCGGGAGCTTAATGAAATGGGTTTCCATGGCCGAGCAGCCGCACACGAGCTTAAGATCACCATGTGCGGCTGGAGTAGTGTAAAGCTGCTTTTGGACTCTGGAGCAGTGGAAACGCGTTCTCTGGAGTGATGAATCACGCTTCACCATCTGGCAGTCCGGCGGACGAATCTGGGTCTGGCGGATGCCAGGAGAACGCTACCTGCCCGAATGCATAGTGCCAACTGTAAAGTTTGATGGAGGAATAATGGTTCGGGCTAGGCTCCTTAGTTCCAGTGAAGGAAAATCTTAACGCTACAGCATACAATGACATTCTAGATGAGTCGGTGCTTCCAACTTTGTGGCAACGGTTTGGGAAAGGCCTTAAATAAATCATTTCTAAGACACATCCCATCATGTCGGTTCTACACACACACACTCTCTCTCTCTCTCTCTCTCCCCACCTCCTCTCCTTCTCTCCGTCTGACCGGTTCATTCATGTCTTCCTGGCTACGGACGGAGAAGTTCTGGATGGCCTCTGTAACTCCTCTCAGACTACTGTAGATGTCCTCTGAGTTCATGTTCTCTGTGTCGTAGTCAAATGCACTGCACACAACAACACATCAGTCACATTACCATCACAATAGGTCAACATTATATGAGTGTGTTCTGAGGTCTGTGTGTGTTACCTAGGTGTGTTCTGAGGTCTGTGTGTGTTACCTAGATGTGTTCTGAGGTCTGTGTGTGTTACCTAGATGTGTTCTGAGGTCTGTGTGTGTATCCTGGGTGTGCGTGTACATTGGGAGGTGTGTGTATGTTACCTGGGTGAGGATGTGTTCTGTGATGTGTTGGTAGGAGAGGTGAGGGGGCTGGACCAGCTGGCAGGAGAGCGGGGGGTGTGGCGTGTCAGAGGGCTTCCTGTCGGGGCCTGGGGGAGAGAGTAACACATAATAGCATCAAGTACATGCTAGGACCTTTTAGTTTCCCACTGTTTTCTGGGGCCTCATTTCTTACACGTCTATAACCAACTCCTAAGATCCTTCATCAGGCCAGGCTGGGAGGGGTACAGCCAAGGCCAGGTGTCGTTACCTGCTGGGAGGGGTACAGCCAAGACCAGGTGTCGTTACCTGCTGGGAGGGGTACATCCAAGACCAGGTGTCGTTACCTGTGCAGCATTCCCTGTGTTCCTCAGGTGGTTCTGTAGCAGTTTGGTGGCACCATCCTGGAAAGTCTTGGGCAGAGCTGCCAGCAGCATGGTGAACTCTGGAGTGTTCAACTGGAACAACGAGATCAACACCGACTGGGCAGCCTGGAACACACACACAGACACATCAGAAACCAATCAAAGTTCGCTTCAACCAATAATCAACAAATTGCAGCATACAGAAAGGTCTGCAAGGTACCTTCCTGACGTCTGAGCTTTTGGGCTCTGTGGTCCAGGTGATGATGCGAGACACAGCCAGGCGCGTCTCACTGGAGTTGACAAAGTCCTGAGGCTCCATCTGCAGGGTCAAGGTCTCAATGTACTTCAGAATGGCCACCTTCACCTGGACACAACACACACACATTCATAGTATAAAAAGGTTAGACAACCCACTCATATACACACACACACACACAAACATTTTCTGTATGTGTGGTTCATGGATCATCCCAGGAGTTTCCTAACTCTGAGCTGAAACTAGTTCTATTTACAGCCTACTCTGCAATACAAAGTAAACATCCGCAACAACAAAGAAGGTGCAGTAAGATGCTAGTCTCCTTCACAGTTGTAGTCACGTAGCTATCATGGAGGAAGGCAGAGGGGGGGAGAAACCAATAAAGACAAATGAAAACTAAAATGTAAAAGAGCCACCATTTACATTCGTTCCTCGTTCTCACATTAGTTTCTCTTTTACAATATTTTCATTCCTTCATTCTCACTCTTCCTCTATTCAAAACACTTAATCGACCGACCGCCTGCTCCTCAGTGTGCGCGTCATAAAAATGCTCCCCCCTGAGCGCACTGACCTGGGAAGATTGGTTCCAGGCTGAGACCTGCTCATTCAGAGAGCAGCAGGCGTGGTGCCCCCTGGGGGCTCTCGTGGCAGGGGGGAGCAATTTAACATCGCGCCGCATGGTTCTTGAAGCAGGGGGAATCAATTTAACGTTGCGCCGCCCACAACACGTTCCCCTCCTCCCCACAGGCTTAGAGAGAGAGTGAGGGGGAATGAGGGAGCGAGAAGGAGGAGAGAGGAAGGAGGGAGAGGGGAAGTGGGAGAAAGGTAGGGGGAGAGAGAGGAGAGGTTAGAGGAGAAGGTAGGTGAGGGGAGGAAGGTGAGATGGGGAGGAAGGGGAGATGGGGAGGGAGGAAGAGGATGTAGGGGAGGGAGAGAGGAGGCAAGACAGAGACAGATGGACACACACAGGGACAGGGATGAGAGGAGTGAAAATTACATAAGAAAACGAGAGAAGGAAAAGCATAGCAAGGGAAGGTGAGGTGAAGAGTGAAGGAGGGAGAAGAAGATTGAGGAAGGTGAGGTAATGAAAGTGAAGGAGGGAGGTGGGGAGGGGGAAGGGGAGAGGAAAGGGAGGGAGCTAACAAGTGTATATTGGGAAATACAAAGTGAGAGGAGGGAGGAGAAGATGGAGGAAAGGGAGGGGAGAGGATAGAGAAAGGCAGCGAGGAAGGGGAGGTGAGGCGGGCTCAGACTGTAGAGAGCAAAGCCAGTGGTTGGCGGGTTTAATTGGAGGCATATCAGTCGCTATCCAATCAGAGTCCAGGGATCGGGTGGGTAGGGAGCGGAGCCAGTGTTAAACAGCCGTGATATCAGAAAAGTGGTTACCATGGTTACTGATACAATAGTTACCGTGGTTAGACAGTAGGTGAGTCTGGCGACGGAGAGGCTGTCCCTGCCTTTCAACCCTCCCCATATCCCTTTTACTCTCCCTTCCTCTTCTCTCATTGTCTCTTCTCACTCCGTCCATCTGTTTCTTCATACTCACACACACACACACACACACACACATATATAAAACATCTACGTCCCTACACAGACAGACACACACAGCTGTGTACCTTGAGGTTTGGTGTCTGAGTCTGGTCCACAGTGAACCTCATGAGGATAGTGAACTGGAGGTCGTTGGGGAAAGACTCTCTGTAGGGGAGATATTATGCACACATGTTAGCTATACACATATTACAGACACACACACGTAATATATACACACACATATACACATGTTCTACAGACACACACACCCACACGTTATATACACACATATTACACAGACAGACACACAGAGACAGACACACACACACATTACAGACACCCACACGTTATATACACACATATTACACAGACAGACACACACAGAGACAGACAGACACACACATTACAGACACCCACACGTTATATACACACATATTACACAGACAGACACACAGAGACAGACACACACACACATTACAGACACCCACACGTTATATACACACATATTACACAGACAGACACACACAGAGACAGACAGACACACACATTACAGACACCCACACGTTATATACACACATATTACACAGACAGACACACATTACAGACACACATAAGTTATATATACAGTTGCAATAAAAAGTATGTGAATCCTTTGGAATTACCTGGATTTCTGCATAAATTGTTAAAAAAATCTGCTCTTCATCTAAGTCAGAACAATAGACAAACACAGTCTGCTTAAACTAATAACACAAACAATTACATGTTTTCATGTCTTTATTGAACACCCTGTGTAAACATTCACAGTGCAGGTCTGAAAAAGTCTGAACCCTTGGATTTAATAACAGGTTGACCCTCCTTTGGCAGAAATAACCTCAACCAAAAGTTGCGGATCAGACCTGCACAACAGTCAGGAGGAATTTTGGACCATTCATCGTTACAAAACTGTTTCAGTTCCACAATATTCTTAGGATGTCTGGTTTGAACAGCTCTCTTGAGGTCATGCCACAGCATTTTAAATCGGGTTGAGGTCAGGACTGACTGGGCCACTCCAGAAGGCGTATTTTCTTCTGTTCAAGCCATTCTGTTGTAGATTTACTGTGTTTTGTGCCGTTGTCCTGTTGATTCACCCAACTTCTGTTCACCCAACAACTGCTTCAATTGGCAGATAGATATCCTTACATTCTCATGCAAAATGTCTTGATAAACTTGGGAATTCATTTTTCCGTCGATGATAGCAAGCTGTCCAGGCCCTGAGGCAGCAAAGAAGCCCAAAACATGATGCTCCCTCCACCATCATTTCCGTTCACAACTAATAGGCTTGTTACGTGCTGCTGTGCATTTTGTTGCTAACCTAACTTTGCTACCTGCCAACTTTATGTTTTTTACTTTTTAATTACCGTTTATATTTTTAGTTTTTCCATCTCTCAACTTTTTTTTAAATTCAACTTTGTCACTCCGGACGCTTTATCTGGACGTGTTTCGTCAGGACCTCCACCAGTCGAAGCTAAGTAGTAACATTAACATGATGCCTTCTAATTGCAGTCGCTGTACTCATAATATACAGGAGAATGATCGCCTTATGCCGAGGATAGCTGTGCTGCATGCCCAGCTTCAGACGCAATCGTTAGGCAAGGGAAATGTAAGTGTAGGAAAGGATGAAACAGCGTCTGTGCCACTAGTAAGTACAGATAGTAGTATAAATCCTCGCACAGTCCCCAGCCGGACAATTTTCTCATGGCTTCTGGAAGGAAATGCTGTAGCAATGCTCAACCGGTGTCGCTCATTCAGCCGACAGAAACTTTCAACCGGTTCTCCCCATTAAGCAGCAGGTCGAAGTCAGAGGCCGAGCCTTCTCTGGTCTCTACTCCTCCCGTTACGGGGTCTGAGACGCCGAAGCCTCTCACCATTAGCTCTGGCAAATTGAAAACTCTAGTCATTGGAGACTCCATTACTCGCAGTATTAGACTTAAAACGAATCATAATCTGAAGATGGTGCTGGCTAAGGCTAAAACTGGCGAGTGTAGAGAGTATAGGGATATTGTTATCCACGTCGGCACCAACGATGTTCGGATGAAACAGTCAGAGGTCACCAAGCGCAACATAGCTTCAGTGTGTAAATCAGCTAGAAAGATGTGTCGGCATCGAGTAATTGTCTCTGGCCCCCTCCCAGTTAGGGGGAGTGATGAGCTCTACAGCAGAGTCTCACAACTCAATCGCTGGTTGAAAACTGTTTTCTGCTCCTCCCAAAAGATAGAATTTGTAGATAATTGGCCCTCATTCTGGGACTCACCCACAAACAGGACCAAGCCTGGCCTGTTGAGGAGTGATGGACTCCATTCTAGCTGGAGGGGTGCTCTCATCTTATCTACGAACATAGACAGGGCTCTAACTCCTCTAGCTCCACAATGAGATAGCCAGCCTGCCAGCTTAGTGGATTCTGCCACTAGCACAGTCAGTGTAGTCAGCTCAGCTTTACATGGCCTCAATTTTAATTTACAAAATAAATCGTGAAAAAAGTCATGAAATCTATGCAGCCTACTCAATCACTTTTTATAGCTACTGTTTACAGGCCTCCTGGGCCATATACAATGTTCCTCACTGAGTTCCCTGAATTCCTATTGGATCTAATATTCAAATTTTTGGTGACTTTTATATTCACATGGAAAAGTTCACAGACCCACTCCAAAAGGCCTTTGGAGCCAACTGTTGTCACCTTCTCACCAAGCTGCTTGGCGATGGTCTTGTAGCCCATTCCAGCCTTGTGTAGGTCTACAATCTTGTCCCTGACATCCTTGGAGAGCTCTTTGGTCTTGGCCATAGTGGAGAGTTTGGAATCTGATTGATTGATTGCTTCTGTGGACAGGTGTCTTTTATACAGGTAACAAACTGAGATTAGGAACACTCCCTTTAAGAGTGTGCTCCTAATCTCAGCTCGTTACCTGTATAAAAGACACCTGGGAGCCAGAAATCTTTCTGATTGAGAGGGGGTCAAATACATATTTCCCTCATTAAAATGCGAATCAATTTATAACATTTTTCACATGCGTTTTTCTGGATTGTTTTGTTGTTATTCTGTCTCATTAAAATGATAGGCTGATCATTTCTTTGTCAGTGGGCAAACGTACAAAATCAGCAGGGGATCAAATACTTTTTTCCCTCACTGTACGGTGCAGTAGTTTATGTTTCAGGGGGCTAGGGTCAGTCTGTTATATCTGGAGTATTTCTCCTCTCTTATCCGGTGTCCTGTGGGAATGCAAGTATGCTCTCTCTAACTCTCTCTCTCTTTCTTTCGGAGGACCTGAGCCTTAGGACCATGCCTCAGGACTACCTGGCCTGATGACTCCTTGCTGTCCCCAGTCCACCTGGCCGTGCTGCTGCTCCAGTTTCAACTGTTCTGCCTGCGGCTATGGAACCCTGACCTGTTCACCAGACATGCTACCTGTCCCAGACCTGCTGTTTTCAACTCTCTAGAGACAGCAGGAGCGGTAGAGACTCTCTGAATGATCGGCTATGAAAAGCCAACTGACAATTACTCCTGAGGTGCTGACCTGTTGCACCCTCGACAACCACTGTGATTATTATTATTTGACCCTGCTGGTCATCTATGAACATTTTAACATCTTGGCCATGTTCTGTTATAATCTGCACCCGGCACAGCCAGACGAGGACTGGCCACCCCTCACAGCCTGGTTCCTCTCTAGGGTTCTTCCTAGGTTCCGGCCTTTCTAGGGAGTTTTTCCTAACCACCGTGCTTCTACACCTGCATTGCTTGCTGTTTGGGGTTTTAGGCTGGGTTTCTGTACAGCACTTTGTGACATCAGCTGATGTAAGAAAGCTTTATAAATACATTTGATTGATATATACACATAATACAGACACACATGTTATATACACACATATTACAGACTCACCCATATTAAACTCAGCAAAATAAGAAACGTCCTTTTTCAGGACCCTGTCTTTCAAAAGATAATTTGTAAAAATCCAAATCACTTCACAGATCTTCATTGTAAAGGGTTGAAACACTGTTTCCCATGCTTGTTCAATGAACCATAAACAATTAATGAACATGCACCTGTGAAACGGTCGTTAAGACACTAACAGCTTACAGACGGTAGGCAATTAAGGTCACAGTTATGAAAACTTAGGACACTAAAGAGGCCTTTCTACTGACTCTGAAAAACACCAAAAGAAAGATGCCCAGGGTCCCTGCTCATCTGCGTGAACGTGCCTTAGGCATGCTGCAAGGAGGCATGAGGACTGCAGATGTGGCCAGGGCAATAAATTGCAATATCCGTACTGTGAGACGCCTAAGACAGGGCTACAGGGAGACGTGATTTCCTGCAAGACAGGAATGCCAGCGAAGAGCCCGGACCTCAATCCCATTGAGCACGTCTGGGACCTGTTGGATCGGAGGGTGAGGGCTAGGGCCATTCCCCCCAGAAATGTCTGGGAACTTGCAGGTGCCTTGGTGGAAGAGTGGGGTAACATCTCACAGCAAAAACGGGCAAATCTGGAGCAGTCCATGAGGAGATGCACTGCAGTACTTAATGCAGCTGGTGGCCACACCAGATACTGACTGTTACTTTTGATTTTGACCCCCCTTTGTTCAGGGACACATTATTAAATTTCTGTTAGTCACCTGTCTGTGGAACTTGATCAGTTCACGTCTCAGTTGTTGAATCTTGTTATGTTCATACAAATATTTACACACCTTAAGTTTACTGAAAATAAACGCAGTTGACAGTGAGAGGACATTTCTTTTTTTGCTGAGTTTATATACACATATTACAGACACACACACATTATATATACAGATATTACAGACACACACACACACAAACTTTACAAATACACACACACACACACACACACACACACACACACACACACTGACCGTGTGATGTCCAGTGCTCTCTGGACCTTGGCCTGTACTGATCCCAGTAGGTCAGCTCCCATCTTCTTCAGCAGCTGGGTGAGCAGGACGAACAGCCAGTCCTGCAGGTCTTCTCTATGCACCAGGACAAAGTCCACCAGGGTCTCTAGGAACATACTGAACACCTTGGGAGAGACAGGGGACATGGGTTAGACACATTGTATAAACACACACACACACACACACACACACACACGTGTACACAGACGTACACAAAAACACACACTTAGGAGAGACAGAGGAACATGTTCATGCACACAAACATGAGTGAGACACACAGGTACTATGGATACTATGGGATAGGCTGAGGGAAGCAACTCCATTCACTTATCAATTAACCAATCAATCAATCACTCACTCTAATCAGCGTGCAGCAAGCAGAATTATGTTTTACCAATACACAATCAATATTCAGTATTCACTAAACACACATGCTGATTGGCTGTCACCTGCAAAACAGCAGGGACTCAGACACCAATCACATGGCATGATGATGTCATAGTGATGTCACAGCTGCGAGCTGTGACATCACCAGGTCAGTTAGTGAGTGAGTCTGTGGTTGCCTTGGAAACCATTAAATTAGCCGCCCAGTCAGATTACCACTCGCCAGATTAATCAATGAATTCGAGATTAGTCTCCAATCAGAGTACCAGGTTAGTGTCACAACCACACAAGCGTTAATCAAACGTTAATTGAACGTAAAATAAACGTTGTCTAGACTTACTCTCTACAGAGAGTTCCAGAGGAGAGGCATGGAGGAGAGAGAAACATACAACAGTTAGCATCCTGGGAAGCACGCACGCACACACACACACACACACACACACACACACACACACACACACACACACACACACACACACTAGGGTGACCACATGTCCCGGATTGTGTGGGACAGACCCGCATTTTGTCCCTTAACCAAACAATTATGTCCTGTATTTTAGCAACAGATTCAATCACCACAAATGTTCGATTTGTCTGGTATTTCAGTCAGACATTCCAACCGGTCTCGTGCAGTCACGTTGCGCTTATGAAAAGACAGGCCTATAAATTAAAAGGATGTGGTACTGGTGATGTTAAACACTTCCCCAATCGTTGTTGAGATCTGATATTCTGTGCAGTGCAAGACGAGACTTAGGCCAATGCCAATGTCATTTTTTGATATTTTCAGAGGTATTGTTAACAAACACGCCCCCATAAAGAAAATGAAAATGAACAGGTTCAGCCCCTGGTTCAACTGTGATCTTGCAGAGTTACTCCACCTCAAGAATTGCATTTGGCGAAAGGCTCGGCACACGCATACTCAGGCTGACTGGCTCTCGTTCAGGCAAATGAGAAATAAGTGCACTCAGGATATCCGGAAGGCCAAAGTTAGTTACTTTAACTTCTTAGGGAGCAGCTCCCGAGATTACGGTTTTGGAGAGTCTGGCGTGCCCAAAGTAAAATGCTTCCCACTCAGGCCCAGAAAATAGGATATGCACATAATTAGTACTATTGGATAGGAAACACTGAAGTTTCTAAGTAAAAAAATATTGTCTGTGAGTATAACAGAACGGATTTGGCAGGCGAAAACCCGAGGAATTTCTGTCCTGGAAATAGTGATTTTGACACATTGCCTCATTTTGAACCTCTGCCTATTGAAAATGACCATATAAGGGAGTAAGATTTCAGTACCTCTCTAGACAGTGTTTTGATTCTGTTTAGTTGGTCTAGATGGTAATAGAAGAAGAATTAGGAAGTGGTCACAAGAAGTAAAACAGAAGAGGATGCGCGTTCACGGGCTTTCCTTTCCTATAGCCCAGTTTATAATCCGGTTGAAATATTATACTAAATATACATAAAAGTGTTCCTAAGGATACATTATCAATGATGTTTGATTGTTCTTGGACAAGTGTATAGGTATAGGTTGAACGAGTTCTCTTCACAGTTCAATAGGCGAGTGGACGCTGTATTTTCTCATCATAACGCACCAACCAAACAGAGATTTATGGATATAATAAAGGACTTTTTCTAACAGAAGAACCATGGATTGTCTTCGTTGGACACTTGGGAAGCCCTCAGCAGAAGTTCTTCAAAAGGTAAAGAATTTGTTTTCGCTGTGAAATGTGTTTTGTGTGAACCGCGATGGTTTATGAATTTATGCTAATGGGAAAAAATGTTGGAGGTGCTACCCGGCTTTCGCCGTAAAGCCTTTTTGAAATCTGACAACGCTGTGATATTGCCAAGAAGCAGAGCTTTTGATGACTATGCAACACTTGTATATTGATGAATGTTTAATAATTCAACTTTTGGATTTTGAATTTGGTGCCTTGCATTTCACCGGGTAGCGCTAGCGCCCATTGCTCCGTAAGAGGTTAAGGAGCAGTTCTCTCTGTGGGTCTAACCCCAAGAAGTTCTGGAAAACGGTTAAACACCTGGAGAATAAACCCTCCTCCTCACAGCTGCCCATGTCCATTAATGTTGATGATGTGGTTGTTACTGACAAGAAGCACATGGCTGAGCTCTTTAATCACCACTTCATTAAGTCAGGATTCCTATTTGACTCAGCCATGCCTCAGCCATGTTCGTCCAACATTTCCTCATCTCCCACCCCTTCTAATGCGACTATCCTCGATGCTTCTCCCTCTTTTTCCCCTGCCCCGCAACAAAGTTTCTCCCTGCAGGCGGTCACTGAGCCCGAGGTGCTAAAAGAGCTCCTGAAACTTGACCCTCAAAAAAACATCTGGGTCAGATGGTTATGATCCTTTCTTTTTAAGGTTGCTGCCCCTATTATCGCCAAGCCCATCTACAACCCTTTAACCTCTCTTCCCATTGCTTGGAAGGCAGCCACGGTTCGTCCGTTATTTAAAAGGGGGAGATCAAGCTGATCCTAACTGTTATAGGCCTATTTCTATTTTGCCCTGTTTATCAAAAGTGTTGGAAAAACTTGTCAATAATCAACTGATTGGCTTTCCTGATGTCTATGGTATTCTCTCTGGTATGCAATCTGGTTTCCACTCAGGTTATGGATGTGTCACTGCAACCTTAAAGGTCCTCAATGATGTCACCATTGCCCTTGATTCTAAGCAATGTTGTGCTACTATTTTTATTGACTTGGCCAAATCCTTTCATACGGTAGACCATTCCATTCTTGTGGGCCGGCTAAGGAGTATTGGTTTCTCTGAGGGGTCTTTGGCCTGGTTTGCTAACTACCTCTCTCAAAGAGTGCAGTGTATAAAGTCAGAACATTTGCTGTTTCAGACACTGCCTGTCACCAAGGGAGTACCCCAAGGCTCAATCCTAGGCCCCACGTTCTGCTCAATTTACATTAACAACATAGCTCAGGCAGTAGGAAGCTCTCACATCCATTTATATGCAGATGATACAGTCTTAAACTCAGCTGGCCCCTCCCCGGATTTTGTGGTAAACGCTCTACAAAGCTTTCTTAGTGTCCAGCAAGCTTTTCTAACCTTAACCTTGTTCTGAACACCTCCAAAACAAAGGTCATGTGGTTTGGTAAGAAGAGTGCCCCTCCCCCCACAGGTGTGATTACTGCCTCTGAGGGTTTAGAGCACTCCCCCCTATCTGATATATACTGCAGCCCTTATCCTCCACATACAACACCCGTTATATTTATATGTACATACTCGTATTCATTCCTTTACTCTTGTGTGTATAAGGTAGTTGTTGTGAAATTGTTAGATTACTTGTTAGATACTACTGCATGGTCGGAACTAGAAGCACAAGCATTTCGCTACACTCGCATTAACATCTGCTAACCATGTGTATGTGACAAATAAAATTTGATTTGATTTCTGCCAGTCACATTCTGTTAAAGGTCCCCAAAGCGCACACATCCCTGGGTCGCTCCTCTATCCAGTTCGCTGCAGCTAAAGACTTTTTTTAATCCCCCTTCCCCGCAGGAGTCCTTTTGCCTTTTGCTAGGCCGTCATTGTAAATAAGAATTTGTTCTTAACTGATTTGCCTAGTTAAATGAAAATAAAATCGCAAATCAATGACATTTTTCAAATCCTTTCGGGCCAAATTCCAGTTAAACTTGGAGAGGACAGTTACGCCTCACTACTTACAAAAAGCTTGCTTCTGATGAAGAGCTACAACAGTAAGTAAACAGCCGTATTAGACTGAAAGATATAAGGTCTCCATGCACATTAGTTTCACATTGCTGCTACTTCACTCAATCACGTTTTTTAAGTCTTCATTCCTAACTGTTTTACATTCCGAGACCAACCAGAAATGTTTTCTTAGCCAAATATTCCCAGATTTTCATAAAAACAGCCACACGTGGTCTCTCCACCCAATTTAGTGTGTGGAAAAATAATACACTAGGCGCGGCTGGTGTGCTTAAATAAGCTTTTACGCGCAAACAAAATGATGTAGTCTACACTGTCCCGCAAAATCATCCTGTGGTCCCACATTTGGGTATTTTAAATGTGGTCACCCTAACACATACACACTCATGCGTACCCACCCACCCACCCACGCACGCACAGATATGTGTGCAGTGCACACAAGGTGCTTCCCGACTTATGTCAGAGTACCTCTGAACTGAAACAGGTGGTATTGTGCATTAATATCAATGTGATACACTGTGAAGACAAGGACTACACTACAGCCCTCTTATAAGAACCACTCCTGGCTCTTAGAAGAGTTCCTCTGTCTCTACACACAGCAGAGAAAGAGAGAAAGAGAAAGAGTGTGTGTGTGACAGGGAGGTGTACCTTGAAGGAGGCTGAGCTTATACCGGATTCTGCCGTTCCATAGACCCTAGATCCGGATTCTCGCTGAAAGTCACAACCGGTACCGTCAGACGAGGGGCTGGACGAGGGGTTGGGGCGGCAGGGGAGCACACTAAGTGGTGTACGGGAGGCGGGTGGGGGGACACTCAAAACGCCCGCAGGCGGAGGGGATGGGGAGTGGCGTTAGAGGGGGCGGGCGAACCGTAGCGGGCTGGGTTAGTGAGAAAGAAAGAGGCGGGGGAAGGGGGGGTGCTGCAAAAATGGCAGAATTGTGTGTGTGTGGTCAGTGTAATCTTATATAGATCACGCAGGGAAAAAGAGGGAAGGAGTTGCAGTGAACGCGGTGAGCACAACCAGCGGATTGGCCAACGAACAGTGAGAGAGCAATCACATTGGCTAGCGGAGAGTGTGAGGTCACAGGCGTAGCATGCCGTTAGAAACCAGTCAGTTACCACCTCACGCAGCACATGCCTGTGTGTGTGCGCGTGTCTCTGTGTGTGCGCGTGTCTCTGTGTGTGCGCGTGTCTCTGTGTGTGCGCATTTATTTTTATCTGATTATGAGTCTCAGTATGTCTGTGTATTTATGTTTTCGTGTGTGAGAATAAATGTGTTTGCAGAACCTAGTTATGTAAGTGTTGTTTCGGCAGAATCCGGTATCCAATATAAACACAGGTGTGTGTGTATATATACTGTATGTGTTTAAGGTGTCAGTGGATTGTGTGTGTGTGTATACACGTGTGTGTGTGTGTGTGTGTGTGTGGTACCTGTGCATGCATCCATACCTTACTATGGGGGTCTGCAAACATCCTGGTGAAGATCTCACACAACCTCTTCAACTCCACACGACTGTAGACACACACACACACACACACACACACACACACACACACACACACAAGGTGAATACACCATTGGTAGCATGTACTGCATCGGATAAACAGCTTCTCTGACTGTTTGAATAGTCCCTGAAAGGCTGCTAGGTGAAACCCTGCGTTGTGATAGGCTGACCTGAGGGTGCGTTGGTTCTTCAGTAGAGCCTGTAGACCCAGCAGCCCTTCCTTCCTCTCTGACCAGTTAGCACTGGCACAACGGTTCAACACCTGGGACACAAAGGGTTAAAGCACTTTTAAAATGGGCAGCAGGTAGCTTAGCGGTTAGAGAAGCAAGCCAGCAACCAAAGGTTTGCCAGTTTGAATCCCGGGTCTGATGGTAAGTACATCTGCTGGGAAGTGAGCCGGCAACCAGAGGGTTGCTGGTATCAAATACTAGATGCTGTTGTGCCCTTGAGCAATGCACTTAACCCCCCACAACAACTGCTCTACGGGTGCCCAGTGTGGCAGCCCCCTGCTCCAAACTGTATGTCTCTCTTTCGGAGGTTTCAGATAAAAAACAAGTAACATTTTGAGTGTGTACAATTGATTAATAATTGTAATCTTAAAATGACTGGAACTATTGAATCTTCAGCCAGGAATCCACACAAGGCATGGGGGAATATGTGAACTGAAGTGCTTGAAATAACGCTTGTTATTTGCATATGGTGCCATCAATGACTAATCCAAAATCTGTGTCGTTTCTGACCTCTGCCACATCTTCAGTCTGTCTCATGTACGTAGGGATGGCTCCTCCGTTCCTGGAGCTGTAGGATCTCTCTGAGCAGGCGCTGGACGCATCACTATTAGCATCATCATCCGAATACATCCCATAGTTCTCATAGCGCCGCCGCGCTGGCTTCTTCTACGGGGGGAGGAGATAAAGAGACAGAAAGTGAGAGCGAGCGACAGACACAGACAGACAGAGAGAGAGACAGAGATAGCGACAGAGAGAGCGAGAGATAGCGACAGAGAGAGAGCGAGAGATAGCGACAGAGAGAGAGCGAGAGATAGCGACAGAAAGAGAGCGAGAGATAGCGACAGAGAGAGAGCGAGATAGCGACAGAGAGAGAGCGAGAGATAGCAACAGAGAGAGAGCGAGAGATAGCAACAGAGAGAGAGCGAGAGATAGCAACAGAGAGAGAGCGCGACAGACGGAGAGAGAGCGCGACAGACGGAGAGAGAGAGAGAGAGAGAGCGACAGAGAGAGAGACAAAGAGCGAAAGAACGCAACAGAGAGAGAGAGTGCGAGAGAGAGTGCGAGAGAGAGAGTGCGAGAGAGAGAGTGCGAGAGAGAGATAGCAACAGAGAGACAGACAGACAGAGCGCGACAGAAAGAGCAAGTGAGAAACACACTTTCCCTTTACATAAAATGTACACATAAAATAACACCTTTCAACCGCACCCACCCACCCACCCACACAGCAGTAGGTAGAGACGCTGACCTTGGATCTCATGTCTCCTAACAGCTGAGAGCGTTAAACAAAGGAGGAACCAGGGGTTAGTCACAACACAGCAGTAAGTGTGCGAGAGTGTGTGTGTACAGTGTACGTGTTTGGATGTGTATATATGAGCTAGGATAGATAGAGAGAAGGTAAGAGATAGGGAAGGTGAAAGAGGGGGAGAGAGGAGTTGGCATAATTATTGTCTCAGTGTGTGTGTGTAATGTGCATATGTGTGTACCAGGGCGTCAGCGAGGGCCTCTTCTACATCAGATCCTGTGTTGAGGATTCTCATGGCGCTGACGGATGAGGACAGATGACTGGACTGACTGATACTGTACCCTGACCCTGGAGAGATGGAGGGATGAGAGAAAGAGAGCGCGAGAGACGCACACATTACAGATGCAGTCAAACACACAACACTGCAATCCCTTTCACCCTTATCCCATCAGACCTCCTCCCTTCCTTCCACCCTCATCCCATCAGACCGCCTCCCTTCCTCCCACCCTCATCCCATCAGACCTCCTCCCATCCTCCCACCCTCATCCCATCAGACCTCCTCCCATCAGACCTCCTCCCACCCTCATCCCATCAGACCTCCTCCCATCCTCCTCCCATCAGACCTCCTCCCTTCCTCTCACCCTCCTCCCATCAGACCTCCTCCCATCCTCCCACCCTCCTCCCATCAGACCTCCCACCATCTTCCCATCAGACCTCCTCCCTTCCTCCCACCCTCCTCCCATCAGACCTCCTCCCATCCTCATCCCATCAGACCTCCTCCCATCAGACCTCCGCCCTTCCTCATCCCATCAGACCTCCCATCAGACCTCCTCCCATCAGACCTCCTCCCATCAGACCTCCTCCCTTCCTCCCACCCTCATCCCATCAGACCGCCTCCCTTCCTCCCACCCTCATCCCATCAGACCTCCTCCCATCAGACCTCCTCCCTTCCTCCCACCCTCATCCCATCAGACCTCCTCCCATCCTCCCACCCTCATCCCATCCTCCCACCCTCATCCCATCAGACCTCCTCCCACCCTCCTCCCATCCTCCTCCCATCAGACCTCCTCCCTTCCTCCCACCCTCATCCCATCAGACCTCCTCCCACCCTCATCCCATCAGACCTCCTCCCATCCTCCTCCCATCAGACCTCCTCCCATCCTCCCACCCTCATCCCATCAGACCTCCTCCCATCCTCATCCCATCAGACCTCCCATCAGACCTCCTCCCATCAGACCTCCCACCCTCCTCCCATCAGACCTCCTCCCTTCCTCCCACACTCATCCCATCAGACCGCCTCCCTTCCTCCCACCCTCATCCCATCAGACCTCCTCCCATCAGACCTCCTCCCTTCCTCCCACCCTCATCCCATCAGACCTCCCATCAGACCTCCTCCCATCAGACCTCCCACCCTCCTCCCATCAGACCTCCTCCCTTCCTCCCACACTCATCCCATCAGACCGCCTCCCTTCCTCCCACCCTCATCCCATCAGACCTCCTCCATCCTCCCACCCTCATCCCATCAGACCTCCTCCCTTCCTCCCACCCTGCATCCCATCAGACCTCCCATCCTCCTCCCATCAGACCTCCTCCCTTCCTCCCACCCTCATCCCATCAGACCTCCCATCAGACCTCCTCCCATCAGACCTCCCACCCTCCTCCCATCAGACCTCCTCCCTTCCTCCCACACTCATCCCATCAGACCGCCTCCCTTCCTCCCACCCTCATCCCATCAGACCTCCTCCATCCTCCCACCCTCATCCCATCAGACCTCCTCCCTTCCTCCCACCCTCATCCCATCAGACCACCTCCCTTCCTCCCACCCTCATCCCATCAGACCTCCTCCCATCCTCCCACCCTCATCCCATCAGACCTCCTCCCATCAGACCTCCTCCCATCCTCCCCCCATCAGACCTCCACCCATCCTCCCACCCTCATCCCATCAGACCTCCTCCCTTCCTCCCATCCTCCTCCCATCAGACCTCCTCCCATCCTCCCCCCATCAGACCTCCACCCATCCTCCCACCCTCATCCCATCAGACCTCCTCCCTTCCTCCCATCCTCCTCCCATCAGACCTCCTCCCATCCTCCCACCAGACCTCCCACCCTCCTCCCATCAGACCTCCCACCCTCCTCCCATCAGACCTCCTCCCACCAGACGTCCCATCCTCTTCCCATCAGACCTCCTCCCATCCCATCAGACCTCCATCCTCCCTCCCTCATCCCATCAGACCTCCTCCCATCAGACCCCTCCCTTCCTTCCTCCCACCCTCCCACCCTCATCCCATCAGACCTCCTCCCATCCTCATCCCATCAGACCTCCCACCCTCCTCCCATCAGACCTCCTCCCTTCCTCCCACCATCATCCCTTCAGACCTCCTCCCTCCCTTCCTCCCACCCTCATCCCATCAGACCTCCTCCCATCCTCCCACCCTCATCCCATCAGACCTCCCACCCTCCTCCTCCCATCAGACCTCCTACCCTCCTCCTCCCATCCTCCAACCCTCATCCCATCAGACCTCCTCCATTCTCCCATCAGACCTCCCACCCTCCTCCCATCAGACCTCCCACCCTCCTCCCATCAGACCTCCTCCCTTCCTCCCACCCTCATCTAATCAGACCTCCTCCCATCAGACCTCCTCCCTTCCTCCCACCCTCATCCCATCAGACCGCCTCCCTTCCTCCCACCCTCATCCCATCAGACCTCCTCCATCCTCCCACCCTCATCCCATCAGACCTCCTCCCTTCCTCCCACCCTCCTCCCATCAGACCTCCTCCAATCAGACCTCCTCCCTCCCTCCCTCCCACCCCCATCAGACCTCCTCCCATCCTCCCACCCTCATCCCATCAGACCTCCCACCCTCCTCCTCCCATCAGACCTCCCACCCTCCTCCTCCCATCAGACCTCCCACCCTCATCCCATCAGACCTCCTCCATCCTCCCACCCTCACCCCATCAGACCTCCCACCCTCCTCCCATCAGACCTCCTCCATCCTCCCACCCTCACCCCATCAGACTTCCCACCCTCCTCCCATCAGACCTCCTCCCTTCCTCCCACCCTCATCCAATCAGACCGCCTCCCTTCCTCATCCCATCAGACCTCATCCCATCAGACCTCCTACCCTCCTCCCATCAGACCTCCTCCCACCCTCCTCCCATCAGACCTCCTCCCATCCTCCGACCCTCATCCCATCAGACCTCCTCCATCCTCCCACCCTCATCCCATCAGACCTCCCACCCTCCTCCTCCCATCAGACCTCCTACCCTCCTCCCATCAGACCTCCTCCCATCAGACCTCCTCCCTTCCTCCCACCATCATCCCATCAGACCTCCTCCCTCCCTTCCTCCCACCCTCATCCCATCAGACCTCCTCCCATCCTCCCACCCTCCTCCCATCAGACCTCCCACCCTCCTCCCATCAGACCTCCTCCCTTCCTCCCACCCTCATCCCATCAGACTGCCTCCCTTCCTCCCACCCTCATCCCATCAGACCTCCTCCCATCCTCCCACCCTCATCCCATCAGACCTCCTCCCACCCTCCCACCCTCCTCCTCCCCCCATCAGACCTCCTCCCACCCTCCTCCCATCAGACCTCCTCCCACCAGACCTCCTCCCATCCTCCCACCCTCATCCCATCAGACCTCCTCCCACCCTCCTCCCATCAGACCTCCTCCCACCAGACCTCCTCCCACCCTCATCCCATCAGACCTCCTCCATCCTCCCACCCTCATCCCATCAGACCTCCCACCCTCCTCCTCCCATCAGACCTCCTCCCACCAGACCTCCTCCCATCCTCCCACCCTCATACCATCAGACCTCCTCCATCCTCCCACCCTCATCCCATCAGACATCCCACCCTCCTCCTCCCATCAGACCTCCTCCCACCCTCCTCCCATCAGACGTCCCATCCTCCTCCCATCAGACGTCCTCCCATCCTCCCACCCTCATACCATCAGACGTCCCCCCATCCTCCCACCCTCATCCCATCAGACGTCCCATCCTCCTCCCA
Organism: Brachymystax lenok tsinlingensis; assembly: GCA_030435695.1. Classification (NCBI taxonomy): domain Eukaryota; kingdom Metazoa; phylum Chordata; class Actinopteri; order Salmoniformes; family Salmonidae; genus Brachymystax; species Brachymystax lenok. The sequence goes on from CM059806.1 coordinate 22,029,436, forward strand.
TCAGACCTCCTCCATCCTCCCACCCTCATCCCATCAGACCTCCTCCCTTCCTCCCACCCTCACCCCATCAGACCTCCCACCCTCCTCCCATCAGACCTCCTCCCTTCCCCCCACCCTCATCCCATCAGACCTCCTCCCATCCTCATCCCATCAGACCTCCTCCCATCCTCATCCCATCAGACCACCTCCCTTCCTCCCACCCTCCTAGTATCAGACTTCCTCCCTTCCTCCTTCAATTCTTCCCCCCCATCCCTACCCACCCTATCCCATAAACCCCGCCCCCAGCTAGATGGCATGGTGAATAAATAACAAAAATATGACCAAATAACCCTTAACCCCCAAGAGCTGTGACTTTCCAGGCAAAGCATGATGTGAGTAAATAAACAAACATGGAGGACGCCGTGTCCGTGTTGATGGGAGGCGGGACTAAAATCAGGAAATAGATGAGTGAGAGAACAGAGTTAAAAATGCATCCTCAAATGGAGATGGAATGGTTGTCATGGCAACTGAATGGGGTGGAGGAAGCATGCGTTTCCGGCGGAAGCTTGAGGTCCAGGAAGAGAACGAAGGAAAATATATTACAGAGGAAGAATAGAAAGAGTAGATCTAAAAAAAATAAAAGATGTATAGAGAATGTAAAATAGAAGCAGTCAAGCGGAAGGAGGGAGCAAAAGAGGATAGAGGTACTCATCGTTCACCTGCGGCCCCTAAAGCGTCGGCGGTATGGAGAGCTCCAGTGGAGCGAGAGTAGTGCCGCGACGCTGCAACAACGAACCCCACACACACGCAGAGAACCACACACACAAAACAGCCCCCCCCATCGTTAGAACTCACTCACACAGTGTGAGAGAAAGAGACCCAGAACCACACAACAACATGTAAATGTGTGTGGTTAGTAGCCCTAAGAGTCCAGTTCTGCTTCCCTACAGAGTTTGAAAGTATTCTGTGGCAAAGACCAGAGTCATCTCAGCTAGCCAGTCCAAACGGCTGGGACAGTGGATACAATGTCATCCCCAAAATGACAGCACGTGTTGTTGTTAGATCAACTGTACACAAGGTGGTCAGTTTTGTTGTTCCATATTGTTGGCTTGTGTCTGTTTTACTATGTGGTATCTATGATGTGGTGTGTGATACTCACCCAGGGGTGTAAAGGAGCGTACAGGGCTGGTGTCTCTGCTGCTCTCTCTGCTGGCCTCCCTGCTGCAGCCCTGACTCATACTGGGCCGGGGGATACGACTGCCCCGAGCTACAGCACCATGTTACCAGGGGATGGGCGGGGAAGGGGAAAGGAAGAAAGAAAGATAGAAAGCAACAAATAAACAGAGAGAGGACAAAGGAGAGAGAGAGTCATAAGAGTGACACACTGATAGAGAGAGGACTGAATAAGAGCACAGCTCTACTGGCTCCATGGGTGAGTCTCAATAGTCTACAGTGGTTTAGAAAGGAAGCCACAGTAGACGGTTGAGACACAGCCCTGGAGAGCTCAGGACTGCTAGGCTCAGAAATAACATGTATATAAACAACACTCACTGACGCGCACACACACACACACACACACACACACACACACACACACCAGGACAGAAGGAGGAAATGAGAAGCAGATGAAAGACCAGGGGTGAGGGGGAGGATCTCTGTTTTCATCCAATAAGCATCAAGCTCATCCTGACTGTTCCTTGGCTAGAGCCGGCATCCACACACCAATCAGAGTTAATCACAGAGAACTGTTATGGGGGAACCAATGAAGCTTCACCGATCCTATGATGCTTCATTCACACCTGCGGCCAATTGGTTAGTGGGAAGATGCAAATTGTCACCACGATTACCATGGCAACCCATCACCATGACAACACGCAGCCATGCGTTCGGCGGTTAGAGAGGAGGATTCTGGAATTTTGAGGCGGCGAGCGACAGCCTGACGGAAGGCTGAAATAGTTTGAGCGAGAGAAATGGAGGGAGATGGAGAGATGAAGATAGAGGGATAGAGAGTGAAAGGGAGGGACGGAGAAGAGAAAGAGGGAGAGATTGAGGGATGCGGATGGAGTTGTCAGAGGGACAAGTCGGAGAGTTCTTACCTCCTCTGGTTGCGCCGTTGTAGATGGAACTAATACTGGAGGGAGCTAGAGACCAGAGGAAGGAGGGAGGAGAGGAAGGAGAAAGAAAAAGGTAGTAAAAGGAGGTTAGCTTTAAACTAGTTCTCGCTTTCAAAGTTGTTGGAGAAACGAATGGACTGATATATGACATCACAAAACGATGCGGTGGTAAGGGGAACATGTGATTGATCAAGTTGTTGGAGGCCAAGGGAGATGCAAGCAGAACGCTGTGTGTGTGTGTGTGTGTGTGTGTGTGAGACCTGTCAATCTCTGGGCTTTAGCCAATCAGACGTGAACAGGAACAAACAGAAGCAGGCCAATGGAGGAGGGAAATCATTTATTGGTTTAGCAATAACAAACAAAGATAAAAATCCATGCATCTTGTCAATGGAGGGAAAGGAGGAGTCTTGGGGAACTGCTTGGGTTGTGTGTGTGTCATCAAGAAGAAACCAGGAAGGTAAGACAAGGGGCTGGTTCACTATGATGATGACTGTATGTTTGTATTTACCGACAGACAGGCGTGTAGGGGAAGAGTCTCGTGAGCAGCCCTGGCTGCGGGGGATGCGGCTACGTCTCCCTCCAGTCCCAGCAACTCCGGCCCCAGCTAGGACCCTCTGGGCTCCGGAACCCAGCGTACTCAGAGCTGTACTGGTCAGGACGCGGCCCGGGGAACCACTCCGACTGCCGGCTAGAGAGAGCGGGAGGGGAGAGAGTTAGAGACGTACACACAGACCACACACGTCATGCGTGGGACCCTATTGTCTAAGGAATAATAACAACAAACAACCCCTAGCCCCTGCCCCTTCAGTGTCTGCAGCAGACCTGGGTTGAATACATATGTCAAACACTTAAAAATATGAGGTGTGCTTGTTTTGGGACTATTCCCATTGGTTCAATAGTAAATCAAGCTCAACTAAAAGTCTTTGAAAGTATTTGACTGTATTATTTCCCCAGGTCTGGTTAGCAGATAAGAAGGAACTAGATATGTGTAGGAACATGGTGAATGGGCTCAATGGAACTGAAGCCATTTTGATTTCAGGGTTAGGGGTTGTTTTCAACCAGATTCAGGGGACCAGCTTTGGCGGATATCTTGGGACTGTCATCATTTCAGTGGGTCGTTTGCTTATTCCCAAATAATTACATGGAGTACAATACATGTTTTTCATTCCAGTCTCCAATCACACGGCCCATAATGCATTGTGCTGAATGTCACAGATCTACACATGCCTTCGTGATCTTTTAACTCAAAAGATAGAGACGTGAAGAAGTGCTGAAAGTGAAATGTGGACAGAGAGGGTCATGAGACATGAGTGAGACAAACACTTTATCACACAACTGAAACGTATCACATCAATCTATTTCACCACACATATGCAGAATACACAAACTTACATACTACACACACACACACACACACACACACACACACACCACCATGACTGACCTCTAACTGCTAACGCCAAGTGACTAGGCAAGGGATCGATGGGACTACCCCAGTGTACCTACAACCCCACCTCAGCGTGGTCTGTTTTGTCAGAGCATGCTGGTCACATGGAATTCTACCTCCCATGCATCAGAATCACCAATGCATTTCTCTCTCATCTTCCGCGTCTATCCCCTCATCCTCTCTGCTCCCTCCTAACAGGAAGACACAGGCCTCAGCTCAGAGCGCAAGTACTCATAAGGCAGGCAGCCATGTTTTAGTTTATACTACAAGTCCCAGCATGCTTCAGCCAGAGAGGGGGTGGAGCTTTAGGTGACCAGCTTTGTTGAGGGGCGAGGAGGGTGAGAAGAGGTGAGGGGTGAGAGAAGGGGTGATGAGGGTGAGGGTAACAGGTAGTACACGTTAGACTCTTACCACCAATGGGGGTAGCAGACTGAGATCCTGCACCAATGAGAAGGCAGAATTGGAGGGGAGCGGGGACAGGAACAGGAAGTTAAACCAGATGAATTATGGGTGTTAGAGCACAAAGCACCATGGGAGTTAGAACACAGAGAGTATCATGGAAGCGTTCTGAGACGAGAGACAGAGTGACAATGACCACGCTTCAAACACGGAAATACACGTATCAATTAAACATAAATAAATATAGAATAAACTATGAATGCTGAGACACAAGGAGCCAGCTGTGATGCTTGATGGAAGAACGGTAGAGCACTGCATGATGGGTAGCCGGTGTGTGACGCAGCAGTATCACTGACGAAGCAAAGCAGCTTCACAATGGAGGAAATAAAAACACCTCAAAGTACAAATGCTCTAAAACACACAGACACACACACACACACACACACACACACACACACACACACACACACACACACACACACACACACACACACTGCCAAAACCTGCACTGCCCAACCACAACTCTCTGCCCCAAAGATATCTCACCAACATTATTGTCTCTTTCTCTCAATCCTTAAGTCTATTGACACACCAGAATGTCAATTTAAGTATAATAATAAAAAATGTAAAAAATCATCAACATCCTTTAGTTTCTTCTAGATAGATTTTTTGTATGGGCTGCGTCTCAATCCGTCGTATCCACCCATGTCGGCCTTCTACATCTGCGGTGGAAGGTGGCCGAGCTGCAGCAGTGTTTGTCAGACCATGAGACATCTGTAGTGTCAGAACGGTTTTGCCTACAATCTAATGTGGAAAGATGAGACCCTCACGAACACAGGTGTCACAGGACTGTTCTGAAGGTAACCCATACAAATGAATGGAAGTATGGAGGTCATTTTGGGTTAAATGTGCTTTTTTGTTGCCATTTATGAATGTGTTATTCAATGTGTTCATTAGGGCTAAAGCAGTAAAGGCCAAATTCAATATTCTCTCAAGTAAAAATGTTTATAAAATAAATGATACCCCCCCCCCCAACGGCTTTGACTTGGAGGTCAACCTCTCGTTCCTACAATCTGTTCTGTCAGGTGGAGCCTGAGAGAGATCCCAGTTTTCACCTTAAAACCATCATCTGGATTCTGATTTGGGGGCCTCATCGTCACTACAGTTTATGTAATAACACAAGAGGTCAGACCAGTCAACACCAACTTGATTTGAGAATACTGCACCTACTTGATTTGCTGAGTTGGCTCCTGTTTTTGTCATGTTTTGGTATTTCTTAATAACTATTGGCAGAACTGGACTCTTCACACCAATCAACACACCACTCTCAGTGATGAGACAACAGAGCATGCAGAGAACACACACACTCTCATACCCACTCCCAAACTCACAACGGTGACCATGAGAGCAACATAATGGGTCCATCTACCCCACTGCAACACACACACAGAATACCTGGCGTGCAATCTGATTCGTCGGAACCTAAGAGGTATAAAAAACATTTGCAGGAGCTTATTGTCACTGTGAGGGACACCAGCAGTGACTACAGAAAGAGAGCATACAACTCATCTTGCAAAAAACACACGCACGTTCAAATACACATACATTCAAAGTAACACGTCAGTGGAAGATTGTGTGTATGTGAGGGATGTGGTATTTGAGGCTCAAAAACAGTGTGAACGTGTAGTGTGTGTTTCTTCTTACGTTGTGACTGGGACACCATCTTGGTGCGGGTGCGTCCCCGGGAGTCCACCTGGCTGACGCTGGTTGCCGTGGTGAGAGGCTGCTTGGTCCTCAGACGACCTGAGGTCAGAGGTCATACTGTTAGATTGGACACTGACTAGACACACACACTCATTTTCTCACACTTTCTGAATAGAACAGAGCCCTCCACCCTCCACTACTAAGGAATAAGCACTAGTTTAGAGGTAAGAAGCACTACTGCTGAATAGTACTTAGTCTATATACAGGTATATGCCTACCTAACTACAGGATACACAGTAATTAGTATTAATCTATATACAGGTATACAGTGAGGGAAAAAAGTATTTGATCCCCTGCTGATTTTGTACGTTTGCCCACTGAAAAAGAAATGATCAGTCTATAATTTTAATGGTAGGTTTATTTGAACAGTGAGAGACAGAATAACAACCAAAAAATCCAGAAAAACGCATGTGAAAAATGTTATAAATTGATTTGAATTTTAATGAGGGAAATAAGTATTTGACCCCCACTAAATCAGAAAGATTTCTGGCTCCCAGGTGTCTTTTATACAGGTAACGAGCTGGGATTAGGAGCACAATCTTAAAGGGAGTGCTCCCTAATCTCAGCTTGTTACCTGTATAAAAGACACCTGTCCACAGAAGCAAGCAATCAATCAGATTCCAAACTCTCCACTATGGCCAAGACCAAAGAGCTCTCCAAGGATTTCAGGGACAAGATTGTAGACCTACACAAGGCTGAAATGGGCTACAAGACCATCGCCAAGCAGCTTGGTGAGAAGGTGACAACAGTTGGTGCGATTATTCTCAAATGGAAGAAACACAAAAGAACTGTCAATCTCCCTCGGCCTGGGGCTCCATGCAAGATCTCACCTCGTGGAGTTGCAATGATCATGAGAACGGTGAGGAATCAGCCCAGAACTACACGGGAGGATCTTGTCAATGATCTCAAGGCAGCTGGAACCATAGTCACCAAGAAAACAATTGGTAACACACTACGCCGTGAAGGACTGAAATCCTGCAGCACCCGCAAGGTCCCCCTGCTCAAGAAAGCACATATACATGCCCATCTGAAATCAGATGAGACCAAAATTGAGCTCTTTGGCATCAACTCAACTCGCGTGTTTGGAAGAGGAGGAATGCTGTCTATGACCCCAAGAACACCATCCCCACCGTCAAACATGGAGGTGGAAACATTATACTTTGGGGGTGTTTTTCTTCTTCAGGACAACTTCACCGCATCAAAGGGACGATGGACGTGGCCATGTACCGTCAAATCTTGGGTGAGAACCGCCTTCCCTCAGCCAGGGCATGGAAAATGGGTCGTGGATGGGTATTCCAGCATGACAATGACCAAAAACACACAGCCAAGGCAACAAAGGAGTGGCTCAAGAAGAAGCACATTAAGGTCCTGGAGTGGGACAAAATCCCTCCTGAGATGTGTGCAAACCTGGTGGCCAACTACAAGAAACGTCTGACCTCTGTGATTGCCAACAAGGGTTTTGCCACCAAGTCCTAAGTCATGTTTTGCAGAGGGGTCTAATACTTATTTCCCTTATTAAAATGCAAATCAATATATAAACTTTTTCACATGCGTTTTTCCGGATTTTTGTGTTGTTATTCTGTCTCTCACTGTTCAAATAAACCTACCATTAAAATTAGACTGATCATTTCTTTGTCAGTGGGCAAACGTACAAAATCAGCAGGGGATCAAATACTTTTTTCCCTCACTGTATACCTACCTAACTACAGGATACACAGTAACTAGTCTTACAGTCTAGAACTACAGTACCTACTATTGTCTTACCATTGACTGACCTGCCCCCTAAAATCAGACAGAGAGAGGGGAGAGGTGTGTCATGGGTCAAAGGTCATATAAAGTGATGTAGGGTGTTTAAAGTGAGAGGGGTTTTTGAATGGCGCATTAAATCCCATGTATTATTATTAAATAGCTACGCAGACTAAATATGTGACTGTTAATAAACAAAATAACAACATTAAATCCCATGTATTATTATTAAATAGCTACGCAGACTAAATATGTGACTGTTAATAAACAAAATAACAACATTAAATCCCATGTATTATTATTATGTAGCTACGCAGACTAAATATGTGACTGTTAATAAACAAAATAACAACATTAAATCTGAAGTTCTTTCCTTATTTCATAAATGGAATATGAGAATGTGAGAGAACAGACGAACAGCAGAGGGCGCCCTGGTTACAGACTGGCTGGGGTTACAGAGTTGCTGTCCAGGGCTACTACCCAGAATACACAGGAAGGAGGGATGAAGGAAAGAATGAGGAAAAAAGGAAAAGAATAGCGTGAGGTGTTTTTGAGCGGAGGAGAGGGAAGCAGGAGGAGATGATCTTACCATCCATTTTATCAGAGGCATCATCTTTAGTGGCAGAGAGAACAATAACAGTGAAGTGAGAAGGTGAGAGGGTGAAGAAGAGAGGAGGGAAAGAGAGTGGTATAGTTTCTGTGTTAGTAAGAGAACATAGTTCAAACAGAGAATCATGCAGTAACAACAACTAAAACACCTAACAAATACACAGTGACAGACCATAGCTACACAAACACACAGCCATACAACACACAGACAGACAAACCTAGGATAGGAGAGAGGTGCAGGCAGTGTATTCAGAGAGATTGAGAGGAGTTCAGCCTAGGTCTTGAAAGCAGCAGGAAACCATTATAACACACATCACGTTGACTGTGACTGTGTGACTGTGTGTGTGTGTGTGTCGGTTATTGATTGATTAATTGATAGATTGATTGATTGACAGACAGCTGACTGATGTAGACAGGTGTCTAAACTGTCTGTCTGATTGGTTGGTTGGTTCGCTGCCTTGTTCGATTAACAGCTGCCTTACCCAATGACGAGTAGGAGCCGGGGGTCAGTCTCCCCGCTCCCACCTGCCCGATGTGCCGCTGCTTAGCAACCGTTGCTGCATTAACATCCACATCGCTACGGGAACGCTGCAGGGAGCCTGGCGACACCCCGCCCTTTTGACCAGCCGGGACTGGGAGGGGGGAGGAGGATATATACAGACACACGCAAACAACACATCACTATACAAACACCACCACGTACTATACAGTCACTTGCCTGGACATAAACACAGACATAACTACACTGAACAAAAATATAAACACAACATGTAAAGTTTTAGTCCCACGTTCAAGTTTAAATAAATAAAAGAAATGTTTCATACTCACAAAAAGCGTATTTCTCTCAAATGTTTTGCACAAATTTGTTTACATCCCTATTAGTGAGCATTTCTCCTTTGCCAAGATAATCCATCCACCTGACAGGTGTGGCATATCAAGAAGCTGATTAAACAGCACTATCATTACACAGGTGCACCTTGTGCTGGGGACAATAAAAGGCCACTTGATAATGTGAGGAGTATTTCTGTCTGTAATAAAGCCCTTTTGTGGGGAAAAAACTCATTCTGATTGGCTGGGCCTGGCTCCCCAGTGGGTGCACCTCTGCTCAGTCATGTGAAATACATAGATTAGGGCCTGAAAAATGTAAATTGACTGATTTCCTTATACGAACTGTAGCTCAGCAAAATCGTAGAAATTGTTGCGGTTATATATTTGTTCAGTATAAATGTGTGAAGACAAACATACACAAATAACGTACACACCACTTGTACAAGATCAGGAATGATATGATCAATATCGGTATTTGTGTGTGTGTGTGTTCGTGTTTCACCTCTACCAGGAGCAGCTGACCATTTAGACGACAGAGGACGACTGGGAGAGGTAGAGAGAGAGAGGTAGAGGTAGAGAGAGAGAGAGAGGTAGAGAGAGAGAGGTAGAGGTAGAGAGAGAGAGAGAGAGAGAGGTAGAGAGAGAGAGGTAGAGGTAGAGAGAGAAAGAGAGAGGTAGAGGTAGAGAGAGATGTAGAGAGGTAGAGGGGTAGAGGTAGAGAGAGAGAGGTAGAGGTAGAGAGAGATGTAGAGAGGTAGAGGGGTAGAGGTAGAGAGGTAGAGGTAGAGAGAGATGTAGAGAGGTAGAGGGGTAGAGGTAGAGAGAAAGAGGTAGAGGTAGAGAGAGGTAGAGGTAGAGAAAGAGAGGTAGAGGTAGAGAGCGGTAGAGGTAGGTAGAGAGAGAGAGGTAGAGAGCGGTAGAGGGGTAGAGAGCGGTAGAGGGGTAGAGAGAGAGGTAGGGAGAGAGAGAGAGAGAGAGAGAGAGAGAGAGAGAGAGAGAGAGAGAGAGAGAGAGAGAGAGAGAGAGAGAGAACAATATTACTTTTTTGGGTACTTCTGAGCCCCTCCCCCCCAAACCTATTAGGTTAAACACTGCATGGTTAAAGTTCAGGGGGGTCAGGGGCCATTACTTGAGGCTCTCCTGTGAAGAGGAAGAGGAGCGGTCGCTCTGAGGAAGAGATGCCACGCTCCCGGCATTCCTGAGAGACGACTGGAGGCTCCTCTGATAGGAAGGTTCTAACGAGTTGAACAGAGAGTCCGCCTCTCCCGGAAAATGGTTCCTCAGACCCCAGTACGCCCTGAGAGAGGGAGGGAGAGAGGTGTGAGAAGGAGATAGAGAAGGTGTGAGTATTTGTATAGACAAATGTGTGCGTGTGTCTTACTTGCGGGCCTCTACTCTGGCCTCTGCGTCGGCATCTGCAATCCCCTTCTTAATGCTGGCTACCATCACTGCTGTATGTCTGAGAGACAGACAGACAGACAGGGTGAACATGTGTACAACATTCAACCAAGATTTGCTTTTGTCCCTATATTTATTTATTTGTCTGGCTGTGTGTTGAACTCTCACCTCTCCAGAGTCTGGGTCTGCCACTCCTGCAGCAGCAGATCCAAGAAGTCAAAACATTTCCTGAGGGAGGAAGAAACATCATCTTCATCATTACTACAATTCTCTTCATCTTCATCATTACAATCATCAATGATTATTTTTGTAATCATATGCATCATGCCACCTTCTGACGGCCACAGACTTGCAGGTGCAGTTACTGGTGATCAGGGGAATGAGTCTGGGAACGTGTGTGTGCTGCAGAGAGAAAGAAATACAAATTCTGTCATTTTACTATATGTGTTACCTGTGTGTGTATGTGCATGCTAGATGTGTGTCTGTGTTACGTCGACATGTGTGTTTGTGTGTGCGCGCGCGCGTTAGGTGTGTGTCTAACTCACCCGTATGATGATGCGTATAGCAGACACCCCTGAAGTGGCCATAACCTTGGCACAGTTAGGGATGAGGTTGAACAGGACAGGAAGAATGCCCTCGGCCCCATGGTCAAACTTATTACCCAACACTGTCGACAGGTGGCTGGAGAGAGAGAGAGAGAGAGAGAGAGAGAGAGAGAGGGGGAGAGAGAGGGGGAGAGAGAGAGGAAGAGAGGGAGGGGAAAAAGACAGGAAGTGAGAAAGTGTTACTTCCATTTTCAAATTCAATTTTAGAGAAGAAATGTCAAAAGGAAATGTGGAAAAAGTGTGTGTGTGTGTGTGTGTGTGTGTGTGTGTGTGTGTGTGTGTGTGTGTGTGTAGTACTCACGCCACAGTGATGCAGGCCTCTCGTACCACCTGTGATCGGAGGTCTTTAGCTGACAGTTTGAACGCTCCGTCCAACAGCCTCAGGTGTTGGAAGAAACACTCGTACTCCGTCGCCCCGGCAACAATCAGCGAGCGGATCTTCTTCATTGCGGCGGCTCTCTGGTCCCAGTCATGTTTGTCATCAGAACAGATCTCTCTGATCTTATTCAGGTTATCCTCCAGGTCACGAGACGAGTAGATCTGACAGAGACATGGAGACAGAGAGAGAAAGGGGGGGATAATTAGTTCACACTAGTGTTATCTACATCGCTTGCAGTCCTGCTACTAATGCGCACTAGGGTGTGTGTGTGTGTGTGTGTTACCTGTACTGTGGGGACGTCAGTGAAGGCTTTAATGAAGTCTTCCTCATCGATGCCCCCGGCTCCATCCTTAGATGCACCTAGAGACAGAGGACAGAGAGCATGTGTATCTCAGTCTGAGTGACAGTAAGTTGTCCCAGTAACTTGTCCCCTTATTGATGTCACTTGTTAAATCCACTTCAATAAGTGTAGATGAAGGGGAGGAGACAGGTTAGAGAAGGGTTTTTAAGCCTCGAGACAATTGAGACATGGATTGTGTATGTGTGCCATTCAGAGGGTGACTGGACAAGACAAACCATTTAAGTGCCTTGAATGGGGTATGGTAGTAGGTGCCAGGTGCACCCGGTTTGTGTCAAGAACTGCAACACTGCTGGGTTTTTCACGCTCAACAGTTTCCTGTGTGTATCAAGAATGCTCCACCACCCAAAGGACATCCAGCCAACTTGACACAACTGTGGGAAGCATTGGAGTCAACATGGGTTAGCATCCCTATGGAACGCTTTGGACACCTTGTAGAGTCCATGCCCTGACGAATTGAGGCTGTTCTGAGGGCAAAAGGGGGGGTGCAACTCAATATTAGAAAGGTGTTCCTAATGTCTGGCATACTCTGATTCAACTGTACCATTGAAGTGCTACCGCATGGAGAATTCTCTCTCCCTCTCCTCCCTCTCCTACTGGGTGGAGGAGAGAGGGGGAGAGAGGATAGATGGAGAGAGGGGGAGAGCGAGAAAAAGAGATGGAAGATGAATTAATGCAGTGGAATCCAAATCCCTGCGGCTAGTTTCCATTTCCAACTGCAGTAGATGGGCAGTTCGGCTACAATACACTTTTTTTTTTCCACAGGCTATACATTTTCACAGGATAGCTGCAGCGTGGAGATGGCTGTGCTGTGAGCCCAAGCCAGGGTTTGCTAACTCTGAGAACTATGGTACTGGAGGCTTTTGCTCCAGCCCTGCTCGAACAGCTAGCTGCTAGCCTTCCCAGCGATGGTGTGTAAACGGCCGCTGGGTGTGTTATCCGTGTATAGGGCTGAGGAGGACGATCCTACAGCAGCAGCAGTATGTTAGATATACATGTTCCATGGTGTCTCAGAGATAGAAGGCACTGGGGCCTCTAATACCACGGCTCTCTGTTCTTTCAGCTCGCTCCATTTCTTTTCCCTCTCTCTCTCCGTTTCTTTTGCTGTTCTCTCCGATTCTTTTCTCTCGGTTTCTTTCTTCTATCTCAGAGTCTTGTCTCTCTGTGTTCTCTCCTCTCTTCTGCTCCATCCTCTCTGTGTGTCTGTGTGAGCAGAGTGCGTGGGTGGAATGTAATATAAATGCTAATTTAGCCACACAGGGAGCTAGCCTAGCATGCTAACATGCTAGCAGCACCAGAAGTTACACTAGCATGTTCCACACATTTCAGAACCCTCACTCACACACGTCGCTCATATCTCCTGATGTCTGATCCATCTGCCTGAATGAACACAGACAGGGTTGCTGTTACAGACAGAGAGCGAGAGGACCAGGACAGAGTTGCCGTAGCATCACCCTGAACTGTTACAGACATATACCAGCTAGATCAACCCTGGCCTAGATCGAACGCCTGGACGTGAGAGCACTGCTACCTTCCTACCTTACAGAGAGAGAGGAGGAGAGAGGGGAAAGGGGTATCAATAGTGGGAAATAGGCAGAAAAGACAAGTCACTGGTCTGTCAAACTTAGAATGCAGACTAAGAGGAGAGTGAAAACAGAAAATAGAGAGATGGAGTGATCTACAGGGGATATTATCATCGCTATCATAGATGTAATCTCTTTCAAAGGCATAACTAATCAAGCCTGAGAGATCAAGCCCAGATAGAGCCACAGAGATTTGACTGATGACATATAGAACTTCCTGTGAAGCAGCAAGAATATAAAGACATAACTTATGGAGCCCAGATAAAAACAGCAGAGATGATTGAGGATAGAGGATGAGCTTCTGTGAAGAAGCCAGACAATCTCCCCTCCCTCTGTCAGTCTGTTGGGCTTACTGGTGTAGGCGACCTGCTTAGAAAGCTAGTTCATCTCTCCCCGTCTTCATCATTGTTTATCTGGCCATTAGAAACTGGGTGGTTTGAGCCCTGAATGCCGATTGGCTGACAGCCGTGGTACATCAGACCGTATACCACGGGTATGACAAAACATGTATTTGTACTGTTGTAATTATGCTGGTAACCAGGTTATAATAGCAATAAGGCACCTCGGGGGTTAGTGGTATATGGCTAATATACCACGGCTAATGGCTGTATCCAGGCACTCTGTGTTGCGTTGTGCTTAAGAACAGCCCTTAGCCGTGGTATATTGGTCATATACCACACCCCCTCGGGTCTTATTGCTTAATTAGCCAGCCCAACTCAATGGCCTTGTGCTGAGTGTCCGCCCTGAGATTGGAAGGTTAGGAGTTCGATGCCCGTCCGATTCATACCAGAGACTCTAAAAATGAGACCCGATGAGTCTCCGCTTGGCACTCAGCATTAAGGAGATAGATTGGGGGTAAGGTCTTGTGATAGACTAGCCTAGGGTCCTGTCCAGGGGTTGTACTTGTACACAAACTGCCTCACGCTACGGAAACAGGACATAGGCTCCTACTCCTATATGGGCCCAGCCCAGGAGGGATGGAATGTGATCAATAACGTTTAGATTTTATACCAGACGTCTCAGCAGTCATTACTCCTGGGTTACACGGCGCCCAATGAATTATCAATAGATGCTTCTAAGAGGTGAGCAGGCCAGATTGGTGTTGAATAGGAGCTGGACTCTTACCTCCGATCTTGGGTCCGGTAGCGCTGGGTCTGCGTGCAGTAGAGGACTCTGCCGGCTTCTTGGGGATTTTGGGGACTTTGAAGGCAGCCTGAGCACGGTTCCCATCCGTACTGTCCACATCATCCTCAAAACTATGGTCTGAGAGAGAGATAATCATTCATAATACTGTAGTAACATTGTTATCATACATATCTTTGATGACATTTTATTATTTAACCCTTCTGTCATTAAAGTAGTTAGCGAAAGGAGAGGAGGAGAGGAGAGGTCTTGGCTGAAGAAAAGAGCAAAGTCAGCGCTGGTCAGTGATCAATAGTAATGACAGAAACAGAGGCCACTGGCTGCAGGGAAAGTAGCTAATGCAGGCAATACACTAACACAAATGTGCGCACACACACTGGCCGCCTACACAATAATCACTAACAGAAAATGCCTTCTAGCTGATAGACCCTGAGATCATGATGGCATACAACCGATAAATTCAAACCAAAACACAAACCAAATCAAACACTGCGCACACACACACACCAGCAATCCACAGCATGGGAGATACACCTCCATCTGCCTCAAAGCATGCATCAACCTGTGTATTATTAGAGCTCTCTCCAAACACACACCTCCAGCCGTGCGGCGGAGATGAAAGCGCTGGCAGAGAAACGCAGACGCACTCAGTCGCTTTGACAACCACCACACAGCGCTGAGAAATGCGCCAAAGCCACCACCCTACACCCCAACACACAGACACACACAATGTCAACAAAGACGGACACACACACACACACCAACAGACTACATGCAGATTATGCACACACCAACAAACACAACCAACCCAGCCCTTATTCACACAAAGATACGCCAGCTAAAACCAGCTCTAATTTATGCTCCTGCAAAAACAGAAACACACACGGTGGGCCCAGCCCTGCACTCACAGTCACAGATGCGTTTGCAGATGAGGCGCCTCATGCCTCCAGGAGGGCGTGGTTTTAGGGCGCCCCCCTCTTCTCAGATCCGTACCCCAACACACACACCCCTCAAAATAGGTCTAGATACACACACCTTACTGCCAGCCGAAAACCCAGCATTTTCTCTCTCCTCCCTTTCTCTCTTCATCTCTCATTCGTTCGATCGCTCTTCTCCCCTCCTTCCCTCCGTGGCCAGGCAGCCAATCAGCGCAGAGATGACATCAGGGTGTAGCAGCCAGTGCGGAGGAAGGAGAGTGTGTGTGACGCCCCCAGAATATTAATATGGTGTCTCTAGCCTCCCTCAAAGCAGCTAAGCTCATTACCATCGACATACACACCCAAACACACACCGCAGCATTGACAGCTTAACACACACACACACACACACACACACTTTACAGTGTCTAATCATATTTCACATTCTGATATCCATAGAACGAACACACACACACACACACACACACACAGAGAGAGAGAACAAAGGCTGAGTGGGCCGTAGTGGCTGTGGAGGTGTAGAGATGGACAGATCAGGGGGAGAGGAAGGCAGAGGGGAGGAGTGGGGAAGATGGGGGAGGGATCACGTAACTCCAGCTGAGACCTGCTCTTTGAGGGTGTGTAGAGAGGCTCCACCCATCCACACACACAATCACAGTTCCATCTCAGGTCGGAGTGTGTTAGGGTCAGAGGTCAGGGTTCAGTGACCTAACACTTAATGAGAGAAGCTGCAGAGACACTGCAACAACCCTTATTACACGGCTACGGCAACTATATCAACCCTTATTACACGGCTACGGCAACTATATCAACCCTTATTACACGGCTACGGCAACTATATCAACCCTTATTACACGGCTACGGCAACTATATCAACCCTTATTAGACGGCAACTATATCAACCCTTATTAGACGGCAACTATATCAACCCTTATTACACGGCTACGGCAACTATATCAACCCTTATTACACGGCTACGGCAACTATATCAACCCTTATTACACGGCTACGGCAACTATATCAACCCTTATTACACGGCTACGGCAACTATATCAACCCTTATTACACGGCTACGGCAACTATATCAACCCTTATTACACGGCAACTATATCAACCCTTATTACACGGCAACTATATCAACCCTTATTAGACGGCAACTATATCAACCCTTATTACACGGCTCACGGCAACTATATCAACCCTTATTACACGGCTCGGCAGCTATATCAACCCTTATTACACTCCACGGCAACTATATCAACCCTTATTACACGGCTACGGCAGCTATATCAACCCTTATTACACCGCTACGGCAACTATATCAACCCTTATTACACCGCTACGGCAACTATATCAACCCTTATTACACCGCTACGGCAACTATATCAACCCTTATTACACCGCTACGGCAACTATATCAACCCTTATTACACCGCTACGGCAACTATATCAACCCTTATTACACGGCTACGGCAACTATATCAACCCTTATTACACGGCTACGGCAACTATATCAACCCTTATTACACGGCACGGCAGCTATATCAACCCTTATTACGGCTGACAGCTATATCAACCCTTATTAGACGGGCAGCTATATCAACCCTTATTACACGCGGCACGGCAACTATATCAACCCTTATTACACGGCTCACGGCAACTATATCAACCCTTATTACACGGCTATGGCAGCTATATCAACCCTTATTACACGGGCTCACGGCAACTATATCAACCCTTATTACACGGCTACGGCAACTATATCAACCCTTATTACACGGCTCACGGCAGCTATATCAACCCTTATTACACCGCTACGGCAACTATATCAACCCTTATTACACGGCTCACGGCAACTATATCAACCCTTATTACACTGCACGGCAAGCTATATCAACCCTTATAAGACGGCAGCTATATCAGCCCTTATTACACGGCCACGACAACTATATCAACCCTTATTACACGGCTACGGCAACTATATCAACCCTTATTACACGGCTACGCAACTATATCAACCCTTATTACACGGCTCACGGCAGCTATATCAACCCTTATTAGACGGCAGCTATATCAACCCTTATTACACGGCTCACGGCAACTATATCAACCCTTATTACACGACGGCAGCTATATCAACCCTTATTACACGGCTACGGCAACTATATCAACCCTTATTAGACGGCAACTATATCAACCCTTATTAGACGGCAACTATATCAACCCTTATTACACGGCTACGGCAACTATATCAACCCTTATTACACGGCTACGCAACTATATCAACCCTTATTACACGGGCACGGCAACTATATCAACCCTTATTACACGGCTCACGGCAGCTATATCAACCCTTATTAGACGGGCAACTATATCAACCCTTATTACACGGCTACGGCAACTATATCAACCCTTATTACACGGCTACGGCAACTATATCAACCCTTATTAGACGGCAACTATATCAACCCTTATTACACGGCTACGGCAACTATATCAACCCTTATTACACGGCGACGGCAACTATATCAACCCTTATTACACGGCCACGGCAGCTATATCAACCCTTATTGCGACTCACGGCAACTATATCAACCCTTATTAGACGGCTCACGGCAGCTATATCAACCCTTATTACACGGCTACGGCAGCTATATCAACCCTTATTACCGCATTACGGCAACTATATCAACCCTTATTACACGGCACGGCAACTATATCAACCCTTATTACACGGCTCACGGCAACTATATCAACCCTTATTACACGGCTCACGTAACTATATCAACCCTTATTACACGTCTCACGGCAACTATATCAACCCTTATTACACTGCCACGGCAACTATATCAACCCTTATTACACGGCACGGCAACTATATCAACCCTTATTACACGCCACGGCAGCTATATCAACCCTTATTACACGGCTCACGGCAACTATATCAACCCTTATTACACCGCTCACGGCAACTATATCAACCCTTATTACACCGCTCGACGCAACTATATCAACCCTTATTACACCGCTACGGCAACTATATCAACCCTTATTACACCGCTACGGCAACTATATCAACCCTTATTACACGGCTACGACAACTATATCAACCCTTATTACACCGCTACGACAACTATATTAACCCTTATTACACGGCTACGGCAACTATATCAACCCTTATTATACCGCTATGACAACTATATTAACCCTTTTCTATAACCCTTTCTTTAAAAAAGAAATTTGTCTCAAATTGTTTGAGTGATGGATTCTGGATGAAATATCCCAGCCAGGAGTCATTGTAAATACACACAGTTATAGAATTTAGAGTGCTATCCATTTCATTTTCATCGTAAGTGGTTACAACCAGTCAACTGGTGTTTAATGAGTCTAGATTGGGAGACAGACTCAAAGTTAATACATAATATTAAGTTTCTGCTTGATGTATTGCAACAGGAAATAGCAAAATGGCATTATACTGGGAAAGATGGGTGGACATGGGAGATCTGTGGACATGGGAGGGTTGGAGTTAACATCAGAATGAATGGTGGATTGGCCAATGTGGATGAAAATCCAATTAGGAATGCATAATTATTTAACTAAAAGGTACCATAGATGTGAGCGAAATATCTGTTAGAAGAAGTATTGTTGTCCATTTGTTTACTCCAATTAGCATAGGGATGGTAGGGTGGGGGGTGGAGAGTGTGTTGGATTAAAAATCATGCAAACAATTACATTGATACAACCTACAATATTAAAGTTGATCAATACAATATTAAAGTTGATCTACTCCCAATTTTCTTTGTAAATTCAAATAAATAAATCTGCCTGATGATGCTAATAATTTGCTAATGACGCTTACAGCGGTGCTTTAACAGTGACACAGCCGCCTTAGGAGGGCGAATCTCTGTCAAGGACAGAGCAAAGACAAGAGAGAGAGAAAGAGAGAGGGAAGAGAGATGGGGAAAGGGAGCTTTAGAGTGTGGAAAAAAGAGGGAGAGCGAGATGGAGAGGACAGAGAAAGATTGGTAGAGAGTGAGATAAAATGGAGGAATAGAGAGAAAGGGAGGGAGAGAGAGAAAGGGAGGGATAGAGAGAAAGGGAGGGATAGAGAGAAAGAAAAGAGGGAGGGATCATTCATGGTGAGCAGACTGTTCAGGCTGTTGCCATGACAACCGGGAGAGACGTATCCTCTGGGGAGAAGAGCATTGAGACAAAACCATCCCTAACCAACCCAATAACACAACTGACTGTAGCAGTTTGAGATTATGTAGGCTATTCCATTTTCTTTATGAAAATAAGCTGATCCTGGCCTTTATACTTACAACTTATTCCTGATATTTTAGCTTAATTAATGGGGTTTCTGTTTCACCCAAAAAAGGAAAATCGAGCTCCATACCGCATCGCTGTGCACCTCCCAAATGTTGTAACAATGCGTAGGGCTCCGTAAAGCTCTGTATTGACATGATTGGTTGATAGTAGGTGGGGGCGTGAGGTCCTGTATAAACACAACTCACTTCCTTGACAACTTCCTTCACAACAGGTCTGCTCAACAGCTACGTGAAGCGCAGGAAGTGTACATTCCCTGACTTCTGCAGAGGGCGTATCACCGACTTCAGATTGACCATGCAGCACATTTAACAAATGTTGTTTTTGTAGACACAAAGAAAAATAATTTGCGGAATTTTCTTGTGTAAGTCAGCTATTATGAAAGTTTCGGCTGGCTATCGTCCAATTTAATGGTTTTAATCAAGGTGTGACCAATTTCAGGGTGAACCGAGGACCTAACGAACCCGCCTCTGCCTGTTGGAGGTGCAGTTCCAGAGCTCACAGGTGTGCCTGGCATGGATTGTGCATCATCTCGTCCCTCGCCCCCTTCAACGTGCGACTATCCGCCAATGCGGCCTGGCACTCCGCCAATGCGGCCTGGCACTCCGCCAATGCGGCCTGGCACTCCGCCAATGCGGCCTGGCACTCCGCCAATGCGGCCTGGCACTCCGCCAATGCGGCCTGGCACTCCGCCAATGCGGCCTTTCTCTGTAGAGACTAAATCTATTGCTGATGGAAGAACATGATGATGAGTGATCGGCAAAGGCCATCAGGAATCTGCTGGCATCACGGCACAACCTCACTCTAATCACAGTCAGAAGACAGTTGAAGAAACTTGAGTGGATTTATCTATTTTATTGTTATAATTGATCTGTGCTTAGTAGCCCAGCCTATATGGCTACGCCATCAACTTGTTAATTTAGCAGACATCAGTCTCGTATATTCTGTCAACACAAACTGTATATTTTACAGTAAGAATATCATGGAATATAACAGAACATTTCCGTTTCTCTTACAATAAAAAAAAGATTACAGTTTAACAACAGTTAAAGGCGCTGCTTGGTAATCTGACATCTGCCTTGGCTGTGCAGCATTTACAGTGATTCAGCCTCTGCAGAAGTCAGGGCATGCATACCTCTTGCACTTCACAGAGCAGTGCAGAGCTGTTGTGAAGGAAGTTGTCAAGGAAGTGAGTTTGTGTTTATACAGGACCTCCAGCCCTCACCTACCATCAACCAATCATGCCAACGCAGAGCTATACAGAGCCCTCCGCGTTGTTAAAACATGTGGGATGTGTACGACGAAGCGGTACGGAGCTCAATTTGGCGTCTGCATGCCTCTGGAGGCTCCGCAATTGTGTCACACCATCCATACGGGACCTCCGACCCCTTTTTTCAGATCAACCATAAATTGGCTTTTATGGTATGGATGTATTAAGCTCCAGTCCAGTTACAGCTTCTTCTGACAGTAGTAGAAACAATTTATTTTTTATTTTTTCAGGTGTGGTTGTGCATGCGGGACAGAGGAAGAACAATTCTTACACTAGTGTTCTTAATTCAATCACCCTCTTCTTCATCATCATCATTCAGTTCATTCAAATTCAATCGTGAATTATCAGCACAATTATCAGTTTCTATCTGGTTTATATCGTCCATTCATTGATGTCGCTCATTCAGTGAGGAGAGAGACACATTAGTGTAAAGTGTTGGTACCCAGACGCTAACTCCAAAGGCCTACTCAGCGTTCTAACTCCCCCTTGCGGTGGTCTGGTGCAATGACCCAGTGACGCAATGCAAGCTACTGTACCACAACTTACTTCAATGTGCTGTGGTATAACCTTGAAACGTTGAATTGAGGAACCACTGCACACGTGGGTCTGTCTATCTATTAGAGCTTTCTCTATCATCTCTGGGTAGATTGAGTCACGCTACAGTAGCTATGGTGGAATCTCCCCGCATGCTAACACCAATCCAATGCTTTAAAAGTGAGGGGATGGGCAGACTTCAGGGAATCAGCTCTGGGCAGAGGGGAATGGGAATAGTGGTTTGGTGTCAATATGTAAACCTTAAAGACATGGTCCGGTACTTTGGCGACTGATTAAGTATTTATTTTTTTACCCTCCCGCTTTGGGCCGGTGGTGTCAATGTGTATTTCATACATGCATAATCGATGAGCAGAATTATTATCTTACCTCAATTAGCCATGAAATCCCTAGCTTGAAAGCGACTGTTTTTCTTGAAGCTGTGCCACATCATTTTCCCTACATTTCCCCCCCACGTGGGCCAGCCCCCTAGCAATTTGAGTTCTAGCCAATGAGTTTCCTCCCCTCGCATATGAGTGACAGCTAGAAGAGCCTGCCCAGTGTTATCCAATGAAGTTGCTGGGCGGGCCCAATGGCTCAGTGGACACAGCAGAGAAAGAGAGAGAGTGAGCAATGACTTGGTACTACATGGCCAAAAGTATGGTGACACAGCTTCAAATGAGTGGATTTAGCTTTTTTCTGCCACACCCGTTGCTGACAGGTGTATAAAAATCAAGCACACCACCATGCAATCTCCATAGGAAAACACTGGCAGTAGAATGGCCTTACTGAAGAACTCAGCACCTTTCAACATGGCACCGTCATAGGATGCCACCTTTCCAACAAGTTAGCTCATCAAATTTCTGCCCTGCTAGAGCTGCCCCAGTCAACTGTAAGTGCTGTTATTGTGAAGTGGAAACTTCTAGGAGCAACAACTGCTCAGCCTCGAAGTGGTAGACCACACAAGCTCACAGATTTGGACTGCTGAATGCTGACGCGTGTTCCAAACTGCCTCTGGAAGCAACGTCAGCACAATAACTGTTCGTTGGGAGCTTCATTGGACTATGGAGCAGTGGAAACATGCTTTACCGTCGGTCAGTCCGATGGATACATCTGGGTTTGGTGGATGCCAGGAGAACGCTAAAGTTTGGTGGAGGAGGAATAATGGTCTGTTTTTCATGATTCGGCCTAGACACCTTAGTTCCAGTGAAGAGAAATCAAAACGCTACAGCATACATTCTAGATGATTCTGTGCTTCCAACTTTGTGGCAACAGTTTGGGGAAGGCCCTTTCCTGTTTCAGTATGACAATGCCCCCGTGCACAAAGCGAGGTCCATACAGAAATGGTTTGGAAGAACTTGACTGGCCTGCACAGAGCCCTGACCTCAACCCAGCAGAACACCTTTGGGATGAATTGGAACGCCGACTGCGAGCCAGTACTAATCAACCAACATCATGGCCCGACCTCACTAACGCCTGTGGCTGAATGGAAGCAAGTCCCCACAGCAAATGTTCCAACATCTAGTGGAAAGCCTTCCCAGAAGAGTGGAGGCTGTTATAGCAGAAAAGGGTGGGACCAACTCCATATTAATGCCCATGATTTTGGAATGAGATGTTCGACGAACACATGTCCACAGTGTATCTGAACATAGGTGATGTAGTATGCAATTTTAGAGGACCACTTTTGGCTCTGGAGTGCTACTTTCAGAACTACTGGCTAAAAAGTATACAAAAATACCAGAGAATCTCTTTAATGTGAGAATCTAAATTAAATTACAGCTTTTAACAAAACACGCACACACACACACACACTCCACTGTGTACTGAGGAGTGTTGCCATGGATACGGCTGTAAGCTATGCCCTCCATTTGAGTCAAATAGATAGAAGGTAAGAAAGGCAGAGGCCAAGAAGGATGATATAGAGCAGGGGTAGGCAAACTACAACCCACAGGCCGCATCTGGCCCGCAAAATAAATTACTTTTTTTGGGTTTAACAAAAGAAACACTCGAACATCTACAACTTGATAAAAAGTATGTAGAAATTATAATTGACCTATATATTTTCAAATAACTGACATGTTTCTGGGCCTGTGCCCAAGGAAGCGAAAGGAACCTGCCTAAATGACTACCGACCCGTAGCACTCACGTCTGTAGCCACAAAGTGCTTTGAAAGGCTGGTCATGGCTCACATCAACACCATCATCCCAGAAACCCTAGACCCACTCCAACTTTGCATACCGCCCTAACAGATCCACAGATGATGCAATCTCTATTGCTCTTCACACTGCCCTTTCCCACATGGACAAAAGGAACACCTATGTGAGAATGCTATTCATTGACTACAGCTCAGCGTTCAACACCATATTGCACTCAAAGCTCATCAATAAGCTAAGGACCCTGGGACTAAATACCTCCCTCTGCAACTGGATCCTGGACTTCCTGACGGGCCGCCCTCAGGTGGTAAGTGTAAGTAACAACACATCCGCCAAGCTGATCCTCAACACGGGGGCCCCAGGGGTGTGTGCTCAGTCCCCTCCTGTACTCCCTGTTCACTCAAGACTGCACGACAAGGCACGACTCCAACACCATCATTAAGTTCGCCGATGACACAACAGTGGTAGGCTTGATCACCGACAATGATGAGACAGCCTATAGGGAGGTCAGAGACCTGGCCGCGTGGTGCCAGGACAACAACCTCTCCTTCAACGTGATCTAGACAAAAGAGATGATTGTGGACTACAGGAAAAGGAGGACCGAGCACGCCCCCATTCTGATCGACGGGGCTGTAGTGGAGCTGGTTGAGAACTTCAAGTTCCTTGGTGTCCACATCACCAACCAACTAACATGGTCCAAGCATACCAAGACCGCCGTGAAGCGGGCACGACAAAACCTATTCCCCCTCGGGAGACTGAAAAGATTTGGCACGGGTCCTCAGATGCTCAAAAGGTTCTACAGCTGCACCAGAGAGCATCCTGACTGGTTGCATCACCGCCTGTTATGGCAACTGCTCGGCTTCCGACCGCAAGGCACTACAGAGGGTAGTGTGTACGGCCCAGTATATCACTTGGGCCATGCTTCCTGCCATCCAGGACCTCTATACCAGCCGGTGTCAGAGGAAGGCCTTAACAATTGTCAAATTCTCCAGACACCCTAGTCATAGACAGTTCTCTCTGCTACCTCACGGCAAGCGGTACCGGAGGGCCAAGTCTAGGTCCAATAGGCTTCTAAACAGCTTCTACCTCCAAGTCATAAGACTCCTGAACATCTAATCAAATGGCTACCCAGACTATTTGCATTGCCCACCCACTCTTTTACACCGCTGCTACTCTCTGTTATTATCTACGCATAGTCACTTTAATAACTCTACCTACATATTACCTCAATTAACTTGACTAAACGGTGCCCCTGCACCGGTACCCCTGTATATAGTTTTACTTCTGCTCTTTAATTACATGTTCCTTTTATTTCTTATTGTTATTCGTATTTTTTTTACTGCATTGATGTTAGGGGCTTGTAAGTAAGCATTTCACTGTAAGGTCTACACCTGTTGTATTCGGCGCATGTGACTAATAACATTTGTTTGTCATGGAAAGAGCAGGTGTTCCTAATGTTTTGTACACTCAGTGTAGAATGTGAGTGAGGTGATATGCTCAGTTATAATCCACCTATCTACTGGCTGCTACAGGCAGAACGAAAACCATTTTAAGAGAAAGCATACACGTACTCCCCAGTCCCCAATCCGAAAAAAACATTTGTGTTTCAGATACACAAACCAAACACGCAGAGGCAAACACACTCTCCAATCCCCAATCCCAGAGTCATTCCCATGCAGGGAAGAGGGGAAACATAATCCACATTCTGAGAACGTCACACACACAGCCAAAAAATACATCCGTAACAAAACCACCCAGCAAGCAACACAAATTTGGTGGAGCATTGTAAAATAACTACATGCGAGCACACACACTTGTTTTTCTATCCTCGTGGGGAGCTAAAATATAATTCCATTCAAAATCCTATTTTCACTAACCTAACCCCTAACCCTAATTGTGACTCGAATGCTTAAAATAGATGTCATGGGGAAGTGGGAAATGTAGTCACGAGGGAGAATCTTGTTTTACTATACTTGTGTACCTAAAATCCTTGTGTGTGTGGGGGATTTTAGGTACCCACTAGAATAGAAGAACAAGACCACACACACACAACCATCTCACAGACACATACACACAAAACACAGGCATTTTTACAATGCTCTACAAAAATGTGTTTGTGTCCACAGGGGGGCAGCACTAGCCTTTATCTGTGAAACAACAAAAACAAAGGAAGAAGACTCTTGGAAGGAAGACTGACAGTTGCTATATCACTAAACTAGAGACAGAGAGCACTCTGACTGCACACGGCAGTTTGTGTCTGTTCATATTTCTCCTATTTCACTCATGTACTAATTGTATTACTACACAGTTGTGAATTGGAAATATTTTTGGGCATATCCCAACTCTCCCTGAGACACCCTCGGAGAGTGGGGTCAAAGCCAGGGTCAGCCATCAACTTATACCCTGGAACAATTAGGGTTGAGTGCCTTGCTCAAGGGCACAGACATATTTTTCACTGTCAGCTCTGGGATTCGAACTAGCAAACAGGATTAGTACATAGAGGCCCTTCTGTACAGATCCAATCCACACAAGCCGACTGACCAAACATGCCAACACAGTTCTACATATGAACTACCAATACATAGTATGTGACGAGGATATAAATAAATACCGAACGTGGAGCCGGACATGCCTTGATAACAATACTGCCCTAAAATGCCATAACAGTATGTTTAAATACAGTACTATGATGAAGGATGATTCTCCTTGGTTGTCTTCGTTTTGGAGATGGACGCAATACGATAGAAATCTGTGAGACTAGGAGACAAGGAGATGAGGAGAGGAGACAAGGATATGAAACAAGGAGATGAGGAGAGGAAACAAGGATGCAATGATATAAAACAAGGAGATGAGAGGAAACAAGCAAATTGAACAAGGAGACAAGGTGATGGAACAAGGAGATGAGGAGAGGAAACAAGGAGACAAGCAGCACAGACACTGAACCGTTCCATTTCCAGGTCAAGAAGAGGGATAGACCATAATAATAAAATGGCAGCGTAACCGTGGAAACAGGCTACCCTGGAAACGGGGTCACGCTATCCTCTGCAGAGACGGAGAGGCATTGAGGCAGAATGAGCTTGTCTGTGGGTGGGTGTGTGTGTGTGTCTGTGGGTGGGTGGGTGTGTGTGTGTGTGTGTCACTGTCAACAATGCACCACTAAGCAGCCGATGGAGCTACTGAGGGTCAGTTTGCAGTGCACTGAATTACTCTGGGCTACTACGACTACTGCCAAGTGCGTGTGTTCTTACATTTGAGTGAGGCACAGATAAACTCTCATAAAGGGACAGAGAGAGAAGCCAGTAGCAGTGACACACATTACCCTCTCACACACACCTTAAATGTGAGTTTCAGTCCCAAGTCTAACAGTCTTAAATAAAACCTCTCTCTCACCAAGGACACCCAGTGGCCTACCTACACACACCTGACCTACAAACTACTAAGAGAGAGAGTTGGGAGAGAGAGAGAGAGTGTAGGGAGAGAAGAGGGGGGGAGAGAGAGAGAGAGAGAGAGAGAGAGAGAGAGAGAGAGAGAGAGAGAGAGAGAGAGAGAGAGAGAGAGAGAGAGAGAGAGAGAGAGAGAGAGAGAGAGAGAGAGAGAGAGAGAGAGTAGGGAGAGAGAGAGAGTAGGGAGAGAGAGAGAGTAGGGAGAGAAGAGAGAGTAGGGAGAGAAGAGAGAGTAGGAAGGGAAGAGAGTTGGGAGAGAAGAGAGTAGGGAGAGAAGAGAGTAGGGAGAGAGAGTTGGGAGAGAAGAGGGAGTAGGAAGGGAGAGAGTTGGGAGAGAAGAGGGAGTAGGGAGAGAAGAGGGAGTAGGGAGAGAGAAGAGAGTAGAGAGAGAAGAGAGAGTAGGGAGAGAAGAGAGAGTAGGGAGAGAAGAGAGAGTAGGGAGAGAAGAGAGAGTAGGGAGAGAAGAGAGAGTAGGGAGAGAAGAGAGAGTAGGGAGAGAAGAGAGAGTAGGGAGAGAAGAGAGAGTAGGGAGAGAAGAGAGAGTAGGGAGAGAAGAGAGAGTAGGGAGAGAAGAGAGAGTAGGGAGAGAAGAGAGAGTAGGGAGAGAGAGAGTAGGGAGAGAGAGAGTAGGGAGAGAGAGAGTTGGGAGAGAAGAGGGAGTAGGGAGAGAAGAGGGAGTAGGGAGAGAAGAGGGAGTAGGGAGAGAAGAGGGAGTAGGGAGAGAAGAGGGAGTAGGGAGAGAAGAGGGAGTAGGGAGAGAAGAGGGAGTAGGGAGAGAAGAGGGAGTAGGGAGAGAAGAGGGTAGGGAGAGAAGAGGGTAGGGAGAGAAGAGAGTAGGGAGAGAAGAGAGTAGGGAGAGAAGAGAGTAGGGAGAGAAGAGAGTAGGGAGAGAGAGAGTAGGGAGAGAGAGAGTAGGGAGAGAGAGAGTTGGGAGAGAGAGAGTTGGGAGAGAAGAGAGAGTAGGAAGGGAGAGAGTTGGGAGAGAAGAGGGAGTAGGGAGAGAAGAGGGAGTAGGGAGAGAGAGTTGGGAGAGAACAGAGAGTTGGGAGAGAACAGAGAGTTGGGAGAGAACAGAGAGTTGGGAGAGAACAGAGAGTTGGGAGAGAACAGAGAGTTGGGAGAGAACAGAGAGTTGGGAGAGAACAGAGAGTTGGGAGAGAACAGAGAGTTGGGAGAGAACAGAGAGTTGGGAGAGAACAGAGAGTTGGGAGAGAACAGAGAGTTGGGAGAGAACAGAGAGTTGGGAGAGAACAGAGAGTTGGGAGAGAACAGAGAGTTGGGAGAGAACAGAGAGTTGGGAGAGAAGAGGGAGTTGGGAGAGAAGAGAGAGTTGGGAGAGAGAGAGTTGGGAGAGAAGAGAGAGTAGGAAGGGAGAGAAGAGAGAGTAGGAAGGGAGAGAAGAGAGAGTAGGAAGGGAGAGAAGAGAGAGTAGGAAGGGAGAGAGTTGGGAGAGAAGAGAGAGTAGGAAGGGAGAGAGTTGGGAGAGAAGAGTAGGGAGGGAGAAAGAACTCAATCCCACTCACATACACTCAAACTATCCCCAGAAACAGACATTTTAAGGAACTTACCTAAACCGATTTCACTCCAGAGCCAAAGACTACACACACACACACACACTCACCATATCCCTCGCCTCCTACTGCCATAATAAGTGTGTAGAGAAATTCTCTCCTCTCTTTCTGACCCCTCTCTCTCTCTCGTTCCCTCTGTCATGATGAATCAGGGAAAAGCAGTGACAGGCACAGCTCTGAGGCCCTGGCTGAGGCCCTGGCTGAGGCTCTGAGGCCCTGGCTGAGGCTCTGAGGCCCTGGCTTGTACAACTGCAGATCTCTCTCTCTCCTCCTCTGTGGCTCCCCCTGTGCCTCCCAGCAACAGCTGTGTTGAGCCTTCAGAATAATAACAGCCCCACAGTCAGTGTGTGTGTGCTCTTTGTCCCTGACAATGCAGTCTGGCTTCCTCTTGCTTTACTGTGTTCTACATGTGTGTTGTGTTTGGCTGATGGTGTGTGTGTGTGTGTGTTTGACTGATATCGTATGTTCTGTCCTCCGGTTGGAGCTTTGGGTTTACTGTTTGGGAAACAGAGTCCACATCAGAATGGAACAGAACGAGAGCTATGACTGACCTTCCAGTGTCCCTGTAGGTGGACTAGGAGCCCAAAGCTCACTGCCCTCTCTAAAGGGATCCGAACTGAAACCCTGGGAGTGCAGGGGTTAAACCTAACCACCCCATGCTGCCACTGGACACGGTATCATAGCAACCTTACCCCCCATGCCTTAACCCCCTCTGTGATCCCCTCAGGATAAAAGTACCTCAACAGACTGCGTATAGAGACTGACTAAGGAACAGACAAATTACAGTACAACAAATACAATACAAACTGTAGACAACTGAAAACTATAACTTTACATCCAAACAACTCCACGACAGATTTTTACCTTGTCAGCTCGGGGAGTCGATCTTGAAACCTTTTGGTTACAAGTCCAACGCTCTAACCACTAGGCTACCTACCACTACACAACCAAACTACCACTACACAACCAAACTACCACTACACAACCAAACTACCACTACACAACCAAACTACCACTACACAACCAAACTACAATTAGAAACTGGGTAGTTCGAGCCCTGAATGCTGATTGGCTGTCAGCCTTGGTATATCATACCATGGGTATGGCAAAGCAAATATTTGTACTGTTGTAATTATGTTGGTAACCAGGTTATAATAGCAATAAGGCACCTTGGGGGTTTGTGGTATATGGCCAATATACCACGGCTAATGGCTGTATCCAGGCACTCTGTGTGGCGTCGTGCATAAAGAACAGCCCTTAGTCATGGTATATTGGCCATATATCACACCCCCTCGTGCCTTATTACTTAAATATATAACCAAACTACAAATACACAACAAAAATACAACTTTACGACCAAACTATAACCTTAAGACATAACTACAACTTTACAACCAAACAACATTCCAACTGCCTGGTAACAGCAGCAGTTCTGGTGTTGCTAGGCAGGGATTTGGTCCAACCAGACATGTCTGGAGACAAAACTCCTGAGAGATTAGACTGGTAATCCTATTGGACCCTCTGACAGACTTTCTAGACACACGCGCACAGCCACAAGATCAGCCAGACCACAGCACTAGCCCCACATGGGGGCAAGATCAGCCAGACCACAGCACTAGCCCCACATGGGGGCAAGATCAGCCAGACCACAGCACTAGCCCCACATGGGGGGCAAAGACGGACAAACAGCAGAAAGACAAAAAAGCAATAATGAAAATGCTGGAAGGGAGAGACTCACCGTGACTGGGGCTGAGCGCCATGTTCCCAGAATTCAACGCTTCATCAAAACGCCCGTATATTGTCTGTAACCTGGAGACAAGAGGCGGGAAAGGTCGTCAGAATACACACACACACACACACACACACACACACACACAGTAATCTGGATAGCGTGACAGGAGAGAGAATACAGCAACACGTGTTGTCTGAAGGTGGGTGTGTCTCACATGCTACACATGCTACTACTGACTCTCCCAAGCAAAAGTGAAGCATCAGCATCTGAACCTACAGTACCTCTGACCCTAACTCACAAACACACTGAAATGACTATTATTACTGTGGGGAAACAGATTTGAGCTTTACTCCTATTGAGGACATTAATAGTGACAGCATGCTGATCCTCCAGACATCTTCTCATTGCCATTAATGAGAGTGTTGGAGTAGGAACAGAAGACTGTTCTGAGCTTCAGGCTGAGCGTCACTACCAATAACACAGCATCGCAGGAATCCTAACAAAATCTACGACGTCACAGACACAGACCGTCTGTAACATCTGCTACACACACACACTCTCTGTTCACGTCAGCTACCACATACCGGTACATCTGTTTGTAACACACACACACACCCAAAGGATAAGGTTGAGATTAATAACAATAAGACCAGAGCAAAAGTGTGTGTGTAGTGTGTGTGTGTATACACACCGTCCTTCTAGCAGTCAAACCCCCAGACAGCTTAGCTCTCCTGATTACTGACGATTAGCGATAGGCTCCTCAGCTGCTTAGCATTTCCACACCGCTCAACAATTAGCCGACATTAGCATTTCCATATTGATTTATGCTCCGAATTAGCATAGCGTAGTGTACCCTAGCCGTTATCCAAATTAGCTTAGCGATATCATTTCCATATGGGATGATTAATGGACCAGCGTGTTGCTGCGTAGCATAGCGGTAGCTCCCATGCTACCGTCACGCTGGAGTCCTCTGCTCTTTGTATCCAACATGGTGCAGTGACTCAGAGACGGAAGGAGGGAGAGGGAGCAAATTAAAGAGGGAGGGGGCAAGAGAGGTAGGGAGGAGGAACGGGGAAGAAAGAAACAGCAGGAGACAAATGAGAAGCAACACCCATCATCTCTCAGACACACACACCACCGGAGAAGGTTCAATCTCAGGGAAAGGCTTTGTGTGTGTTTTGTATGACATGGAGCAGGGCAGTGTTTGTGTGACAGCGCAGATATGCTGTTCCCCTTCACACACAGAACACATACAGACTTCAGAGAGGGAGGGGCTTTGGCGCTGCCAGCACAGGGAGAGAAAAGCTGCCCCTCCCCCTCTCTTTCTCGCTCTCTCCCTTTCTCTCTCACTCCCTCCCTCCCTCTCTCTCTAATCACATTTCCTCCCAGTCTTTCCTTTTCCCACTCCTTTCGTTTGTCACATTTATCATCGATACCCCTTCAGTCTTCTCCTTTCCTCTCCAATCCTCGGCCAAAGCACACACATCAAGACTTTTCACTCCCTCACACTTTCCCCAAATCATCTTTCTTTCTCAAAATCAGCTCTACATTCTCATCCTCCTCTCTGCCTCGCTCTCTGTTCATCTCCCTTCTCCCACTCCTCATGTGTGATCTGGTCATCTAGGCCTCTGGCTGCACACACATTCCACTAGCACGCACGCACGCACGCACACACACTTCTCTAAAACAGACCTAAGCAGACAAAGCTCTCACAGAATAGAATATTTTCTCCCAGACAGTGTTTGTCTGTATCAGTTAACATCACAACATGTGACAGACAACACACACACGCTATTTATTCATACAGGAGAGAAAGAGAGAAAGAGAGATGGAGAGAGAGAGAGAGAGAGAGAGAGAGAGAGGGGAGAGACTGTGCTCAGAATGACAACACTCCAGACTACTTATTACGGTAACCACGGTGACCAGAGCAAGTCACTCAATGGAGCTCTTCAGAGACTGCACACACTCCTCCCCTTCTCCCTCTCTCTTCCTCTTCCTCTCTGTATTGTCCAGGGCCCACTCTCTCTGTCCCTCCTCCCATTTTCCTTTCTTCCTCTCTTCCTTTCCTCCCCCTCTCTCTTTGTATTGTCCAGTATAAAGTGTCTCTGTGTGTGACTGTGTGAGGGGCAGAGTGGAGCATGGTGTGGACTGGGACAGAGACCGAGCCAACACATTTAGTATTCCCAGTCAAAAAGACTTTGACACTCGTCATTCACTAATAAAGTACATGGCAACAAAACCACGGAGACTAGCCAGACAGAAATGCTATTTTTTTTAACAGGCTAGCATTCGACAGGTTTCTCCAAAAAGTGTCAACAACAATGGTGTGACAACTAGAGGTTGGCCGTTTAATTAAGGCCGACTTCGAGTTTTCATAACAAATCGGTAATTGCCATTTTTGGACACCGATTATGGCCGATTACAATGCATTCTACGAGGAAACTGTGTGGCAGGCTGACCACCTGTTACGCGAGTGCAGCAACGAGCCAAGGTAAGTTGCTAGCTAGCATTAAACTTATCTTAGAAAAACAATCAATCTTAACATAATCACTAGTTAACTACACATGGTTGATGATATTACTAGGTTAACTAGCTTGTCCTGCGTTGCATATAATCAATGCGGTGCCTGTTAATTTATCACTGAATCACAGCCTACTTCGCCAAAACGGGGGATGATTTAACAAAAGCGCATTCGCGAAAAAAAGCACAATCGTTGCATGTACCTAACCATAAACATCAATGTCTTTCTTAAAATCAATACACAGAAGTATATATGTTTAAACCTACATAAATAGTTAAAGGAAATTCATGTTAGCAGGCAATATTAACTAGGGAAATTGTGTCACTTCTCTTGTGTTCATTGCACGCAGAGTCAGGGTATATGCAACAGTTTGGGCCGCCTGGCTCGTTGCGAACTAATTTGCCATAATTTTACAAAATTATGACATAACATTGAAGGTTGTGCAATGTAACAGAAATATTTAGACTTAGAGGTTGCCGCCTGTTCGATAAAATACGGAACAGTTCCGTATTTCACTGAAAGAGTAAAAGTTTTGTTTTCGAAATGATCGTTTCTGGATTTGACCATATTAATGACCAACGGCTCATATTTCTGTGTTTATTATATTATAATTAAGTCTATGATTTGATAGAGCAGTCTGACTGAGCGGTGGTAGGCAGCAGCAGGCTCGGAAGCATTCATTCAAACTTAACGGCGTTTGCCAGCAGCTCTTAGCAATGCTGTTTATGACTTCAAGCCTATCAACTCCTGAGATTAGGCTGGCAATACTAAAGTGCCTATTAGAGCATCCAATAGTCAAGGTATATGAAAGACAAATGGTATAGAGATAAATAGTCGACGCGTCATAATTCCTATAATAACTACAACCTAATACTTCTTAACTGGGAATATTGAACCACCAGTTCTGAGCAAGGAACTTAAACGTTAGCTTTTTTTACATGGCACATATTTCACTTTTACTTTCTTCTCCAACAGTTTTTTCATTATTTAAATGTTTCATTATTTATTTGAGACTAAATAGATTTTATTTATGTATTATATTAAGTTAAAATAAGTGTTCATTGTTCATTCAGTATTGTTGTAATTATCATTATTACAAATAATATATATATAAAAAAAAGAATCTGCCGATTAATCGGTATCTGCTTTTTTTGGTCCTCCAATAATCGGTGTCGGCGTTGAAAAATCATAATCGGTTGACCTCTAGTGACAACCCATACATGGCACATACAAAATAAATTGTATACACACACCACGCGCACACACACACACACACACACACACACACACACACACACACAGAGAGAGACAAACACACACCGTGTGGCAGGCAGGCCTCTCTTTCCCAGGTCGGCTCTGACTCTCTCTCCTATGTGGCGATACACATCCACCAGCGATGCAGTGGCAGCCTCACGCACCTGCACACAGGATACACAACATCCCACAATATTATCTCATCTTTGGATTTTATCTTTATTTATCCAGTATCATTATTTTCTAAACACTTAAATAATATCATTCATATTATTCACATTTTAGTCAAATAGCAGATGGAGATAACAATTACTGTAGCATTAAACATCTATTGGCCCTTAACTCTAAACATAAGCATCCTATTGGCTCTTGACTCTAAACAGGAGCATCATAACTCAAACTTGTGGATAGTAGCCAGAGGAGTTAACAGCACAGACAGCCAGGGACTCGGAGAGGAGTCAGTGAGTTCTCCCACTGTAGGGTCACCGTGTTTTTCATTTATTTCAGTTTTATTTAACTAGGTAGGCCAGTTGAGAACAAGTTCTCATTTACAACTGTGACCTGGCCAAGATAAAGCAAAGCAGTGTGACAAAAACAACACAGAGTTACACATGGGATAAACAAACGTACAGTCAATAACACAATAGAAAATCTGTAATACAGAAGTAAGGAGGAAAGGCAATTAATAGGCCATAGTGGTGAAGTAATTACAATTTAGCAATTAACACTGGAGTGATAGATGTGCAAGTATAAATACTGGTGTGCAAAAGAGCAGAAAAACAAACAGATATGGGGATGAGGTAGGTAGTTGGTTGGATGGGCTATTTACAGATGGGCTGTGTGCAGCTGCAGTGATCGGTAAGCTGCTCTGACAGCTGATGCTTAAAGTTAGTGAGGGATATAAGTCTCCAACTTCAGTGACTTTTGAAATTCGTTCCAGTCATTGGCAGCAGAGAACTGGAAGGAAAGGCAGCCAAAGGAGGTGTTGGCTTTGGGGATGACCAGTGAAATATATCTGCTGGAGCGCGTGCTACGGGTGGGTGTTGCTATGGTGACCAGTGAGCTGAGAAGGCGGAGCTTACCTAGCATGACCTGGAGCCAGTGGGTTTGGCGACGAATATGTAGCGAGGACCAGCCAACGAGCGCATACAGGTCACAGTGGTGGGTAGTATATGGGGCTTTGGTGACAAAACGGATGGCACTGTGATAGACTGCATTCAATTTGCTGAGCAGAGTGTTGGAGTCTATTTTGTAAATGACATCGCCGAAGTCAAGGATAGGTAGGATAGTCCGTTTTACAAGGGTATGTTTGGCAGTACGAGTGAAGGAGGCTTTGTTGCAAAATAGGAAGCCGATTCTAGATGTAATTTTGGATTGGAGATGCTTAATATGAGTCTGGAAGGAGAGTTTACAGTCTAGCCAGACACCTAGGTATTTGTAGTTGTCCACATATTCTAAGAGTAGAACAGTTCAGATTAGTGATGCTAGTCGGGCGGGCAGCGATCGGTTGAAGAGCATGCATTTGGTTTTACTTGCATTTAAGAGCAGTTGGAGGCCACGGAAGGAGTGTTGTATAGCATTGAAGCTCGTTTGGAGGTTTGTTAGCACAGTGTCCAAAGAAGGACCAGATGTATACAGAATGGTGTCGTCTGCGTAGAGGTGGATCAGAGAATCACCCGCAGCAATAGCGACATCATTGATATATACAGAGAAAAGAGTCGCCCCGAGAATTTAACCCTGTGGCACCCCCATAGAGACTGCCAGAGGTCCGGACAACAGGCCGTCCGATTTGACACACTGAACTCTATCTAAGAAGTAGTTAGTGAACCAGGCGAGGCAGTCATTAGAGAAACCAAGTCTGTTGAGTCCCGCCCACACACACACACACAACTCATTCTGCCTCTGCTCTCAGCCAATCAGAATTCCAACTTCAGGACTGTGTGTGTGTGGTCAGGACAGACAGGATGAGTGACCTCAGATAACTGATCGGCAGAGGATAATGCATGAACTTTCCCTCGACCCCTCACACACACACCTCTTACCCCCTAGTGAGATGTGACTCCTCATCCTCACTGGGCTTGCAGGACTTGACAGGGTGTACTCATGGTGCCAGGGTGTGTGTGTGTGTGTTAGCGCTGTGCTAAAAGAAGTGGGATTTTCCATAATCACACAGATTAGGGCCACTCCTCTTTGAGTGGGATTAAAACACTGGGGGTGGGGTAGACACACACATGAGCCATGCGCTCGAGACGTTATTGGCTTGGTGTGTTGTAAAGGGTGCTGTGATTGGCTGAATACTGCATGTGTTAAATTCTGATTGGCCGAGAGCAGAGGCAGAATGGGTGGGACTGCCAAGGAATGGGCGGGACTGCCAAGGAATATGGGGGATGGTGATTGGTTGGGACAGCGTGTTGTAGGGAAGTCTATGGGTAACACTAGTTAGCATTGGCTCAAAAACTACCTCCAACTTCCTTCATACTGGACAGTGACAAAAAAATTATATCCACGAGTTCATCTCACACTGGGGAAGTAGATAAAAAGGCCACGTTGCCAACAAAATAAAGAAATCCTAATGCAGCTGGCTCGCCTGCCCTTTCTCTTCACTAATGATGCGAGTGTGTTTAGTCTTCAGTCTGTTGCTAGTAGAGTATCCTAGCCTATTCATTGATGATAGGTCCTGTTTTACTGATTGTGAGACATTGCAAACCAAGAAATTGCGAGATACAGCTTTTGAATACCAATAGATAGGCCTAGTGCACGGTTCTGACCTTCTGGCCGACCTGCCTAGACTGTGCCCCTCCTCTCTCTCTCAGTTCCTCGCTAGCTCACTATGAAAGATGCAAGTGTTTGTGTTCTTGGAAGGACGGCAACTAAGTCTCTGTTCCAAAAAGACTGAATCTTAAATCGATTCCTAGCGGAAGATGGGTTCTTTCTACTAAATATCTTGGTAAGTCACAGTATTTAATGAACTTTACTTCTTTAGGAGAGAACGGTCTACATGCAGGCAGCTTGAGATTATTTGATTGACAGTTCTGGTCGCCTAGTGATGGACGTTAGTCCCGCTTCGGAAGCGGCCCGCCTTTACGGATAAGTAAAATTCCCGTTCAGTGGCGCTTTGAAACTATCTCCAGAAAAGGTTTTGTGTGGGCATTTAAAAAGCCATAGTGTACCCTTACAGACAAACCAACATGCCGTAGCCGAGGTGCTTCCAAGGGGATATGACTGGTTGATATAAACTTCATTCCTCAGTCCTTGAGATCATACGGAATAGAAACGTTTTTCTTCATTGTGAATAGACGTGGAATTTTACGATTTGTTTTAATCGTATTAACGGAAAACCAAAAAAGAAATGGCGGTTTAAAAGTTAAGCAACATTATCAATTTGTCACATCCCTAGAGTGTAGGAGGATAATGATTGGGTAGCTGACAGGCACACGTTTCAACCCTGGGACAGACCCTGATGATGTGGTGGGACAAAAGAAATCAACAAGAAAAAACATCTATAGTTACATATCAGGATATCATTTATGATAAATCCTATCGTTTTGACAATACTGCAATATTATTCTTGCTCTAGTTGGCTGTACCTGCAGCTTGTTCTCCATATTAAAAAAATAAAATAGAGAGCCAACATGTTTTCAGCACTTTATATTCCTGACTGATCAGAACTCGTTCTAATGGCCCTCTCTTGTCCCTCTGCAGCAGACATATGTTGAGCACTATGTTTGGAACATCCAATCACAATTAAATCACATTATCGAATCGCAATTTATATAGAATCTTGAGAATTGCAATACATATCGTATCAGCACCTAAGTATCGTGATAATAACATATGGTGAGGTCCCTAGCGATTCCCAGCCTTAATAGACACACACACTAATCACTCTGTGGGTGAGAGTGGGTTGAGGCCTCATGTTTCAGTGGTGAAACCAGGGTTCTCTCTCACCCAGCTATTCAACAGTCTCCCATTGACTGGCTAATAACAGGGTAAAGGATTAGAATAAGAAACTCCAGCACACTGGCATTCCTGTATTGTCAGTATACTCCACCATAGAAACACAATGATTGGAACTTCTGTGTTCTCCACAATGTGTTTAATGGAACTCAAACCTATAGCAGGTCTGTAACAGGGCTGCCTCTCTATGTTACATTAACACTCTCTACATGTTAGGCTTTAAATACAGACAGGGACAGAGACTGGGGACAAAAAGCAATTCAGGTTCACCCTCAAGCACCCTCTCTTACCTGTGGGTTCTGATCTCCAGTCAGAGTGCAGAGGTACGGAACGATCTTACTGAGACTCAAAGGCTGAGCACCATACCTGAGGGGGGAGAGAGTAACCAACCATCATTCAGTAGCATTCAACAGTAGGCTATAGAGAGGGACCTTCAGCTACGTAGCAGCTTAGAATTGACCACAACAGTGTTGATATTAGCAAGATGACGCTACAATCAGTGAGGAGATGCTAAAGGCTTCTGCTTTAGAGAGTGGTGCATGCCTTGGAGTAGTGCTAGCAGCATAAACGAACCCCTTCGCTTCCCTAAATCCTAACACCAGTCCAATACTTCTAAGTGGGCGGTAGGTAGCCTAGTGGTTAAAGCGTTGGGCCAGAAACCAAAGGTTGCTAGATCGAATCTCCGAGCTGACAAGGTCATTCTGCCCCTGAACAAGGCAGTTAACCCACTGTTCCTTGGCCGTCATTGTTCTTAACTGACTTGCCTGGTTAAATAAAGGTTAAATAAAACAATACAATAATGTGTATATGAGTGCAAAAGTGGACAGATTATTGAGAGTCAGGGTAGGTCACTATAGAGCCACCAACTCTGACCTCTAGTCATTCTGGAGAGAGAGTGGGTTGTGTGGGTCTTTATCCCTCGCTTTCTCACACAAACAAATATGATTATGTCCCATGTACGCTGCAGTAGGGGATTCATATTGTTCTGTGGTATATGACTCTCTCTCCTTTCCTCTCCCTGTGACCTCAGGAAGTGATTGATGGTGAAAGAGGAAGTACTCACGTGTTGAGGGTGGCACAGAGAACCAGACACACCCCCTCTCTGCTGCGGAAATTCTTATGTTTAAAACCAGGAAGCAACCTCTCCCACACATACTACAGAGAGAGATAGAGAGAGAGTTAACATTGAAGGAGAATATGGGAGGCAAACTGAAGGGGGCTCAGAAGATTACTGATAAAGAAGGTTACAGTCTGTGTCTGTAAGTAAGTAATTTTCCATGCAGTTCTGGTTATGTCCAGATGAGGGAGCTGCTATCCTGATACTGTCTGTTATTCTAGAGATAGGCAGCTTTGGTGAATGATGTATTAATGATAGAATATGTGAGAGAGAGAGAGAGAGAGAGAGAGACAGAGACAGAGACAGAGACAGAGACAGACAGAGACAGACAGAGACAGACAGACACAGACAGACACAGACAGACAGAGAGACAGAGAGAGAGACAGAGAGACAGAGAGATTAGTTGTAATGTAATGTGGCTGTAATGATGTTCTGCTAGGTGATCCACAGTAGCTGCAGACCTCCAGGCCTGACACGTAACGCTCCTGGAATACAGGACGTCAGGGAGGGGACGATCTGTCTGACCACGGGCGTGTGGCAGTGTGTGTCTTTACCCCCCTCTCTCACTTTTGTGTTTGTCTCACCATTGTCAATGCTGTGTGTATATGACGTGCGTGCTGTGTGTATATGACGTGCGTGCTGTGTGTATATGACGCGCGTGCTGTGTGTATATGACGTGCGTGTCTCACCATAGGTGACGCGGTCACTTCCATACAGCGGAGGATGACAGTCTGACTCTGTTCTCTGACCTGGTCCTTACTGTCCCCCAACCTGTCCACTAACGCGGGGACCACTGTGTATAGAGAGAGGTGACAGCACATCATGGAATACATAACATGTTCCCTTTTTATTATGTACATGAATTACACACACACACACACACACACACACACACACACACACACACCAGACCTTAGTGCCCTCTAGTGGACTTGAAAACAATGTCACAAATCACAGGTCAATCACACACACTTACTCATTCAAATGTTATATTTGAAAACTTGACAATCCATAATGAAACATTGGGGGGTACAGAGGCTATTAGACAGTAGGTCTCTATGGGACAGGGTTACTGTCGAGTTCACACAGTTGTCTGCTAGCAACACAGTTTGGACCAAACAGGCTGAGAGAGGAAACACAGTTTGGACCAAACAGGCTGAGAGAGGAAACAGAGTTTGGACCAAACAGGCTGAGAGAGGAAACACAGTTTGGACCAAACAGGCTGAGAGAGGAAAACACAGTTTGGACCAAACAGGCTGAGAGAGGAAACACAGTTTGGACCAAACAGGCTGAGAGAGGAAAACACAGTTTGGACCAAACAGGCTGAGAGAGGAAAACACAGTTTGGACCAAACAGGCTGAGAGAGGAAACAGAGTTTGGACCAGATGGAGTTGAGATTTTCCTTAGAGGCACCAGTTTTTCTGCTACTGTTTTATGCAATCCTCAGATTTCCCTTTTGAACCTCAAACCCACGCTTACACACAAACCGAGGGCGAGGAAGGTTGCAGTAGGATGACATCACCCTGTCACTCCCCTGCTGATGTTTTTGGGAGGAATGCCTCTGTGTGTGTGTGTGTGTGTGTGTGGTGGGTTGTTGCTACCACAGCTGGTTTCCTAGGCAACAGGGGCAATACGGGTCCAGCACACAGCATCTGGGGGCATTGTTGCCGAGACGGACACACGTCATCATCTGATGTTAGCATTAAACACACACATACTGAATATAAGTGTGAGTTCAATGTGGTATTCACCAGCAAACTTATCTTTTCATTCATTGTCATTTTAGCTCTTTAAACTGAGGCAATTGTTGCATTAGAGGACTGAGGTTTCACTTCTTCTAAACACTGGACACACACACTCCTCACAACGCTGGACAAGATGGCCACAGCCCATCATTAACGAGAGACAGGAGAGAGGAACAGAAATACACAACACACAGCGAGTGAGGAGTGAGTCAGTTCTGTGTAGATCACTAATGCCCCTCATTAATCACTATGATCTCATCTCCCTCTCCTCTGTGTTTGTAGAGAGACGCTAGAGCCAGAGACGCTAGAGCCAGAGACGCTAGAGCCAGAGACGCTAGAGCCAGAGACGCTAGAGCTAGAGACGCTAGAGACAGAGGACTAGAGCCAGAGGGCTAGAGCCAGAGGGCTAGAGCCAGAGGGCTAGAGCCAGAGACGCTAGAGCCAGAGACGCTAGAGCCAGAGACGCTAGAGCCAGAGACGCTAGAGCCAGAGACGCTAAGAGAGATTTTAGACTAAACTTTTCCATTAAGGACATTACACACACACACACCACAGAGAGGAGAGGAGTGTGTGTGTTTTCAGACAGTTGGGTTCAGGCGATGTCACAGAGGGTCGTTTTCCCTTTGAGTCTGACAGCCTGTCTCCTCCTAGAGCTAGACTGTGTGTGTGTGGCCAGCCTGGGTGACAATGACAACTGGTGACACCTACGGCAGTGGTCTGACAGGACAGAGTTATATAAGTACACCACACACACACACCAAAGGCAGACACAGGAGCAGTCCATGAGGACTGTAGGGTGAAGGGGGTTAGATGGGTTGGTCCTACAGGAAGCCAGACGATTTGCAGCCTTCATATAGAAAAGAGGATGAATCAGGGGAGAGAAAGAGCGAGAGAAACAGAGAGAGAGAAGAGGTAGAGGAATGTATGCATCTCACCTGTTCCCAGGTATCCTCTGAAGCGCTCCCCCAAGCGATCCACAAACGCCCCGGCAATGTCTATCCCCAACAACGCCACCTACAGGACAGACACAGAAACACAATACTGTCAGCACAGGGTGACACACACACAGTTAAAAACACACACACACAGACACACACACACACAGACACACACACAGACCCTCAAAACACACACAGTATCAAAGTTCTGTATCAAGAGTTCTGTCTCCCTCTGTAGTCTAGTTTTCCAGTGTGTGTGTCTGTATGTGTGAGAGAGAGAGAGAGAGAGAGATTAGGATCTGATCTCATGCATAGGGAGCTGTGCGTCTGGAATGCTTATGTTGGCAGACCATGATGGAAGCACAACATTCCAGAGAAAATCTGTAAAAATATTCCCCCTGTCCCAGAGAGAGAGAGAGATCCTGACTGCTGTTATTCCCTATTTTAGTCAAACAGATTGAGAGGAGCCAGGTAACCACAGAGAGAGGGAGGGAGAGAGAGAAAAAGGGAGGTAGAGAAATAGGGAGAGAGAGAAAGAGGGAGTTCTATCGTATGTCTTAGATTATGCTCTTGCGGAGTATTGAGACCAAAGGCGTCATTACATCATATATTGGACCAGGTCCAGAGGTCTGAGGAGGAGAACAGAGAAGAAAGGAGGGAAGATAGTTGCTTACAGGACAGAGGACACACCGAGAGAGAGAGAGGGAGGAAGAAGACAGATGAGAGAGGGATGAGAGGAGACAAGGCAAAGAGAGAGAAATGAAGGAGAAAACAGAAAGCAGAATAGAGGAAAGGGAGGACAGAGGACAGAGAGAAAGGAGGACAGAGAAGAGAGGACAGAGAAGAAAGAAGGAGAGAGAAGTGAGGGAAGAGAAGACAGAAAAGAGGGAAGGAAGGAGAGAGAAATGAGAGAGAAGAGAGAGAAGGGAGGACAGAGAAGAGGACAGAGGACAGCGAAAAGACACCAGAGAAGAGAGGACAGAGGAGAGAAGAGAGGACAGAGAAGAGAGGACAGAGAAGAGACAGTATGGAGGAGAGAGAAGGGAGGACAGGAGTGAGAGAAGGGAGGAAAGAGAAAAGACACCAGAGAAGAGAGGACAGAGGAGGGAAGAGAAAAGGGAGGACAGAGGAGAGAGAGCTGATTACAGATTGAACCCCAGCCACCCCCTCCCAGCCATATGGCAGCTCCACTGGAGGGGTTGAGAGCGATTGAGGGGGCTGTGTATGTGTGAGTTTACCTGGGGGTGACAGTGGGGGAAGTCTGCAGGCTAGCTGAGCAGTGAAAACACTCACTGCGACTAGAGGGAGGAAGAGGAGGGGAAGAGAGGACCATATGTCCACTCAGGTATTCTCAGGCCCCTCTGATACTAACACACTGAAAACAACACAACAAATCTCGGCTGTCAGCCTGTGTTCATGACTCACTGTGCATGTTGTCTAGCTGGTATTGACCTTGCAGAAACGCACCTTAAAGATGAAGTAGCATCAGTCCAGCCTCCCAACCAGAGGAGAAGCCCATCCTCCGTCTGAGAAGGGGAATCCCATTCTGACTATGTTCAAGGGACTGGGATCTGACAATGGGAGAATCTCAATTGCATACTCCTCGCACCATCTCTCCTTCTCAAAACCCACTGAGGAGAAGGTCAGAGGGAGGGGCCGCTGACGACCTCCTCCAATGGGTTTTGAGAAGGAGGCAAGGAGAGGGGACGCCAGGAGTATACAATTGAGATTCTCCCATTGTCTGAGACCTAAACACTATCCCAGGCTTTAGCCCAGCAGGGGAAGTTTATTAGAGTGCAGATAACGTGGGTTCAAACCCAGTGGCTCAGCAGCTCGAAAACATTCAGAGTGCAGATAAGGCAGTCTGCAATATTAATGTGGCTGCTGTGGAGCGTGCCTGTTGCAGAGGGAATGGCCGTACTGTTATGTGAATGAGCATGAGGAGAATTTGCTGCAGTGTGTGTGAGAGAGAGGAAGATATTTAGTCCATAAATAAAAGAGGAACCAGCAACATTGTCTCT
This sequence comes from Brachymystax lenok tsinlingensis, assembly GCA_030435695.1. Lineage (NCBI taxonomy): Eukaryota > Metazoa > Chordata > Actinopteri > Salmoniformes > Salmonidae > Brachymystax > Brachymystax lenok. The sequence goes on from CM059806.1 coordinate 22,073,302, forward strand.
ACCTTCTTGCTCTTTGTGCTGTTGTCTGTGCCCAATAATGTTTGTACCATGTTTTGTGTTGCTACCATGCAGTGTTTTCATGTGTTGCTACCATGCGGTGTTTTCATGTGTTGCTACCATGCGGTGTTTTCATGTGTTGCTACCATGCAGTGTTTTCATGTGTTGCTACCATGCGGTGTTTTCATGTGTTGCTACCATGCAGTGTTTTCATGTGTTGCTACCATGCGGTGTTTTCATGTGTTGCTACCATGCGGTGTTTTCATGTGTTGCTGCCATGCGGTGTTTTCATGTGTTGCTGCCATGCGGTGTTTTCATGTGTTGCTGCCATGCGGTGTTTTCATGTGTTGCTACCATGCGGTGTTTTCATGTGTTGCTACCATGCGGTGTTTTCATGTGTTGCTACCATGCGGTGTTTTCATGTGTTGCTACCATGCAGTGTTTTCATGTGTTGCTACCATGCAGTGTTTTCATGTGTTGCTGCCATGCGGTGTTTTCATGTGTTGCTACCATGCGGTGTTTTCATGTGTTGCTACCATGCGGTGTTTTCATGTGTTTTCATGTGTTGCTGCCATGCTGTGTTCTCATGTGTTGCTGCCATGCTGTGTTCTCATGTGTTGCTGCCATGCTGTTGTTGTCTTAGGTCTCTCTTTATGTAGTGTTGTCTGTCTTGTCGTGATGTGTGTTTGTCCTATATATTTATTTATTTATTTTTATCCCAGCCCCCGTCCCCGCAGGAGGCCTTTTGGTAGGCCGTCATTGTAAATAAGAATGTGTTCTTCACTGACTAGTTAAATACAAAACATTATGACTCTCCTCTGCACAGCAGCTCTCTGAGTGAGTCTCAGTCTGTCTGGGGCTTTACACCACCTGTCTCTGAGTCCATCACTGCCCTCTCTCCAACTTCTCCTCCTTTCCTGCATCCGGTCATATCTCCCCATCTCCTGCACTCGCGTTTTCTATTCCTGAATCCCAATCCTATCTGCTGCCGGCCTCCCTCTCAATCTCGGTCTCTCTCTTCTGTCCTCCATCATTGGTTTCTCTAATGATTGCCTCGCCTGGTTCACCAACTACTTTGCAGACAGAGTTCAGTGTGTTAAATCGGAGGGCCTGTTGTCCGGGCCTCTGGAAGTCTCTATGGGGGTGCCACAGGGTTCAATTCTTGGGCCGACTCTCTTCTCTGTATACATCAATGATGTCGCTCTTGCTGCCGGTGATTCTCTGATCCACCTCTATGCAGACGACACCATTCTGTATAATTCTGGCCCTTCTTTGGACACTGTGTTAACTAACCTCCAAACGAGCTTCAATGCCATACAACACTCCTTCTGTGGCCTCCAACTGCTCTTAAACGCTAGTAAAACCAAATGCATGCTCTTCAACCGTTCGCTGCCTGCACCCGCCCGCCCGACTAGCATCACTACCCTGGACGGCTCTGACCTAGAATACGTGGACAACTACAAATACCTAGGTGTCTGGCTAGACTGTAAACTCTCCTTCCAGACTCACATTAAACATCTCCAATCCAAAAAGGTAAAGCCCCGCCTTATCTCAGCCCGCTGGTCACCATAGCAGCACCCATCCGTAGCACGCGCTCCAGCAGGTATATCTCACTGGTCACCCCCCAAAGCCAATTCCTCCTTTGGCCGCCTTTCCTTCCAATACTCTGCTGCCAATGACAGGAACGAACTACAAAAATCACTGAAACTGGAGACACTTATCTCCCTCACTAGCTTTAAGCACCAGCTGTCAGAGCAGCTCACAGATCACTGCACCTGTACATAGCCCAACCAACTACCTCATCCCATACTGTATTCATTTATTTATCTTGCTCCTTTGCACCCCAGTATTTTTACTTTGCACATTCATCTACTGCACATTTACCATTCCAGTGTTTAATTGCTATACTGTAATTACTTCACCACCATGGCCTATTTATTGCCTTACATTCCTTATCTTACCCCATTTGCACACATTGTATATAGATTATTTTTTTTCTACTGTATGTTTGTTTACTCCATGTGTAACTATGTGTTGTTGTTTGTGTTGAACTGCTTTGCTTTATCTTGGCCAGGTCGCAGTTGTAAATGAGAACTTGTTCTCAACTAGCCTACCTGGTTAAATAAAAAGGTGAAAAAAATATATATATAAAATAAATAAAAAATCTAGGTCATCTGAGCTGACTCCACATCTTCACAGCAGCCGGACCCTCCCCTTCTCTCCTCTCGGCCAATTAGGATCTCTTATTTGGAGAGCAGGGTAAAATCATGATGAATAAAAAATATACAAGGACAGGTGGGACCTGATTCTAGATTTATTCTTTTGAGATGCTGTGTGAATATAGGCAAGTACTGTACACACCGAAGGAGCTCGCTAGAGGATAGGAGTTCAGTTGTAATTGGACCAGGCTCATATTACTAACTCAATCACACCCTGGTCAAAGTTTATTTATTTTATTTTTTATTTATTTTTTTTATTTCACCTTTATTTAACCAGGTAGGCAAGTTGAGAACAAGTTCTCATTTACAACTGCGACCTGGCCAAGATAAAGCAAAGCAGTTCGACACACAACAACACAGAGTTACACATGGAATAAAACAAACATACAGTCAATAATACAGTAGGAAAAAAAGAAATCTATATACAAAGAGTGCAAATGAGGTAGGATAAGGAAGGTAAGACAATAAATAGGCCATGGTGGCAGAGTAATTACAATATAGCAATTTAACACTGGAATGGTAAAAGAAAACTGTGCAGTAGATGAATGTGCAATGTAGAAAAACTGGGGTGCAAAGGAACAAGATAAATAAATAAATACGGTAGGGGATGAGGTAGTTGGTTGGGCTATTTACAGATGGGCTATAAACAGGTACAGTGGTCTGTACACTGCTCTGACAGCTGGTGCTTAAAGCTGTTGAGGGAGATAAGTGTCTCCAGTTTCAGAGATTTTTGAAGTTCGTTCCAGTCATTGGCAGCAGAGAACTGGAAGGAGAGTCGGCCAAAGGAGGAATTGGCTTTGGGGGTGACCAGTGAGATATACCTGCTGGAGCGTGTGCTACGGGTTGGTGCTGCTAAGGTGACCAGCGAGCTGAGATAAGGCGGACTTTACCTAGCAGGGACTTGTAAATGACCAGGAGCCAGTGGATATGGCGACGAGTGTAAAGTGAAGGCCAGCCTACGAGAGTGTACAGGTCGCAGTGGTGGGTGGTATATGGGGCTTTGGTAACAAAACGGATGGCACTGTGATAGACTGCATCCAGTTTGTTGAGTAGAGTATTGGAGGCTATTTTGTAAATTACATCACCAAGTCGAGGATCGGTAGGATGGTCAGTTTTACGAGGGTAAGTTTGGCAGCATGAGTGAAGGAAGCTTTGTTGCGAAATAGGAAGCCAATTCTAGATTTAATTTTAGATTGGAGATGTTTGATGTGAGTCTGGAAGGAGAGTTTACAGTCTAACCAGACACCTAGGTATTTGTAGTTTTCCACGTAATCTAAGACAGAACCGTCCAGAGTAGTAATGCTAGACGGGGGACAGGTGCGGTAGCGATCGGTTGAAGAGCATGCATTTAGTTTTACTTATGTTTAAGAGCAGTTGTAGGCCACGGAAGGAGAGTTGTATGGCATTGAAGCTCGTCTGGAGGGTAGTTAACACAGTGTCCAAAGAGGGCCAGAAGTATACAGAATGGTGTCGTCTGCATAGAGGTGAATCAGAGACTCACCTGCAGCAAGAGCGACATCATTGATGTATACAGAGAAAAGAGTCGGCCCAAGAATTGAACCCTGTGGCACCCCCATGGAGACTGCCAGAGGCCCGGACAACAGGCCCTCTGATTTGACACACTGAACTCTGTCGGAGAAGTAATTGGTGAACCATGCGAGGCAGTCATTTGAGAAACCAATGCTGTCGAGTCTGCCGATAAGGATGCGGTGATTGACAGAGTCGAAAGCCTTGGCCAGATCAATGAAAACGGCTGCACAATAATGTCTCTTGTCGATGGCGGTTATGATGTCATTTAGGACCTTGAGCGTGGCTGAGGTGCACCCATGACCAGCCCTGAAACCAGATTGCATAGCGGAGAAGGTACGGTGGGATTGAAATGGTCGGTAATTTGTTTGTTAACTTGGCTTTCAAAGACCTTAGAAAGGCAGGGAAGGATGGATATAGGCCTATAACAGTTTGGGTCAAGAGTGTCTCCCTTTGAAGAGGGGATGACCGCAGCTGCTTTCAGTCTTTGGGAATCTCAGACGTCACGAAAGAGAGGTTAAACAGGCTAGTAATAGGGGTTGCAACAATTTCGGCAGATAATTTTAAAAAGAAAGGGTCCAGATTGTCTAGCCGGCTGATTTGTAAGGGTCCAGATTTCGCAGCTCTTTTAGAACATCAGCTGACTGGATTTGGGAGAAGGAGAAGTGGGGAGGCTTTGGCGAGTTGCTGAGGGGGTGCAGGGCTGTTGACCGGGGTAGGGGTAGCCAGGTGGAAAGCATGGCCAGCCATAGAAAAATGCTTATTGAAATTCTCAATTATTGTGGGTTTATCGGTGGTGACAGTATTTCCTATCCTCAGTGCAGTGGGCAGTTGGGAGGAGGTGCTCTTATTCTCCATGGACTTAACAGTGTCCCAGAACTTTTTGGAGTTTGTGTTACAGGAGGCAAATTTCTGCTTGAAAAAGCTAGCCTTGGCTTTCCTAACTGCCAGCGTATATTGGTTCCTGACTTCCTGAAAAGTTGCATATCACGGGGGCTGTTCGATGCTAATGCAGAACGCCACAGGATGTTTTTGCGCTGGTCAAGCGCAGTCAGGTCTGGAGAGAACCAAGGGCTATATCTATTCCTGGTTCTAAATTTCTTGAATGGGGCATGCTTATTTAAGATGGTGAGGAAGGCACTTTTAAAGAATAACCAGGCATCCTCTACTGACGGGATGAGGTCAATATCCTTCCAGGATACCCTGCCGAACAACCAAAGTGATTATCCTGCTGATGTCACATCTGTGTTTCTGTCAAACTATGTCATCCTCTTATAATAATATATAACCCGAAGGGAAATAATAGGATACTTTGAGCTGATTTCAATTTTATTTCACTGGATCCTCTGGAAAGTCTAGTGACCTTTTTCATTGCAGCCCGGTCCAGCCTGAGACTTTCCATGGGCTTAAACTCTGGTGTTATACCAGGGAAGGTAAAGAATCATCTGTACTGAACTAGTTCCAATAGTTTCACCTCCAGTTGAATGTAACAAACATCACCTTCTGTGTCTGCTGCAGGGATTCATTCCATGGTTCAGACATAACTGTCTGGGTTTAGGAAATAACTTAGCAAAGAAAACAAGGGCCACATTCCAGCATTTTCCACAGATACCGATATGACATATTGAGCCAGTTTGTTTTGCAAGGACCGGTGCCCCGGGTGGGTGGAGATCTAACTTAAGGACCAATGGAAAGGTCTAAAACTTTCAAACTCCTCCACCCGGGTCACTGGGCCATGCAAAACGAACACACCAATTGACACACACAATGGGTGCCCTGACCCCTCCCCCATCTTCTGCTCTAGTCTGGGTGCTCCTCTGACAATGGGGTTCTCTTCCAAGCATACACACAGCCCACTACTGTCTGGGCTAAGAAAACAACCAAAAACTGAAGGATCTCTAACTCAATCCCATCCCATTGAGAGTCACAAGATAACATATCACTTGTTTTAAATGTTATAGTACTAGATTATTAGCTGTTTGTTCTAGCTAACTGACTGAACAATCGTGGCTGGTTAGCAGAGTTAACTAGCGGCGGCTTTTATTTTCTATTCAAAAGATAAGAACATTTCATCTTTTAAACTTAAGGCCTAGTTTGGAGGACATTAGTGGGCTGTTTGAATCAGATCAACTCAATTTGGTCAAATTACAGCTCGAAAATACAGGTAACTGCCAAAATAAAGGAAACACGAGTAAATGAGGGATCCAAATTATATTGAAAGCAGGTGTAGTTCCTGAGATAATTAAGCAATTAACATCCCATTATGCTTAGGGTCATGTAGAAAAATGCCCAGTTGCCCATTATTTTGTTACCATGACGAGAAGAGATCTCAAAGGAGTATAGTGAGTTTAAATGGGGTGTGTGCCTCAACGAAACACCAAATTATGGAAATGATCATGGAAGAATGGTGTCTCATCGCTCCAATAGAGTTCCAGACACTTGTAGAATCTATGCCCAGGAGCATTGAAACTGTTCCGGCGGCTCATGGTGGCCCAACGCCCTATTGTGACACTATGTTGGCGTTTCCTTTATTTTGGCAGTTACCTGTATATGTTACAGCGAGACTGCCCCGTTTCACAAGACTGCGGTGACAGTTCGTTATCCAGTGAGTAACTTTCTCCCTTCCTAGCTAGCTATTGTCCCCACACTGATAATCATCCCTGGCTAGGCATCCCTACAGTATATATTCCCTGTCTGTCAACATCCTACTACCAGAAACATTTATCTCAAAGACACTAGTTAGTCAACGATTACCAAAAACAGGATAGGTTGGGGGACAATGGACCTCTGCAATGTACACCGTAACGTTCCCATGCGCTGCGGTCTCTCACCTTGTAGTTGCTGGAGTTGACCCATCCCGTCAACTCGTCTACGGTTTTATCCAGCCGGGGTTTGTCTTGCTCCACATCGGTGGACCTCTGCGGGTCGGTCAGGTAGTCTATGAGGTCCTGCCCGACCTGCAGCCTGCGGGTAACGTCTTTCTGCAGGACCTGCTGGTAAAAATAATCCATGTTGTCATGTTCCTCCATTGGGCAGGCAGTGCCGTGTGGCCAGCTCTTTCTGGGGCCAGCCGCAGACTAGAGGGGGTCCTGGCGGGTTGGGTGTGGAAAAAGGTTCGCTCCGGTCGGTGGTCCCTTTCTTCTGAGCCGATGACAGTTACCTGGACGCTTGGGTGACCGCTATTTGACGTTTGAACAACAACAAAACAAACGCCTGTCAAATTAGCTTGGCTAGGCGCAATCACTTTGTCCAAAACACACACTGCTCAACTTTGATTTCAGCGAAGGATAGAGAATGTTGCTCTAACTAGTTAGCAATAACTTTCTAAAAGTTTTGAAAAAAAGACAAATTTGCAGTAAAACTAACCGGGTCTGTATCAATCTACAACACAATAAAGCTACTAGTAGCTAAGCTAACGAAGTTAGTCCCGCACGGTGGCAACACCTAGTGGATAGCGAGATATGTGGAAAGCAACGTTAGCTAAACTAACAGTTCGCTAGTTGGTCACAGGCCTGACGCCTAGTTCCGCTTCGTTTATGTATTCCATGAGTTAAAAAACCTCTCCAGGGAGGTGTGTTGTCGAACCCTTGAAATTAAAGTTGCTTCAAAACTTCGAGCGCAGTGTCTCAGCCTTCCTCCCACAGTTCCTGCCTACTTTTAATCGGGGAATAATCGCCCCTGCTAAAGTGTCTAGCTGAACCCTCCCCCGCTGAAAGCCAGCGCCAAGCCGGTGACTGCACTTCACTAGCAGGCGCAGACAACGAAGCCCGATGGGTCCTTCGCAGGGTTGCCAGGAATTTATTATCTTGCACATTACTATGTTACTTTGAAAGATTCCTCATGTCTGTTTTTTGACACAAAAAATAACTGCCGTATATTTTAAGATTTTAAGATCTTCCTCATCAGTAAAAACCTTACATGTTCTGTTTTAAAGGGCAAATTGGCTCTAGAAGCAAAAACAGCCAAATATTCCAACTAAACGTGAATTGATTCGGCTATAGAAACATAAACCCTTCTACTTTACTATATCACATCCAAATATTTTTAAAGATGCAAAATACACACTTACTGTGCACTGTTTGAGCCTGTTAAACTATAAAAGGTGTATCAATTTAACCTTTTTTAAAAATATTATTTCTCACTGATATGAAAGATAAGTTCCTTGTACTTCCAAAACCGCATCACAAGCGATGAATATTAATGTTCAGACTGAGCGTTGTGGTTCTTAACAGAACTCCCCCCTACAGAAGCCGCCGCCTTCCAACAACTCTTATGTGTAATGTGATGGACCTGAGAGTCATGACCAAGGGCTAACTCAGGTGCAGTCTGGAAAATGTGCACATGCAGTAGCTACCTTACACTACATGACAAACATCTCATTCCAAAATCATGAGAATTAATATGGAGTTGGTCTCCCCCTTTGATGCTATAACAGCCTCCACTCCTCTGGGAAGGCTTTCCACTTGATGTTGGAACATTGCTTCTGGGACTTGCTTCCATTCAGCCACAAGACCATTAGTGAGTTTGGGCACTGATGTTGATCGATTAGGCCTGGCCTGCAGTCGGCATTCCAATTCATCCCAAAGGTGTTCAATGGAGTTGAGGTCAGGGCTCTGTGCAGGCCAGTCAAGTTCTTCCACACCGATCTTGACAAACCATTTCTGTATGGAACTTGCTTTGTGCACGGGGGCATTGTCATGATGAAACAGGAAAGGGCTTTCCCAAACTGTTGCCACAAAGTTGTAAGAACAGAATCGTCTAGAATATAATTGTATGCTGTATCGTTTAGATCTCCCTTCACTGGAACTAAGGGGTCTAGTCCGAACCATGAAAAACAGCCCCAGGCCATTATTCCTCCGCCATCAAACTTTACAGTTGGCACTATGCATTGGGGCAGGTAGCGTTTTCCTGGCATCCACCAAATCCAGATTTGTCTGTCGGACTGCCAGATGGTGAAGTGATTCATCACTCCAGAGAACATGTTTCCACTGCTCCATAGTCCAATAGTGGTGAGCTTTACACCACTCCAGCAGACGCTTGGCATTGCGCATGGTGATCTTAGGCTTGTGTGCGGCTGCTCGGCCATGGAAACCCATTTCATGACGCTCCCTACGAACAGTTCTTGTGTTGACTTTGCTTCCAGAGACAGTTTGGAACTCAGTAGTGAGTGTTGCAACCGAGGACAGACGATTTTTACGGGCTACGCACTTCAGAACTTGACGGTCCCGTTCTGTGAGCTTGTGTGGCCTACCACTTCGCGGCTGAGCCGTTGTTGCTCCTAGACGTTTCCACTTCACAATAACAGCAATTACAGTTGACCGGGGCAGCTCTAGCCAAACTGACTTGTTAGAAAGGTGTCATCCTATGACGGTGCCACGTTGAAAGTCCCTGAGCACTTCAGTAGGCCATTCTACTGCCAATGTTTGTCTATGGAGATTGCATGGCTGTGTGCTTGATTTTATACACCTGTCAGCAATGGGTGTGGCAGAAATAGCCAAAACCACAAATTTTAAGGGATGTCCACATACATTTGTATATCTAGTGTATGTTAAGTAGTATTCTGTTGTGGTCAAGGAGTTTTGCTTTTGTAATTAAATATTTAATTGTATGTTGTAGCTTATTGTCTAATATGACAACAAAAACACTACCAATGGAACGATAGGTTAAATATAACTCAATATTCTTCAAAAATCAAGGGGCATACATTGGCTTAAATTGCATTTGAACAACATTAGGTTTTATTTCCCTAGGCTTTAGATCGGCGGGTTAACACAGTCTTCTCATACAAAAGACACTTGAGCACATACACACACACAGTACATCCACTGTAACTATCATGCAGATTTGAGTTGCACCAGAGGCAATTTAAGTTAAATCGTCCTAGCAATTTTTCCCCCTTACAGCCCTTGTGTTACTTTATCGAACACATCCAACCTTTAAATATACATCTCCCATCTCAACAAATCCCCCAAATGGATACCAAGACCCTAACGTTCTTCCCCCATATGGACATTTTCTCCAAACTGGCAACCCTGCATTTTCGGCACTGCGCACAACTATCCAGTTTACTGCCTGACGGAAAATCCCCAGCCCCGTTACTTATTCATAAGCGAGAAGACATCACGAATTAACTGCAATATCTGGACAGAAACGAAAAATAAGAATAGCTTTATAAAAGTGTAATCTTATTTGAGGAGAAAAGTAGAACATCTTTTCAATATGCTCCATGCCAGGGCAAGCTAAATAACAACCCCGCCATCACTTTATCTGAATGTGTTAACTGCGGTAATATCACTGCTGCTGAGGGCTATTTCCTAGTGATGGTCAGATTGTGGTAGGTCTACCCCATAGGTATATCCCTAAATTAATCATTTTACAGTTTATAATTTTTCCACTTTACTGGTAAAGGATATTAAAACCATTTCCTAATTTTAAAAGGAAATATATGGAAGTTGGAGATTTTAATACATTTGATACTAATTGCAGCCTGGATGAAAATAATCATACTTATATTTTCTCAAAGTAAATTGACCTGCACATGAAGAATATATAAGAAATTGTTGATGAGGTCCAGATTTGGGCGAGCATCTCAACCATTGATCAACCTACACGGCTCGCCATCGACATCTGCTGGTCAGGGGGAGGATTTCACACACACAGCATTGCTCAGAACATTTATTTGAACAAATTCCACTGTAGAGACAGTCAGAGCACGTTTACTATCAGTTACTTTTATTTATGTTATTTATTTATTCTTTATTTATTTTCTTCAACATAAAACTCCTGTTAGACCATCTGCCAAAGAGAGGCTGTTAGTATCACTGCCATGTAGTGAGGTCAGCAGGGTTGGGATCAATTCCATTTCTGAAAAGGAATTGACCCCAACCCTGGAGGTCAGTCAGCTTCACAACTCAGTACCAGCAGCATCTGAGTCAAACACCCATATTATATACTATACACCTCTGTCTGAGACTTTACACACTGACAGGCCACGTCCCAAACCCACCGCTGGCCCCTAGCTCTGACCCCTTATCCCCAGGAACACCTGAAAGCTCATGGTAGGTAACATAGCAGTAACATAGCTATACCTTGCCCTCAAATTGATCTCTAGCACTGATCTTCTTCCATTAGCCCCAGACCTCAAGGCCCACTTCTGGTAACCACTTCTTAACTCTCCCTTGAACATCTGAAAATATAGTGTAATTAACAGTAATCTTGCCCTCGATCTCCATCTTGTACCTTGTGTGAAGTATCTGCCATGTTGCTTGTTTCCACTGCTCCAGATGAATTTATTTTTTAAGACGCATGATCGTCACGTAGGCTCAAACCTCTCGGTTTCATTTCTTTTAGGGGGACTCAGGAGTTGCTCAGTGGTCAAGGGGCTAGTGGTCAGCTTGGAACTAGGCCTGTGTGTTCCACAGTCACACAGTGCACAAGAGGCCCTGAGTACACATGTTCCAGTGATGTAGCATACAAAAACAACTTGATGTCATCAGATGCTGTGCTTCTGACAGAGACAGTCAATTTCTGTCCAACAGTAAGTTTGCTTTCATTATTTTCAAAAGGAGAGATACATAGATCGAATCTCCCTCTCTGGATAGACAAGCATGGACAATTACAGTAAGCACTGAAAAAAAAAGCGAAAATAATAATAAAAAGGTGTTACTGGCCAACTCCAATCCGAAGGTGAGTTGCCATATTGTAATTCTTTTTTTGCCATCATTGTAAAACATTCTCTTTACAAACAAAGCTTAGTCTCAAACGGCAAGTTCTCAGAAAAAACATCAAATGTTCAGTTTTGTACTGGTTTTCCGTTTGCACCTGGATGGGTGGAGTTTAATGATGTCCCCTCCGTAGATCCGAGTCTCAGAGAGCTATCCCAGAATCCTCTCTGCTCACACCCAGAAATCACTACACTTGCCAGAATCCTCCTTTTGGCGTTCACAGGCTGGGTGTCCATTGGTCAAAGCAGGTTGACTTACAGCACGGTCACACAGAGGTGGCGTGTGATTGGTTGAGATGATGTTCCACCCAGAGTGATGCGTTGTCCAGAGGTGTGGTTAGAAGGGCAAGACGGTTAACTTGGCAGATAGAAATGTAACGTATGGAGTTGACTTGTTTACCAATGCTCGTCGTCACGTCTGTACTCCTATGTGCGAGTTCTGTACCATTGCACCTTCCTGAATAACACTGTCCACCATTTTGTGGGTTGTAGACTTCTGCCTCTTTAGGATCATCTCCCCTCATCCTCTAGTCCAAGTGTTGGAGAGGAGGGGTCTGGAAGGGGAGGATAGTGTTGGAGAGGAGGGGTCTGGAAGGGGAGGATAGTGTTGGAGAGGAGGGGTCTGGAAGGGGAGGATAGTGTTGGAGAGGAGGGGTCTGGAAGGGAAGGAATTGTGTTGGAGAGGAGGGGTCTGGAAGGGAAGGATAGTGTTGGAGAGGAGGGGTCTGGAAGGGAAGGATAGTGTTGGAGAGGAGGGGTCTGGAAGGGAAGGATAGTGTTGGAGAGGAGGGGTCTGGAAGGGGAGGATAGTGTTGGAGAGGAGGGGTCTGGAAGGGGAGGATAGTGTTGGAGAGGAGGGGTCTGGAAGGGGAGGGAGGCTAGACTCACAGAGTTCTGTCAGAGAAAAAAGACCCCTCACACTCCCCTCCCTCCACCCGAGTAGGAGACTGCGGTGCAGATCAGCAAGAGTCAAACTGATAAATTGATAATTTATCAGTAGTGATCAATCAGTCTGTATTGATCAGAGACCTTTAAAGACCAGTAGGTCCAGGGTGTTAACCAGGGTCCAGGGTGTTGTGGTATAGTTGTAGTGGGGTCCAGGGTGTTGTGGTGGGGTTCAGGGTGTTGTGGTGCAGTCGTGGTGGGGTCCAGGGTGTTGTGGTGTAGTTGTGGTGGGGTCCAAGGTGTTGTGGTGTAGTTGTGGTGGGGTCCAAGGTGTTGTGGTGTAGTTGTGGTGGGGTTCAGGGTGTTGTGGTGTAGTTGTGGTGGGGTCCAGGGTGTTGGGGTGTAGTCGTGGTGGGGTTCAGGGTGTTGTGGTGGGGTTCAGGGTGTTGTTGAGTCGTGGTGGGGTTCAGGATGTTGTGGCGCAGTTGTGTTGTGGTGGGGTTCAGGGTGTTGTGGTGTAGTCGTGGTGGGGTTCAGGGTGTTGTGGTGTAGTCGTGGTGGGGTTCAGGGTGTTGTGGTGTAGTCGTGGTGGGGTCCAGGGTGTTGGGGTGTAGTCGTGGTGGGGTCCAGGGTGTTGGGGTGTAGTCGTGGTGCGGTTCAGGGTTGGGGTGTAGTCGTGGTGGGGTTCAGGGTGTTGTGGTGTCGTTGTGGTGGGGTTCAGGGTGTTGTGGTGGGGTTCAGGGTGTTGTTGAGTCGTGGTGGGGTTCAGGATGTTGTGGCGCAGTTGTGTTGTGGTGGGGTTCAGGGTGTTGTGGTGTAGTTGTGTTGTGGTGGGGTTCAGGGTGTTGTGGTGTAGTTGTGTTGGGGTTCAGGGTGTTGTGGTGGGGTTCCAGAGTGTTGTGGTGGGGTGTAGTTGTGGTGGGGTTCCGGGTGTTGTGGCGTAGTTGTGTTGTGGTGGGGTTCAGGGTGGTGGGGTTCAGGGTGTTGTGGTGGGGTTCAGGGTGTTGTGGTGGGGTGCAGTCATGGTGGGGTCCAGGGTGTTGTGTTGTAGTTGTGGTGGGATTCAGGGTGGTTTTTGTGGTGTAGTCGTGATTGGGTTCAGGGAGGTGTGTTGTGGTGTAGTCGTGGTGGGGTTCAGGGTGTTGTGGTGGGGTTCAGGGTGTTGTGGTGTGGTTGTGGCGGGGTTCAGGGTGTTGTGGTGCAGTTGTGGTGGGGTACTGGGTGTTGTGGTGCAGTTGTGTTGTGGTGGGGTTCAGGGTGTTGTGGTGTAGTTGTGTTGTGGTGGGGTTCAGGGTGGTGTAGTTGTGGTGGGATTCAGGGTGTTGTGGTGGGGTTCAGGGTGTTGTGGTGTAGTTGTGGTTGGGTTCAGGGTGTAGTTGTGTTGTGGTGGAGTTAAGGGTGTAGTTGTGTTGTAGTGGGGTTCAGGGTGTAGTTGTGTTGTAGTGGGGTTCAGGGTGGTGTAGTTGTGTTGTAGTGGGGTTCAGGGTGGTGTAGTTGTGTTGTAGTGGGGTTCAGGATGTTGTGGTGTAGTTGTGTTGTAGTGGTGTTCAGGGTGTTGTGGTGTAGTTGTGGTGGGGATCAGGGTGTTGTGGTGTAGTTGTGGTGGGGATCAGGGTGTTGTGTTGTGGTTGTGTTGTGGTGAGGTTCAGGTTGGTGTAGTTGTGGTGGGGTTCAGGGTGGTGTAGTTGTGGTGGGGTTCAGGGTGGTGTAGTTGTGGTGGGGTTCAGGTTGGTGTAGTTGTGGTGGGGTTCATGGTTTAGGGTGGTGGGGTTCAGGGTAGTGTAGTTGTGGTGGGGTTCAGGGTGGTGAAGTTGTGGTGGGGTTCAGGGTGGTGAAGTTGTGGTGGGGTTCAGGGTGTAGTTGTGTTGTGGTGGGGTTCAGGGTGTTGTGATGTCGTTGTGGTGGGGTTCAGGATCTGTCTCATCATCTTGCGGGATCAGATGGGTTATTGTTCGGGGGTCACAGCAGTAGGACCTGCAGGCAGAGCTGACCCCCCCTGGCCCTCCACTGTCAGAGGATGATGCAGCAGCGACACAGCCTCTGGCCCCCGCCGTGCACCGAAGGAGGGGGTGTCACCGGGGCAAAGTAGGCGTGGACTTTTATCTCTGGGAGATGAGCCTGTATGGAGACGGAGGAGCAACGTCATTCCCAATGTAGCATACACATTCAACAATATTTCACACTGTTGTATATTCTCCCATGTATTTCATATGACAGCCTGCAATGTTGCAATAAACTATATTGGCGTATAATACAACAGTGTGCAGGTCATTCTATTATTTCTATAGGAGCAACATCAGCCTCAGTAAACTCCCACCAGGCCATGCAGGAGCTTTGACATTACAGCCACAGTGATGCAGCTTGGGAGATGTAGTGCAGTAAGAGAGTCATGGTGATGACTGACCCGTATGCGTTTGATGCCGGCCCTGGTGACCTGCTGGCAGTCGTAGAGTTCTATCCTCTCCAGTCGGTGGCAGTTCTTCAGGTGCTCCAGAGTCACGTCTGTGATCAGAGGGCAGTTATCCAACTCCACCACTGTGAGGCGCTCCTGTCCACACACACTGCTGCTCAGCGCCCTGATACCATCGTCTGTTATCAACTCACAGTGGGAGAGAGACTGGTGGAGAGGATAGACAGTAGAAACTATATTACATTCTGTAATGTACACACACGCACATGTACACAAACACACACATTGATGGGGGGGCTTATGAAGACACACACACACACACCAATAAGTACCAGTGCTTGCAGGCGAGGGCAGTGAATAGCAAGCTGGACTAGTGTGTTGTCAGTCACCTGTGAGAGGAGACAGACTCAATCAAACCCAGATACAGTACATATCAGACAGGCTCAATCAATCTCTGATTGAATGCAACTGTAGATTGAGTCTGAGAAAAGAACCTCATGAAATCTTACCAAAATACATTCTTCTAAATCCATTTTTTCCATGTCATGACAATTCTGTTGAAACAAAAGACACATCAGGTCAGCATTTCAGGGATTGAAACCCACAGATCAAGACAGAATAAAAGTGATGAAGGAGACAATGAAGCACTTACCCTGGCCAGTACAGTAAACCCAGCATCTGTAACCTGTGAACATCGCGCAGCCTCCAAGATCCTGACACACACACCCAACCATTGGTTATGCTATGGTTTAGTGTATGTATTGGGTGTTTATCAGTAGGCCTAATCCACAATTACAAGAAAGGGATAGATTTCCCATTTCTTACTTTAGTCGGGGACAGTTGAGACCCAGAGCAGTGAGAGAGGCGTCTGTAATGTTACTGCAGCCAGAGATACACAGGATCTGCAGCTTGTGGCACCCCCGACACAGACTGACCAAGCCATCATCAGTTATCTGCTGTTAACAAACACACACATTACGCACACATATCTGTCTGTCTCTGCAATCACTTACAGTGCCTTCAGAAACTATTCACACCCCTTAACTTCCACATTTTGTTGTGGTACAAGGCGGGACTAAAATTGATTTAATTGCTAGACAGCCATTTTCTTGCATATATTTTCAAGTTGATTTAATTTAAAACTGTAACTAGGCCACTCCGGAACATTCAATGTCGTCTTGGTTAGCAACTCCAGTGTATATTTGGCCTTGTGTTTTAGGTTACTGTCATTTTTCTCCCAGTGTCTGTTGGAAAGCAGACTGAACCAGGTTTTCCTTTAGGATTTTGCCTGTGCTTCACTCTATTCCGTTTCTTTTTATTCTAAAAAAACTCCCTAGTCCTTGCAGATGACAAGCATACCCATAACATGATGCAGCCACCACCAGTGGTACTCAGAGATGTGTTGGATTTGCCCCAAACATAAGACTTTGTATTCAGAATATAAAGTTCATTTCTTTTAAGTTTTTCTTTAGTGCCTTATTGCAAACAGGATGCATGTTTTGGAATATTTTTATTCTGTACAGGCTTCCTTTTCAGTAACTACAATGTTATTGATCCATCCTCCATTTTCTTCTATCACTGCCATTAAACTCTGTAACGGTTTAAAAGTCATCATTGTACTCATGGTGAAATCCCTGAACGGTTTCCTTCCTCTCCGGCAACGGAATTAGGAAGGAGGCCTGTATCTTTGTAGTGACTGGGTATATTGATACACCATCCAAAGTGTAATTAACTTCATCATGCTCAAAGGGATTTTCAATGTCTGTTTTTTTTCTACCAATAGGTGCCCTTCTTTGCGAGGCAATGGAAAACCTCTCTGGTCTTTGTGGTTTGAAATTCACTGCTCGCCTGAGGGACCTTACAGATAAGTGCATGTGTGGGGTACAGAGATGAGGTAGTCATTCAAAAATGTTAAAACTATTATTGCATACAGAGTCCAGGCAACTTTTGTGACTTGTTAAGCAAATTTTTACTTATTTATTTAGGCTTTCCATAGTAAAGGGGTTGAATGCTTGACTCAAGACATTTCGCTTATCATTTTTAAAAACATAATTCCACTTTAATTCATTTTAAATGGGAAAAAAAGTAACAGGGTTGTTAATCTCCTGCTTATAAACACACGTTACACACACATTTTCTGTCTTTCAATCCCTACTAATGAATACACACACTCTCTCCATCTCTTTCTCTCGGTCTTACTGAGCAGGACTGCATGTTGATAGTGGTTAGTTCAGGACAGTGTTTCTGGAGGTGTTTCAGTGCTCCATCCTCCAACTGTAGAGAACAAAACACAAAGAAACCAATCACTACTGATAATCAATCAGTGGCGACCCGTCATCCCCACCTGTTTTTAGCACCACACTTTTAGGTAAAAAGAAAACAAAGATTCTCTCTATATATACACACAGTTGAAGTCAGAAGTTTACATACACCTTAGCCAAATACATTTAAACTGAGTTCTTCACAATTCCTGACATTTAATCCTAGTAAAAATTCGCTGTTTTAGGTCAGTTAGGATCACCACTTTATTTAAAAAATGTGAAATGTCAGATAATAGTTTCCTCCAGCATCTTCACAAGGTTCTTTGCTGTTGTTCTGGGATTGATTTGCACTTTTTGCACCAAAGTACGTTCATCTCTAGGAGACAGAACGCGTCTCCTTTCTGAGCGGTATGACGGCTGCATGGTCCCATGGTGTTTATACTTGCGTACTATTGTTTGTACAGATGAACGATGAATTTTTTTCTGAGGTCTTGGCTAATTTATTTTGATTTTCCCATGATGTCAAGCAAAGAGGCACTGAGGTTGAAGGTAGGCCTTGAAATACATCCACAGGTACACCTCCAATTGACTCAAATGATGTCAATTAGCCTATCAGAAGCTTCTAAAGCCTACATAATTTTCTGTAATTATCCAAGCTGTTTAAAAGGCACAGTCAACTTAGTGTATGTAAACTTCTGACCCACTGGAATTGTGATACAGTGAGTTATAAGTTAAATAATCTGTCTGTAAACAATTGTTGGAAAAATTACTTGTGTCATGCACAACCTAAGTGTATGTATGCATGTTTCAGCCTAGCTCAGTGCTTTCTGTGGTGGTGGGGCTAGCCAGCAGAAAATACAGTGTTTTGCATCTGATTGGCTCAGTTTTCTGTCATGATTGGCTCAGTTACAGTGGGGCAAAAAAAGTATTTAGTCAGCCACCAATTGTGCAAGTTCTCTCACTTAAAAAGATGAGAGGCCTGTAATTTTCATCATAGGTACACTTCAACTATGACAGACAAAATGAGGAAAAGAAATCCAGAAAATCACATTGTAGGATTTTTTTATGAATTTATTTGCAAATTATGGTGGAAAATAAGTATTTGGTCACATACAAACAAGCAAGATTTCTGGCTCTCACAGACCTGTAACTTCTTCTTTAAGAGGCTCCTCTGTCCTCCACTCGTTATCAGTATAAAAGACACCTGTCCACAACCTCAAACAGTCACACTCCAAACTCCACTATGGCCAAGACCAAAGAGCTGTCAAAGGACACCAGAAACAAAATTGTAGACCTGCACCAGGTTGGGAAGACTGAATCTGCAATAGGTAAGCAGCTTGGTTTGAAGAAATCAACTGTGGGAGCAATTATTAGGAAATGGAAGACATACAAGACCACTGATAATCTTCCTCGATCTGGGGCTCCACGCAAGATCTCACCCGTGGGGTCAAAAATGATCACAAGAACGGTGAGCAAAAATCCCAGAACCACACGGGGGACCTAGTGAATGACCTGCAGAGAGCTGGGACCAAAGTAACAAAGCCTACCATCAGTAACACACTACGCCGCCAGGGACTCAAATCCTGCAGTGCCAGACGTGTCCCCCTGCTTAAGCCAGTACATGTTCAGGCCCGTCTGAAGTTTGCTAGAGAGCATTTGGATGATCCAGATGAGGATTGGGAGAATGTCATATGGTCAGATGAAACCAAAATAGAACTTTTTGGTAAAAACTCAACTCGCCGTGTTTGGAGGACAAAGAACGCTGAGTTGCATCCAAAGAACACCATACCTACTGTGAAGCATGGGGGTGGAAACATCATGCTTTGGGGCTGTTTTTCTGCAAAGGGACCAGGACGACTGATCCGTGTCAAGGAAAGAATGAATGGGGCCATGTATCGTGAGATTTTGAGTGAAAACCTCCTTCCATCAGCAAGGGCATTGAAGATGAAACGTGGCTGGGTCTTTCAGCATGACAATGATCCCAAACACACCGCCGAACGAAGGAGTGGCCGTAAGAAGCATTTCAAGGTCCTGGAGTGGCCTAGCCAGTCTCCAGATCTCAACCCCATAGAAAATCTTTGGAGGGAGTTGAAAGTCCGTGTTGCCCAGCGACAGCCCCAAAACATCACTGCTCTAGAGGAGATTTGCATGGAGGAATGGGCCAAAATACCAGCAACAGTGTGTGAAAACCTTGTGAAGACTTACAGAAAACGTTTGACCTCTGTCATTGCCAACAAAGGGTATATAACAAAGTATTGAGATAAACTTTTGTTATTGACCAAATACTTATTTTCCACCATAATTTGCAAATAAATAAATTAAAAATCCTACAATGTGATTTTCTGGATTTCTTTTTCTCGTTTCGTCTGTCATAGTTGAAGTGTACCTAT
The DNA here is from genome assembly GCA_030435695.1 of Brachymystax lenok tsinlingensis. NCBI lineage: Eukaryota > Metazoa > Chordata > Actinopteri > Salmoniformes > Salmonidae > Brachymystax > Brachymystax lenok. The sequence continues at coordinate 22,092,714 of CM059806.1, forward strand.
GATGAAAATTACAGGCCTCTCTCATCTTTTTAAGTTGGAGAACTTGCACAATTGGTGGCTGACTAAATACTTTTTTGCCCCACTGTATCTGTCACTCATGGGACAGTACATCATACCCAATTCTAAGGTTAGAGCAAAAAATGTTAGCCCCTTGAAAATGTGCCCATCCAAGAAGGCTCAAGATCATTGGCCACAGATAGAATGACATCAAATTACGTTATATTTACAGTAGCTTTGATTGGACATGTCAACATCTTACTTTCAAAGTCTTAGCTAGCAGTCATCATCAGTTGTCATCAAGTTGACAATCTAAAGGCAAATCCTTTTAATCCTTGTCATATGAAGATAAATAATGAAGAGAAATTATAGATAAAACGTATCGGTGCTCATCGGCCATTGTACATAAAGATTACACAACAAGTTTGAAATCGCAATTCGACAATGAGTCGTTTGGAAGGAATCAGTGGCTAACTGCAAGCGTTGCAAAGAAACCACTAACGTAAGCCTGCTATTCAATGGAGTGGCTGTTTTTTTTTTGTTCCTGAGTTCCCACCATAAATCCAGAGAATGCCAGACTTTGATGACAAAATTTGTCAACAAAGGACCGCTGCGCCACCTTCACAAGATGAGTCCAAAAAGACACTTGTATGCTGCTGCATAAATGATGTAATATGCAAGGGAGAAATGTATACTATAGCTGAGAAAGTAATACTAAGTGTATGTTGTGTAGTAAGCGGTTAGTAGCCCATGTGCCTCACCCTAATAATTGTGTCTATTTTCACCAACACGGTATTGTAAACACGTTCTTGGCCCGGTGTGTGCTTGTTTGGCTACTGTTCTGTACAGCTTTGACAGTGCTACTGATAGTCATCCCTTTCCGGTCACAACTAGTAGACTTGTTTACGTGCTGCTGTGCGTTTTGCTGCTAACCTAACTTTGCTACCTGCCAGCTTTACGGTTTTTACTTTGTAATTACCGTTTATATTTTTTTATTTATTTTTTCATTCAACTTTTTTACTCCGGACGCTTTATCTGGACGTGTTTCGTCAGGACCTCCACCAACCGAAGCTAAGTAGTAACATTAACATGATGCCTTCTAACTGCAGTCGCTGTACTCATAATATACAGGAGAACGGTCGGCTTAAGGCGAGGATAGCTGTGCTGCATGCCCAGCTTCAGACGCAATCGTTAGGCAAGGGAAATGTAAGTGTAGGAAAGGATGAAACAGCGTCTGTGCCACCAGTAAGTACAGATAGTAGTATAAATCCCCTCACAGTCCCCGCAGCAGGACAAGCCTTCTCTGGTCTCTACTCCTCCCGTTACGGGGTCTGAGATGCCGAGGCCTCCCACCATTAGCACTGACAAATTGAAAACTCTAGTCATTGGCGACTCCATTACTCGCAGTATTAGACTTGAAGCGAATCACCCAGCGATCATACACTGTTTACCAGGGGGGCCGGGCTACCGACGTTAAGGCTAATCTGAAGATGGTGCTGGCTAAGGCTAAATCTGCCGAGTGTAGAGAGTATAGAGATATTGTTATCCACGTCGGCACCAACGATGTTAGGATGAAACAGTCAGAGGTCACCAAGCGCAACATAGCTTCAGCGTGTAAATCAGCTAGAAAGATGTGTCGGCATCGAGTAATTGTCTCTGGCCCCCTCCCAGTTAGGGGGGAGTGATTTTGTAGATAATTGAATTGAATTTGTAGATAATTGGCCCTCTTTCTGGGACTCACCCACAAACAGGACCAAGCCTGGCCTGTTGAGGAGTGACGGACTCCATCCTAGCTGGAGGGGTGCTCTCATCTTATCTACGAACATAGACAGGGCTCTAACTCCTCTAGCTTCACAATGAGATAGGGTGCAGGCCAGGCAGCAGGCTGTTAGCCAGCCTGCCAGCTTAGTGGAGTCTGCCACTAGCACAGTTAGTGTAGTCAGCTCAGCTATCTCTATTGAGACTGTGTCTGTGCCTCGACCTAGGTTGGGCAAAACTAAACATGGCGGTGTTCGCCTTAGCAATCTCACTAGAATAAAGACCTCCTCCATTGCTGCCATTATTGAAAGAGATTGTGATACCTCACATCTCAAAATGGGGCTACTCAATGTTAGATCCCTCACTTCCAAGGCAGTTCTAGTCAATGAACTAATCACTGATCATAATCTTGATGTGATTGGCCTGACTGAAACATGGCTTAAGCCTGATGAATTTATTGTGTTAAATGAGGCCTCACCTCCTGGTTACACTAGTGACCATATTCCCTGCGCATCCCGCAAAGGCAGAGGTGTTGCTAACATTTACAATAGCAAATTTCTATTTACAAAAAACAAAAAAACAACGTTTTCGTCTTTTGAGCTTCTAGTCATGAAATCTATGCAGCCTACTCAATCACTTTTTATAGCTACTGTTTACAGGCCTCCTGGGCCATATACAACGTTCCTCACTGAGTTCCTCACTGGGTTCCTATCGGACCTTGTAGTCATGGCAGACAATATTCTAATTTTTGGTGACTTTAATATTCACATGGAAAAGTCCACAGACCCACTCCAAAAGGCTTTTGGAGCCATCATCAACTCTGTCGGTTTTGTCCAACATGTCTCCGGACCTACTCACTGCCACAGTCATACTCTGGACCTAGTTTTGTCCCGTGGAATAAATGTTGTGGATCTTAATGTTTTTCCTCATAATCCTGGACTATCGGACCACCATTTTATTACGTTTGAAATCGCAACAGATAATCTGCTCAGACCCCAACCAAGGATCATCAAAAGTCGTGCTATAAATTCTCAGACATCCCAAAGATTCCTAGATGCCCTTCCAGAATCCTTCCACCTACCCAAGGACGTCAGAGTACAAAAATCAGTTGACTGAGGAACTCAATGTAACCTTGCGCAATACCCTAGATGCAGTTGCACCCCTAAAAACAAAAAACATTTGCCATAAAAAACTAGCTCCCTGGTATACAGAAAATACCCGAGCTCTGAAGCAAGCTTCCAGAAAATTGGAACGGAAATGGCGCCACACCAAACTGGAAGTCTTCCGACTAGCTTGGAAAGACAGTACCGTGCAGTATCGAAGAGCCCTCACTGCTGCTCGATCATCCTATTTTTCCAAGTTAATTGAGGAAAATAAGAATAATCCAAAGTTTCTTTTTGATACTGTCACAAAGCTAACTAAAAAGCAGCATTCCCCAAGAGAGGATGGCTTTCACTTTAGCAGTGATTCATTCATGAACTTCTTTGAGGAAAAGATCATGATCATTAGAAAGCAAATTACGGACTCCTCTTTAAATCTGCGTATTCCTCCAAAGCTCAGTTGTCCTGAGTCCACACAACTTTGCCAGGACATAAAATCAAGAGAGACACTCACGTTTTTAGTACCATATCTCTTGACACATTGATGAAAATAATCATGGCCTCTAAACCTTCAAGCTGCATACTGGACCCTATTCCAACTAAACTACTGAAAGAGCTGCTTCCTGTGCTTGGCCCTCCTATGTTGAACATAATAAACAGCTCTCTATCTACCGGATGTGTACCAAACTCACTAAAAATGGCAGTAATAAAGCCTCTCTTAAAAAGCCAAACCTTGACCCAGAAAATATAAAAACTATCGGCCTATATCGAATCTTCCATTCCTCTCAAAAATTTTAGAAAAAGCTGTTGCGCAGCAACTCACTGCCTTCCTGAAGACAAACAATGTATCTAAACGCTTCAGTCTGGTTTTAGACCCCATCATAGCACTGAGACTGCACTTGTGAAGGTGGTAAATGACCTTTTAATGGCGTCAGACCGAGGCTCTGCAACTGTACTCGTGCTCCTAGACCTTAGTGCTGCTTTTTGATACCATTGATCACCACATTCTTTTGGAGAGATTGGAAACCCAAATTGGTCTACATGGACAAGTTCTGGCCTGGTTTAGATCTTATCTGTCGGAAAGATATCAGTTTGTCTCTGTGGATGGTTTGTCCTCTGACAAATCAACTGTAAATTTCGGTGTTCCTCAAGGCTCTGTTTTGGGACCACTATTGTTTTCACTATATATTTTACCACTTGGTGATGTCATTCGGAAACATAATGTTAACTTTCACTGCTACGCGGATGACACACAGCTGTACATTTCGATGAAACATGGTGAAGCCCCAAAATTGCCCTCCCTGGAAGCCTGTGTTTCAGACATAAGGAAGTGGATGGCGGAAAATGTTCTACTTTTAAACTCTGACAAAACAGAGATGCTAGTTCTAGGTCCCAAGAAACAAAGAGATCTTCTGTTGAATCTGACAGTTAATCTTGATGGTTGTACAGTCGTCTCAAATAAAACTGTGAAGGACCTCGGCGTTACTCTGGACCCTGATCTCTCTTTTGACGAACATATCAAGACTGTTTCAAGGACCGCTTTTTTCCATTTACGTAACATTGTAAAAATCAGAAACTTTCTGTCCAAAAATGATGCAGAAAAGTTAATCCATGCGTTTGTAACTTCTAGGTTAGACTACTGCAATGCTTTATTTTCCGGCTATCCGGATAAAGCACTAAATAATTTCAGTTAGTGCTAAACACGGCTGCTAGAATCTTGACTAGAACCCCAAAATTTGATCATATTACTCCAGTACTAGCCTCTCTACACTGGCTTCCTGTTAAGGCAAGGGCTGATTTCAAGGTTTTACTGCTAACCTACAAAGCATTACATGGGCTTGCTCCTACCTATCTTTCTGATTTGGTCCTGCCGTACATACCTACACGTACGCTACGGTCACAAGACGCAGGCCTCCTTACTGTCCCTAGAATTTCTAAGCAAACAGCTGGAGGCAGGGCTTTTCCTATAGAGCTCCATTTTTATGGAATAGTCTGCCTATCCATGTGAGAGACGCAGACTCGGTCTCAACCTTTAAGTCTTTATTGAAGACTCATCTCTTCAGTAGGTCTTATGACTGAGTGTAGTCTAGCCCAGGAGTGTGAAGGTGAACGGAAAGCCACTGGAGCAACGAACCACCCTTGCTGTCTTTGCCTGGCCGGTTCCCCTCCACTGGGATTCTCTGCCTCTAACCCTATTACAGGGGCTGAGTCACTGGCTTCTGGTGCCGTGGCGGAGATCTTGTGGGCTATACTCGGCCTTGTCTCAGGATGGTAAGTTGGTGGTTGAAGATATCCCTCTAGTGGTGTGGGGGCTGTGCTTCGGCAGAGTGGGTGGGGTTATATCCTGCCTGTTTGGCCCTGTCCGGGGGTTTCGTCGGACGGGGCCACAGTGTCTCCCGACCCCTCCTGTCTCAGCCCCCAGTATTTATGCTGCAGTAGTTTATGTGTCGGGGGGCTAGGGTCCGTCTGCTATATCTGGAGTATTTCTTCTCTTATCTGGTGTCCTGTGTGAATTTAAGTATGCTCTCTCTAATTATCTCTTTCTTTTTTTTTCCTTCCCTCTCTCTCTGAGGACCTGAGCATTAGGACCATTCCTCAAGGCCTACCTGGCCTGATGACTCCTTGATGTCACGAGTCCACCTGGCCATGCTGCTTCTCCAGTTTCAACTGTTCTGCCTGTTTTATGAACATTTTAAAATCTTGTCCATGTTCTGTTATAATCTGCACCCGGCACAGCCAGAAGAGGACTGGCCACCCCTCACAGCCTGGTTCCTCTCTAGGTTTCTTCCTAGGTTTTGGCCTTTCTAGGGAGTTTTTCCTAGCCACCGTGCTTTTACACCTGCATTGCTTGCTGTTTGGGGTTTTAGGCTGGGTTTCTGTACAGCACTCTGTGACATCAGCTGATGTAAGGGGGGCTTTATAAATAAATTTGATTGATAGTAGTTGTGGTGCTTGGCTTGCACGTGCAAATTCAGCACACACAACATTCTACAATATAATTGTGATATTTGACGTGTCAAATTAAAAGCTTATTTAAAGCGTCAAATAGTGCTATATGACGTGTATTTTGTTTGACAGGTAAAGACCCACACGGCATTCAATGTGCCTCACCCTAATCATTTGGTCTATTTTCACCTCTTAATTTCGCCTACTGTTCTAACTTGGTGGTGCACAAATAGCCTATAACCTGTTTTAGAGAAACGCAATCATTGAATATTGTAAGAGCTTTCATTGTCTGTTTATATGGCTCTGACTGTAAAAACGGCCCATGTTCTGAATTCTGTCCCTGTACATTTCAAAAGTGCTGGACAAATTGTTAAATTGACTACGTCTGTTGTCGCTTGCTCATTAATGTCTTAATCAAAATTACGGATTGCTTCTTATCCGCTTGTCGTCCCCTGATGCCATAGTTTGTACATCTCAACTGTCAGTAAACCACATTTATTTAAGCAAGTCAGCCATATCAGCTATGTTTTTATGTGTAGTGGCTTTGCTGGCATGCATCCCACTTCTTATTTTTTTGGTCCCACCAAGATTTACATCCTAAAATCGCCACTACAAATTGTGTGTACTGTATATGTGTGTGTGTGTGTGTACCTGTGTGCAGCCACGTAGGAACAGGGCTCGTACGTTGTTACAGCCCCGGGCTAGAGCCTCGATGCCATCTCTGGTGATCTGGTCACACCACGACAGATTCAACATCTCCAACATACGACAGCCATCACTAAAGGGAGACACACATATACACCAGTGAAGGCTGCTGAGGGGAGGACGGCTCATTATAAATGGCTGCAATGGAGTCAATGGAATGGTAGCAAACGTGGTTTCCATGTGGTTGATACCATTCCATTGACTCCATTCCAACCAATACTATGAGCCGTCCTCCCCTCAGCAACCTTCACTGATTCACACCCTGTTTTCTAACTATACTGAACAAAAATATAAACGCAACATGTAAAGTGTTGGTCCCATGTTTCATGAGCTGAAACAAAAGATCCCAGACATTTTCCATATGCACAAAATGCTTATTTCTCTCCAATTTTGTGCACAAATTTGTTTTCATCCCTGATAGTGAGCGTGTCTCCTTTGCCAAGATAATCCATCCACCTGACAAGTGTGGCATATGAAGAAGCTGATTATAACATGATCATTACACAGGTGCACATTGTGCAGGGGACAATAAAAGGCCACTCTAAAATGTGCAGTTTTGTCACACAACACAATGCCACAGATGTCTCAAGTTTTGAGGGAGAGTGCAGGAATGTCCACCAGAGCTGTTGCAAGAGGAGAATTTAATGTTCATTTCTCTACCATAAGCCGCCTCCAATGTCATTTTAGAGAATTTGACAATACGTCCAACCGGCTTCTTCACCTGGGGGATAGTCTGAGACCAGCCACTCAGACAGCTGATGAAACAGTGGAGTATTTCTGTCTGTAATAAAGCCCTTTTGTGGGGAAAAACGAATTCTGATTGGCTCTGCCTGGCTGCCCAGTAGGTGGGCCTGGCTCCCAAGTGGGTGGGCCAATGCCTTCCCATGGCTGCGCCCCTACCCAGTCATGTGAAATCCTTAGATTAGGGCCTAATGAATTTATTTAAATTTACTGATTTCCTTATATGAACTAACTGAGTAAAATTGTTAAAATTGTTGCATGTTGCATTTATATTTTTGTTCAGTATATTAGAATGTATTAAACTGCACGTTACTGTTTCAATTGGGATTTATTTACCTGGGACTTACTAGAAAATTATATGGTGACAATGGGTAATTTGTGTTACCTGGTACTAAATGATGCTTGTAGTGATGAATTCCAAAGAAACAAATATGTAATTTATTGGTGATTACTATGCAATTACCATTTTACCCTTACAGTAAATACTTTGTCATCTCTGTACCGTAAAATAAACTGCAACACTTGGCCAGAACTAGTGCACTATATAGGGAATAGGGAGCCATTTCAGACACCTACCTGAGAGCTTTGAGGGAGTGGTTGGTAACAGACACACAGGAGGTGAGGTCCAGCTGTTTGAGTTTGCAGCAGAACTTGGAGAGGCTGAGACAGGTGCTGTCTGTGATCTTAGTGCAGCCATTCAGGTTCAACACCTCAATGTTACGGCAGTTCTGGGAAAACGTCCTGACAGGTGACAAATACCACAGTCATCATAGATAATCAAATCATAGAGTCACGGAGAAGTAACTGAATTAGGGAGCTAAATAACATTCCAAGTTAAATGTGAACGGAAAGCAACATTGGTTGTACTAAGAGTGTAAGAGGCCCTATGGACAAGGGCTCACTTCATGGATGCGTCTCCCACACTGAGACAACCCCTCAAGCTCAGCTGCCTCAGGAAGCCTCCACATCGCTTGGAGATGTTCTCCACTACTCTACCCTGGAGAGAGAGAGAGAGAGAGGAGGAGGAGTCAGTGGCGTGTACTCATGGATGCCAAGGGAAGCCAGGCTTCCCCAAAAAAATTGACCATTAAATTAAATTACGCACATACATATATATACAGTTGAAGTCGGAAGTTTACATACACTTAGGTTGGAGTCATTAAAACTTGTTTTTCAACCACTCCACAAATTTCTTGTTATCAAACTATAGTTTTGGCAAGTCGGTTAGGACATTTACTTTGTGCATGACAAGTAATTTTTCCAACAATTGTTTACAGACAGATTATTTCACTTATAATTCACTGTATCACAATTCCAGTGGGTCAGAAGTTTACATACACTAAGTTGACTCTTGGAAAACAGCTTGGAAAATTCCAGAAAATAATGTAATGGCTTTAGAAGCTTCGGATAGGCTAATTGACATAATTTGAGTCAATTGGAGGTGTACCTGTGGATGTATTTCAAGGCCTACCTTCAAACTCAGTGCCTCTTTGCTTGACATCATGGGAAAATCAAAAGAATTCAGCCAAGACCTCAGAAAAAAATATGTAGACCTCCACAAGTCTGGTTCATCCTTGTGTCGTGTCTTTGGCATCATTAAAATTGAAGACTTATTTAATCAAATCAATTATTATGTGATTAAACTAATAATGTAAATGTAATTAACTAGGAACTGGGCACCAAGGAAAATCTTCAGATTACAAAGTTATAATTTTCCTAATATAACTTTTCAGATGTTTTAATATCTGATGAATTAGTCTTCTAATTAATGAATTATTCTTTACCTCACGTTAGTCTCATTCCGAACGTCGTAAATCGTTGGTTATCTGCACGAACCCAGTCTTTACTATGAATCATCCATACATCAATTGTCTCAATCATTTATTTATTTACTAACTAAATAATCACAGAAATGCATAAACAAACAAACAGTAGATACGGTTACAAGAGTTTCCCTAGTGGGATAAGCCGGTATGACGGCTTGGTGGACAAAGGGAAGTGGGTGTGGACTGAGAAAGGCGGGAATTACACAAATGAGTCACTACACAGTTGATAATTATATTAATTGAAATGCACATGAACGCTCACTCATTCGAGAACAATTGCAAACAATATATATTTACGCTCAGTGTGTCGTCGTGATCTCTGTTGGGATCGTCCGTCTTTCTGTTGGAGAGTTCGTCCGCCCGTCTCTCTTCCAATAAGTATTTCGTGGTTAGAATGGATATTCAGAGTACCATTAAGAAATCTTATTATATTATAGATGTTTTGGCGGTTGTCGGTCTTCGCATTCAATGGTACATCATTTCTAGCTGCAGACTAGTAATTAGTATCGAAGAGTTGCTCTTATTCTGTCGGATCGATAGTCTCAAAGTTTAACCACGTGGTATGGTTAAGAATTCTAAAACCATTTGTGGTCTCTACTCCAACCTTTGCTCCCTCAGCTGACCGAGGTATGCATGGTCTCTACTCAAACCTTAGCCCTTAGGTAAGGGTCTCAAGGGAATTTCTTCAGGTGGGGGTTTTATTCGGGACAGTAGAAAAGGCTGTCCCATGACGCCAGATCGATGTCTGTGCTCATGGGGGCGGGCCAATGACTTAGTGAAACTTTAAAAGGGAATTGGATTATCTTTCATTAAACAGTTTAAAATCACATTACATCATTTCACAAATAGTTTCATCATTACTCATTCATTTTATACAATAATTAGATTCAATTCTCATAACAGAGGCTCCTGTATAAACAGAGTTATGGTAATGTGGCTGTATTGTCTTTCCTGAGGTCACAAAATTGAAACAGTGCCCCTCTTTCTCAGTATGTGTAGCCATCTATCTGATGCTGTCTGGTCAAATAGAGTATGACATGGTTGCCACCCGTAGCATTGCAAAGCCAGTGAGCATTTGGCCTCCCTTGATAAAAAAAAAATATTATAATAATAGTCAATCAGCGTTGAGCTAAACTGAGTGAGCTCAGCTGTGAATGGTCCTGGTGCACCAAAAAAAGGTGTCAAGGAAAGCCAGTTTGGATTTGGCTTCACTCCATTCACATCACATCAAAAGCAGAACTTATTTAGAGAAAAAAAATAGTTTTTCCTCTGGTGGCTGGCTAGCTAAAATCGTCCCTTTCCTAAATTAGCCATGGAAGGAGACAGGGATTTTGACTTGTGGTTTTACTTAATTCTGATCCAACCATTAATTCATACATTGTGCCCCTGGCCTGAGAGGATGGAAGTTCAATACGTAGCTAGATGTAGAAGGCTAATGCTAACTAGCTAGCCTGTCGCATCGTTGCCCATGAATGGAAGTTAGGCTAGCAAGCAAGCCTTTTAGCCAGGTAGCCTAGGATAACAAAAACTAAAAGAGTGTACTGTATGACAGTCATAGACTGTTGTTTCGGCAACATGAAAGAGAGGATGTCATTGGCGTTTCTATACAAGTAGGGTGAGTCAACATGTTTTTCCACACACACACCCCAGTACCATGGACAGCCACATCCTTTTTAGCTTACATTGATTGGACTGTATTGTTTTTGGGATCTTTTAGTGGTCACTGTATTAGACTAAGCAGAGGTGATTTGATGATGTTGAAATGGTATTGGAATAGTGGAGGCAACTCCTGTTTTCTTTTACGACTGCGGTAACTCTCCATGGTTCTAAATCAATGGTTGTTTAGAAGTTTGAAAATGTCGGAAACATTCACTTGCTTGACCATGCTGTATGTAGGTAATGTAACTGTTTGCTACAGACAAAATGCTTTGTGGACTTCACCGGACAGATGTTGCTCTTCGGTTTTGTGATGAAATAAAGGTGTGGTTGAATTTAAAGACTGTGTCTTTAGCATGCTGACTAGACCGGGTGCGTGCATCCGCATGTTGATTTTGTCCATCTACACCAGATGCGATCAGGACATGCAGGTTGAAATATCAAAACGAACTCTGAACTCAATATTAATTTGGGGGCAGGTCGAAACACATGAAACTTGGTGTTGCTAGCTAATTTGTCCTGGGATATAAAAATTGAGTTGTTGTTTTACCTGAAATGCAAAAGGTCATTTTTCTGGATCTTTTGACCCATTTTGAGTCGCACAAAACGGTGTGTCCTCTACTCCAACAATTAATCCACAGATAAAAGGGGAAATCTAGTTAGTTTCTAGTAATCTCTCCTGCTCCTCCTCCTTCTTTGGATTTAATATGGCAGTTGGCAACCAACTTTAAGGTGCATTACCACCACCAACTTGACTGGAGTGTGGACCTCAGTTCAGCTTTCAATCACCCACGTGGGTATATGCTCCTAGAAACCAATGAGGAGATGGGAGACGCAGGACTTGTAGAGCATCAAGCGTCAGAAATAGATCCAAGTTCTATTTTAGGGCCTGGCTATGCAGATGCTCGTTGACGCGCACGAGCAGGTTGGGATTAAATTATTGAATAACATGTATGTGTTCATTTTTTTGCAACGCTTACGCACACAACGCGGGCGGTGTGGTCAGCATGTTATTGTCTCGGTCTTAGGCCTATATATCACGGTGGCAAGGCATATGAATCAATAGGTTATAGAGCAAATAATGCAATTATCACAACACATAGGATGTAATGTGGCTTTTTTTTCCCTGGCTTGGCTTCCCCTGTGATTTTACCCATGCACCGCTACTGGGAAGAGTGGGGAGAATTTCTTACCATTCTTTATTGGCACAATTCAACTTACACACACATTACAAGAGAGATAGAGACAGAAAGAGCGAAAGAGAGAGATGCATAGAGTGGGAGATCGAGACAAAGAGAGCGATAGAGAGGGAGATCGAGAGAGACTGGTGTGATCTACGTGACTCAGAGAAAGGATCAGTGACGTCACCAGACATTCACCAAAGCCTACTGACACAGTACTAAGCCATGGGCGAGCAGCCTCATAATACTGCTCTCACACACACACACAATGCTAAATATAATAATATATGCCACTTAGCTGGCACTTTTATCCAAAGTGACTTACAGTACAGTGAGTGCATACACTTTAAGAATGTGTATATGTAGGATCACCTCGCTCACCCTTCACCCTGACCTCTCACCTCAATGTCTGTCTGGAAGTTGAAGAGGTCAATCTTCTGCCAGTTACTACCATCCAAGGCCAGGACATTCCACGCCTGAGAGGGGGGGACAGGAAATAAGAAGGGAGAGAAAGAGGCAAGAGAGAGAGAGAGAGAGACAGAGAAGAGAGTTATGGTGTTATCAGTCCTACACCACACACCAGGGCTGTGTTCAGTAGGGCAGGTTGGGCCAGAGGGGGTGTGCTATATGGCCAATAACCCACGGCTAAGGACTGTTCTTAGGCACAACGCAACGTGGTATATTGGCCATATATCACAAACCCCAGAGGTGCCTTATTGCTATTATAAACTGGTTACCAACGTAATTAGAACAGTAAAAATAAATGTTTTGTCATACCCGTGGTATATGGTCTGATATACCACGTCTGTCAGTCAATCGGCATTCAGGGCTCGAACCACCCAGTTTATAACTGAAGATCAACAAAGTTTGACAGACATCATCGATGGAGACAGTACGATGTGACAGACAATAGTTTGAGTATTCATTATTTTTTATTTTTTACATCTAACATTTTTAACATTTAACATTTTTAACACCGCTGGAGATGGGCAGCGCACAGCCAGGCAACATGCCAAATGACCTACGTATTCCTATTTATTATAGCCTAATGATCTACATATTCCTATTTATTATAGCCTAATGACCTACATATTCCTATTTATTATAGCCAAATGACCTACATATTCCTATTTATTATAGCCTAATGACCTACATATTCCTATTTATTATAGCCTAATGACCTACATATTCCTATTTATTATAGCCTAATGACCTACATATTCCTATTTATTATAGCCTAATGACCTACATATTCCTATTTATTATAGCCTAATGACCTACATATTCCTATTTATTATAGCCTAATGACCTACATATTCCTATTTATTATAGCCTAATGACCTACATATTCCTATTTATTATAGCCTAATGACCTACATATTCCTATTTATTATAGCCTAATGACCTACATATTCCTATTTATTATAGCCAAATGACCTACATATTCCTATTTATTATAGCCAAATGACCTACATATTCCTATTTATTATAGCCAAATGACCTACATATTCCTATTTATTATAGCCAAATGACCTACATATTCCTATTTATTATAGCCTATTTCAATAAATATGTGGTAAGTAGGAAGATAGACCGCCTACTATTAACATAATGCAAGAATAGATTGTAGACAAAGCGGAGAGCGCCAAAAGCTTTGTTTTAAAAGTAGAATTTCCCTTTTTCTCCCTATCCCCATTCGATTTGAATGTGACTTGTTGGCCTAAGCATATAGCCTACTATTTTATGATTAACCATCGAAAGAATTTAAGAGGTCAGTAACAGCATTCACAGAAAGTGAAATGTTATTTTGAATGACCTAAATAAAAACATGTTAAGGAGAGAGAGAGAGAGAGAGAGAGAGAGAGAGAGACACAGAGAGAGAGAGAGACAGAAAGACAGAGAGAAAAAACACACAATAATCGAATGGGAAGTTTAAACTAACCATACGTTTCTGGCCTCCACCTGACCAAAGCTTTAGGGAAAAAACGATTGTGTGCTGCTGGAAAACCCATCCTTGCAAACCAAACAGACCAAAATATAGGCCTACACTAGACTACTACGGTCAATAAAAGTTGCAGTAAACGTTAATTGTACAAGTCAAACTTAGAAACTAACCAGTGCTTGACTTAGACTGAAATTGGTTCTGGTACTCATTTTGGGTGCCCGTACTGTTTATATGTAGGTGCAGGAGCTCCACAATACTTTTGAGCTAATATTCTATAAGAGGAGCTCAAGCAGTAGAACATTTGAGGTGTCGGTACTCAGCTCTGGTGAGCTACTGCCGAAGTCAAGCACTGAAACTAACATTTCTATTATTGTCGAAGTGTTTATTCATATCCTTGAATTGCGCAACGGGCATTAGCCTACATAAGCTTCCACAGCAGCACTTTAAAAAGCCGGAACAACAAAATAAATGCATGAAGTGTCAGGGTTGTCTCACAATCAACTTTATTTAGAATAGCTATTATGAATAGTGCATTTATTTCAAAGCCAACAACAATCCCATAAAACATTTGTTTATAACACCTGAATAACGAATGAACCTTATATAAAAACAAACATATATTGAACTTATGCATTTTTGCCTATCGAATAAACATGCAAAACAAATACAACTATAAAAAGAATAACCCACATTTGGATAGGCTACAAATTTCAAAATAAATAAAGAAAACAAAATGGACGAAATTAACCAAACAAATTACAGTGCAAAATAGTAGTATTCAAAGACACACTGGCACAATTAACATAATATATTTAGACTTGGCCTAGGCTACATTTCTTTCTAATAAGACGCATCTGTGAATTGGCTTTGAAAATTAAGTTCAAGGAAGAACCATTCGGCCTTTTTTTTTTTTTTTCATCATACCTTACCTAAAGGGTTCTGAACACAAGCATGTTCACCTTTTCTGGCTTTAATAGAATGTGGAGTTGGGTAACAATAGCCGGAACGCTTGTTGCACAGATGCAGAGGTATTTTCGGGCGTCGTTGGACAAGAGCGCCCCCTTATACCCTCTTCACCATGCCAGTGGTTCATCATCTCTTCTGAAGAGAAGACATATTCAGGAAAGTAGGATGTGAGCTCTGCGCTGGGTGGCTGTTGAGCGCTGAGTGTGACTGTTTGCGTCGCACTCCCAAGAAAACTGCCCAGTGATCTATGGTGAACACGTGCACTCTGTCTCTGTTGAAATTGTCCGAAATCACCATTGTAAGGGTCTAGAATCCGTCATCCATAGGCCGTAATTGTAAATAAGAATTTGTTTTTAACTGACTTGCCTAGTTAAATAAAGTTTCAACAAAATAAAGCAAAACACAGTAGACCTACGACGTGTGGTTCCAAATCACCATTCAAATGTATCGGGTACCACCTTTAACCATAGGATTGGTTTATATGTATTTAATTGCACACAAGAAAATACAATATTGGTAAGATGATTTCCACATTGTAGTCTAATGATTAGACTCTAATCGGGTGGTTTGTGCATAACACAGAATCTGCGTGTCAAGATTGTTTACTGCTGTTCTAGGCAACGCCACATCACGCGCTCCTCCCCAGCCCCGGGGATGATAAAATCATATATCAACGATGTTTGGACCCGTCGACGGAACAATGTCCCATTCCAGGCCAGTGCTTGACTTGTGATAAGTAGGTCCATTAGACTATGTTCACCGAAATTCACAAACGACATTATGCTATATAGACCTCTGATTATTCACTGTTAAGGGTTCATATATATTTCACCAAATGTTCATGACTATAATTATAGCCTGTCTTTATAAAATGATTCCCTCATTCAAAGAATCAGGGATCAAATGGATAAGGTAGGCTACTTCAAAGCAATGCATCTAACTAGACATGTTTATATATAAAGGCTCAAATATTTATGTTTCAGGCGAGATCTATGCACAGCAAGTTAGTCTAAGCTATTCTTAGAATATTTTTTAATGTTGTCCCAATTATATGGCTACTGTTTAATAGAGGGAAACCCCCGCTTTACAACGGTGCAGTGCCTGTGGAAAGGCGGCAAAGACATGCATGCTTATCTTTAGTTAATTAGCGAGATAGCCAATTCAAAACAACTTGTAGCAGTTATCTAGGTCGTCTGTTGTCTGACATTATTTTATACCTGCTGAAATGTCGCGTTCTCTCTCCTCTGACAACCGCCCACTTGCATTGGCACACACGCGGCACAAACAGACAGGCACTGAAGGGTCATTCCGATAATGGCTGATATGTAGATTTAAGTGATTGATCATTTTTAAACGTGTGCCTTCATGAATTACATTAACAAAAATGATAAAACTAATTTCCATGACCTTACAAACCCTCATTTGACAATTTGGAACAGCGCATCATGCGCATTTAGGCTGACTGATTTTCAACCTCAAACAACCTACTGTCACGCACAGCTTCACAGACTAGCGACAAATACACCTAAACAAATCGGAATCAGCAAATTCATGCCTTCTCTCCATTGCAGACCCTGCCTTCATGCCGCTTTGATCAACCTTTGTTTGCCTCAGTGTGTGAATTTGGGCAGGCGATAGGCTACAGGAGCCGGTACGCAATAACCCCAAAAATTAGAAGTGCCGGTATGGCGCTATGGATAGGTCTGGCCCAAGTCAAGCATATCGCCCAACCCTATTGGGCATGTTGTGGAACGTTGACGACTGAATTATCTGCAAATGACATTAAGTAGTCATGATACCAGTCAGTCTAAAACCACCAACTGCAATGTCTGTAGGGGTGGGTCTTACCTTGGACACCTGGGCACACCTGCACAATGTGATCACATCAAGATAGGAGAAGATTCTACAGGGAGAGAGAGAGCATTTTTTTAGTTGTACTTAGGGACAGGACAGTGGGGTTAGCATGTAGCCTTGCAGAGGGACTGGTTGTGAATTTATCAATAGCATGTAGCCTTACAGAGAGACTGGTCTTGAATTTAGCAATAGCATGTAGCCTTACAGAGGAATAGGCCAACTGAATTAGCTTGAAGCTATTAGCCAACAGGGGTAAGCCAGTAGGTCAGGTCAAACACACAGACACAGTTCCTGCTATTCATATCAGTAGTTTCCCTTTAACCCCACACACTCCCACCCTCAGGAAACTAGCACTGTCCATTGTTCCTTCTCATGGACAGAGACAAAGGCTGTGTGTGTGTGAGTGTGGTCAGCGAGGGCATGTTGGGGCATGTATGTCTGACATGTGTGTGTCAGGAGTCAAGAAAATAACTGATGCAAGCTCATGCACACACTCCCACTCAGTGGCTAATGGAGCACCTGACCAATCAGACAAGCGCTGATCGATGGTCTCTCTGATGACTGGCTAATGAAGGCGGCGGAGGCCATTGATTGGCTGTCTACTTTAATCACACACTCTGGGTTCCATTACACACACACTGGTATAATGGTGTATGTAGGTGGGTTCTGTATGTCTGAAGTTCACACAGCTGGAGCTGAGCACTGCGGAATTCCCCACCAACACAGAGGATATTTATAGCACATACTGTACACACACACACAAGTTATATTAGCAGGATATGATTAAATGTGTATGTGTGTGTTAGACAGTGATCTCAGGTAGATTAGTAGGATTACACACAGCCGCTAAAGGACGTTATGATGCTCTGTAGGTCGCATAACTAGCAGACATACATTTCCAAGGCGACACACACACACACACACCTAACCACTCAAGGTTAACAGTCTGCTAAGGGACTCCAGACAATGTCCTTGTTTAATAAATTACCCTCACTTTAAGCACTGGGGCGAGCACTCAGGTGTGTGTGTGTGTGTGTGTGTCTCACCTGAGCAGAAGCTCCTTGGGAAGCTTCTTGTTAATTGGAGCTTCATCATTGTTGGAGAACACCTGGAGAGAGAGACATCCACATCAGAACCACTGTCGCCATGGTAACAAGCACCCGATAGAACACACACAGGCCTGCACACACACAAAACACTAGTGATGAGCATTAAAGGAAATGTGGGTTATTTTACGTTTTTTAAATAAATTTACCGACGTTGGTTCAATTATTTGAATTCCATTTTGTTCGTTTTTTTCTGTGAGCTCAATGCTCCGTTTCTGTAGAGATAAATCAGATCAAGCCCGAAATGTGTGATGGAGTAGGGAGTTGTAGTTTCCAACAGGCCAACAAGCACATAGTTTATCTCAGAAAATGTGGTAATTAACTACAATGACCATAATTGCCCGCTTACTTGTCCGGTCTATGTAGAGCAGATGCAGAGTCCTCGAAAGAGAGAACGCGCCAGAGGGATAGAAAGCCGTTGCTTCGCGAGTTATCTCTACCTGAAAATACATGATCTAAGTGATTGATAGTTGGTATTCATTCAGCAGTCAAAGTATGCCTTATTTACATTGAAGGACTACTAAAATAGTGATTTTGTCAGACAGCAGCTCTATAGAGACGAGATGATGACTTGGAATGAAATAATAAAGTCATCAAAACAAACAAATTGTATTTAAGTTAATAAATGATGGTTAATAAGTGATAAGCAGTAATGGGCAGTCACTACCATCATGGGACTTTTATTAATTTTATTCTGTGCTGTTACAGCATTCAACCAACAACGCATAGTACATTTAACGTCAATGTTTTTTTTATCGAAATCGAAAACCGTGATTATTTTTTAAATAATCGAACCGAAACCAACCTAAAAAAAACGAATCGCTCAGCACTACAAAACACAAGCACAAAAACGATTTTAGCTATTGAGAGGGAGTAGCCTAGACTCAGTGGAACCTTGAGCCTAATGCTTATTTGTACTTGTTGGGCCCCTTCAGAATTCGCGCCTCCTTTTTCCTTTCATTACATTTTTTGAATCTCAATGTTCCAGTGTTCCCCAGCTCTATGCTTCCTACAGCCGGCAGAGCAGCATTCCTCTCCCAGATCAGTCTCCAGGCACTCCCAGACCTCTGGCTACATACCAGTCGGGAATGTCCAGCAAGAACGGGGAATGCTGCTGGGTCTGTGGGTAATATTCTTCCCAAACCTGCAGCTCCTCACATTCAACCATGTAGGCATGGTTTCCAGCCTGGTTCTAAGATGGTTAGGGTTAGTGTCCAGCACAATTGGGAAATCTAATGTGATGGAAACACACACGCCACCCTCTCTGCACACACACTCTCACACTCACTCACCTCACTCATTCACTCACACCAATATTTTTATGCAGAAAAGAGCCTCCTATATGAGAAGGTCAAGTGCTGTCACATCAACCCCAGATGTTTAATGAGGAATCTGTGGTATTTATACACAGTGACACACACATACAGGCCTGGGGAAGCTACCCATCAGACAGGAGCTGGTTCATGACATACTGAGGAAATGTCAACACAGCAAGATAACCATTACAGACACATGCTACCCTACCTACTGTGTTCAGTAAGGCACAATCCCTTCACATAGAAATATATTATGTAGAACAGACATAGCCTACCTTTGTTAAGTGAGGAATTATGTTGGCAGTAATCATGATATTTCTGTCTGCACCCTCCTGTCTGAACTCGACCAGGCTGGTTGGTTCCCAGTATGAGGAAATGCCTACATAACATGTATGTTGTCGTGACCGTTCTATAGCTTGACCAACCCAAGTAGTCTGTTGCCGACAGAGAGGTGGGAGACCCCAGGTGCTTCTCTGTCTGGCTAAATCATCTCAGCCACAGCCCTATAGCCAAAACCAATCCCCAGCCCTCTATCAAGGTCCAGTCCTGATCCCAGTTCCTGCCCTATACCTCGGCACCAGCCCAATCTAGTCCCCATCTCTCTCCAGCCCACCACCTATACGCCTAAACACCATATTGTTTGCTTACACATACAAAAAGCCCCAGCCAGCCCCTAGCCATGTCAGCCCCAACTAGTCTTCTAATAACCAATCCCAGCCCTATCCATCAGCCCAGCCCCAACCATCACCCAACCCTGCCTTTCACCCCAGCCTGTCCCGCAGACTGAGCTCGGTGTTGTCGCTGTCAGCTGGGGCGTCTGTCTGGACAATAACAGGATTTCGGATTACCCTTGACCAACAAAGCCCCAGCTCCCTCCAGCATATAAAATTAGAACAGTGCACGGTCCGAAACACGCGCGCGCGCACACACACACACACACACACACACACACACACACACACACACACACACACACACACACACACACACACACACACACACACACACACACACACACACACACACACACACACACACACACACACACACACACACACACACACACACACACACACACACACACACACACACACACACACACACACACACACACACACACACACACACGGTGTCACCCTACGGAAAACCTACTACCGTTTATATCCGTTTTTATACACACTCTCCGGCCCGTTTCCGCAGCTCTTACCTCGAACCTGCCCTTGGTGATGCCGTTCATATCTGCGGAGGCACGTCGCGGTGTGTTACCGCAAACATACAAGTCTGGGGCTAGCGTTGGGTTTGCCGAATACCGTATTGTTTTTGTCGCCTGTGTCGGTCGAAGAGGCTGGGCGCTCTTCCCTGTTGGCGACAGTGCTCCTTTCTCGGGGGTGGCTGTGAGGTTTAGTCTGGGGCGGCCTGGAAGAGCAATAGCCTTGTCTTGGAGCCCGACGGCTCTCCAGTCCGTCTCATCACACTGCCAGCGACCAAAATAACAATAATAACATGGACGAGCTTCTGGTGACCTCACTTCCGCCTCTCAGACGGCTCCCAGACCAAATAAGCTGGCCTCAATATCCCTCCCTCTGGCTCGAGCGGTTTGAAACGTCAAAAATGTGGAAGAAATTATCAAATATATTTTATCAGTTTATTGATGGAAGAACAACCCGTCATTTAACTGTCTATTCTGTTATTCTAGTAGTTGATGCCGACCGTGGACATGGGAAGGGGAGGGCCGTGGTGGTGACGTCATTTCTGCGGGAAAAGCACGCGTGGCCGACTTGTTTTGATTGCTAGTTCTCTTCGCATCAGAGATTTTCAGCCACGTAACATCAAAATATCTGACGGTCCGTTAACGGTGAGGTATGTCGCTGAACTGTCAAACGGGCGCGGTCCGGCTCTGGATCCGAAAACATTGGTATACAGGGACCCCAGAATCGGTTACCAGGAGTTTAGTGTTGATCACAGATATACTACTCCATAATCCCTTTCGTCTAGTCTTGTTTACACAAAAATACACATTCGAGGGAATTCCATATAATTTAATACCTGATTTTATCCCATGATATGTACATGCATAGTATGCCTAATGTATTTAATAGAATGAGACGTGGTGACTTTGGATGAGGAGTAAACAGCAACGATTATTATAATTGCTATGTCAAACGGTTGAAGGTGGATGTAAGAGGGAGTTGAACATCTCATACAAAAGCATTAAACTGGGTTCTCTGCACTTGTTCCCAAAGCTTCACTAGAGGGAGCACTTACACTGCGACAAACTATTACTTTACTGCGGTCTACTTTCTAAGCGCTGTGACATCTTGGGCGGCCTAATAGGCAGCAGTAATAATTGCACTGTGTGTATTCTTCTAGGAGTGTGTATTCTTCTAGGAGTGTGTATTCTTCTAGGAGTGTGTATTCTTCTAACACGCACACCAGTCCCTCTGCCTTGTTGCTAGTGTATGACAGTCACACCTTCAAACATTGAGGAAGGGTTATCACCGTGGTTGGACGGATAGGGACAGTGTGTGTGTGTGTGTGTGTTTGTGTGTGTGTGTGTATGCGTGCATGGGTGTGTGTGTGTGGTGTGTGTGGGTGTGTGTGTTCACTGTTCACGTATACAGGTGTATGCCCCAGTCGCCCCTCCACTCTCTCTGCATTCCATGATAATTAAGAATGTCTCAGTAAAAGTCAAATTAATTAACTGAATTCTTTAAATAGAACTCTTCTCCTTCAATCCTGGCCAACCTAGCAGCCTGGTGTAGAATATCTTCTGGTAGTCTGAGTGACTCCACTTATTTAGAACAAGGACATTATATTTTATATATTTGCAAATGTGTTGGTTTTTCTTAGAGTATAAATCTAAAGAGAGGTATTGTGTGGATTGTTCACACATGCACACACAAATACACACACACGCAAATACACACGCACACACACACAAATACACACACATGCACACACAAATACACACACACGCACACACAAATACACACGCACACACAAACTTGCACTGCCCAGGCTAGAGCCACACCCTGAAATCCCACATCCAATCACCAGGCCTGCTCAGGAGACCATTACCAAGGAGACCTGTAAGGTCAGCAACTCTGCCTCAGTCTCTCACACACACACACACACACACACACACACACACACACACACACACACACACACACACACACACACACACACACACACACACACACACACACATAGAATTACAGCACTATGATGGAGTCTTTCTCTGTCCACTGTAGGAAACACACAATCAGTAATGCATGTGTGTGTGTACATGTGTGTACATGTGCGTGAATGAGAGAGTTTAATATACATAGCTGTGGTATAGGGACAGTACGGTATTGGCCCCTGGACACTTGCAATATAATTCTCACCCTCCTCTGTCAGATAGCACAGGTGTGAATCATTGTCTCTCTACTCCCTGCTATTTCTCACTCATCTCATTCTCCCTTCCCCTTCTCTCCCTCCCTCTCTCTTTTTGTCAAATAACAGGTGTGAATCATTGTCTCTCTCCTCCATGCTACCTCTCACTCATCCCTCTCTCTTTTCCATCAAACACTTTTTTCTCCATAAATATCCCAGGTGTGTGTCAGAGGGTCCCCCTATGAGTGTGGTATATCTTCTCTCCCACTCCCTCCCTATCTCCCACTTCATCTAACCTCTGACCTCAGAGAATGTCCCATGGGTGGCAAACAGAAAACCACGCGTGAAATAGAACGGAAGAGAAAGATGGAGAGCAAGAGAGTAAGGGAAAAAAGTGGGGAATAGCATAGAAACAGGTATCAGAGAGGACGAGAGAAAGGGAAGAGAGAAAGAATCTTGAATTCGACTGGAGAGACAGGAAGGAATACGTTTTAATTTAACTATTTTTACTAACCTCCTCCCTTCTCTCCAAATTGTGTGGGAGAGGATGAGAAAGGACGAGAAACTGGGAGAGGGAGAGAGATGAATAGGTGTGATTTCTCAGGACAATGAGAAATTTCAGAGAGATTTGTCTTCCCTCCTCCCCAACCCCTCTCTTCTCCCCCCTAGGGAGCGGCAAGATCAGTTTTCTTCAGGTGTGGAGAGAGAACAGGAGAGACCTCAGCCCTCCCTGCGGGGATGGGAGTTGTGGACGGGGATGGGACTTTTGGACGGGGATGGGAGTTGTGGACGGGGATGGGAGTTGTGGACAGTCATGGCGGATGGGCGTAAGCATCTGCCTCTAAAATTTCGGAGATATTTGTCTACCTTCCTCTCCCCCCTCTTTCTTCTCCCGCCTAGGGAGCAGTACGATCAGTTTTGATCGTACTGAAACTTAATTACCAAAGATTTAACTCTGGTTGAAATAATATCATTACAAACAGGTTCAAATCTGTTTGAATGAATGTCATTACAAACAGGTTCAAATCTGGTTGAAATCATTATCAGCCTACACCCAAACTCTTCACTGGGGAATACAACCCCATCTCATATCCAACCCCTATTCACAGCACTCTGTATGGCTTAGAGGCATTTTGTTTGGCTGAGGGTGTTTGAGTCTAGGTACTTCTTCAACTTTACAAGTATCTGTGCATGTATGTGACTGTGTGTGTTTGTTATCTCCATGCACAGCCAGACCATGACAATGCTCTGGGTGCAGAGTGCTGGTCTCTCAGGGAAATGGCCATCCATCTTTATCTCACAGTAAAAGTGGACACACACAGCTCTGGGCCTAGAGCTGGGACCTCAATTATAACAGGCCAGAGTGCCAGAGGATATCAGTGGTGGAAAATACATGGCGATGCCAGTGTCATGATTACTATTTCCCCACATCATAATTTAACGGTGTAGGCATACTGCAGCTACTTCTTCAAGTTGTAGATATAAAACGTGTACCTATAAAGACAAGTAGGCCTATATGCCAACAAATAAAAACATTTAGGCTATCGAGTGAGCGTTAAATAACGTTTTTCCTAAGGATGTGGGGACAAAAACATGCACACTTTTGGGCATGAGTGTTCGAGGATGGAATCATTGAAAAAATATGCCAAGTAGCCTCGCGACACGCACATCAGACACCCCCCTCTGAGAAACGTGTTTCTTCTCCTCCTCCCTCTCTCTTTCTATTCGTGCGTAAAGACGCACAGCCGGCTTGCTTGATCGTTGCTGTTGCTCAAACCTTGACGGTTGGTGTTGCTCAGTTCGCGCCACTGCCCAGCCTTCAGGTTGGGAGCCGTGACGTATTTACTGACGGGGACACGCGAGTTTTCGCGCCGGTGCTCTATTTGCTCGCGAAGGCACTATTTGGAGAGATAAACCGAACCAACCGTCCCGTTCCTTTCCGTTTTACCGTTTCGCGTCAACAAGTTCACCTCCAGACTCTCAGTCTGTGTCTGTCACCGGGAGGGAAATAACGGGACCGCTGCTCTCTCCTGCTTCACAAACTAACCAAAAGAGATTTATTTCCATTAAACTTTTGAAAATTTTATCAACTACGGTGAAGACCCAAATCGGAGCGCGCAGAGAATGATGGCACACCGCATTGACCGAAACCTGGTTTCCTCGTCCATGTTTGGATACTTGTTTTGGCTAACAGTGGTGTCTGTCGTTCACGCTGACGGTAAGTTTTTCTACATAAGTTGTGACACCCTGTCCTATTGTAACGGTGTCGGGTGGTTACCTGTGGCGCGGAGCTGTCAACATCTGGGGTCTTGCGCCTAACTGAACATCAAAGATGGAGTGGAACCTCTACCTTTTAAGGCTGGGACTTTGGGTCAAGGATAACCTTTTCAACCAACGTTCAGAAACATATCCTACTATTCCAACCTGGTTTTCAAAGTTAAACTGGGGCCAACAATTGAGCAGTGCTACTACCAAAAGCTTATGCGTATGGTAGCCTGTTACTCATGAACGCTACTTTGATAAACCTTTGTGTACAGAATTCTGACATGGTGCTGTCTCTCTCTCTTTCTCTCTCTCTCTCTCTCTCTCTCTCTCTCTCTCTCTCTCTTCTCTGCAGTGAAATATGAAGTATTTGTGTGTCTATCTGCTCTCGCTCCTACAGACACACACAGCTTTCTTTGACCTTATGAATTCTAAAATATGTAATGTAATGAATATTTCTCTATGAAATGAAAAATTCTTAAGACATTTTAGTTGTAAAGTTTATTTGATATGTTTTGTGTGTCATGCCAAAGTAGCCCCAAAGTAACCCCCGCCAATTCTTTGAAATCTGAACATGGATAGCCTAACTACCATAGTGAAGCATTTGATGATGATGATGATGATGACGATTGATGATTAATGATGGTCTGTATAGGGATGGCCACTGCAGGGTGTGTATAGCCAATCCTCCTTCTGTAGTCCATATGTCACTAGGGGGCACTAATCCTAATGTGCTGCTGATATAGTGCAGTATGATCCAAGATCAGCCCTGCTGTTTGCCTCCCAAGGGAATGGAACCAGATAAACTGATCCCGAATCTGTACTGTAGTTATGATCACTCTTTACTTTGGAGAGATATTGATGGGGGAACAAAACGAATAAACGTTACTTTACAATATTACTTTGTGTGGAAAGTAATGTGTTATATTTAAGCAATAAGGCTTAAATATACCATGGCTAAGGGCTGTTTTATGCACGACGCTTAGCCGTAGTATATTGGCCATATACCACGAACCCCTGAGGTGCCTTATTGCTATTATAAACTAGTTACCAACATAATTAGAGCAGAAAAAATACATGCGATGCTTTCCTGTGCTAGTCTACAAGTGCTACGCTATCATATGGGCTGCTTAATTAGTAAAATATACTGTAATCTTACAGATTTCCTATCTTTTCATTCAAAATCTTTCTCTCTATCACAGAATTGATGGCAAAGATCGGAGGTGCGCCCTCTATAAATTTCTATAGACTAAATTATGAAAGAATTCGAGATCGGATCATGGAAACACGTGCCTGGTAGAGATATGATTCTGAAATATAATGAACACGTTACTTTACTCTTTTACAAGTAATCTGATTACGTAACACTTGGCTTTACCTCCTACACTGATTAACAGTCCATAAATGACCTTTAAAGACCATGTTACCATGGCATCTGCTGTGTTCCTGTTGTAAAGGTGTTCTTTCCCCAGGTCGTGTGTTCCTATTGGACCAGAGAAACACGTCTGACTCCGGGGGATTGGCTGAGGCGGAACATGCGTGTGCTTCCCATGATGCCCGGCTGGCGTCAGCCGAGGAGCTGCGTCACGCCGTGGTAGAGTGTTCCTTCGCTGTCTGCACACGAGGATGGCTGGACGGGGGCAGCGTGGGGTAAGACACACACACTGACATGTTTTAGGTGGGTCTGGGTGTGGCCTGTATCAGGACTTTCAGGCCGTGTTAGATATGTATGTGTGCCTCGTGTTGGGCTGAACATTTGTGTGTGTGAAACAAGACACACGTTTAGAGAAGAAAAAGCGAGGGAGGAGAAAGATTCAGGGGAAAGGAGGAGAGAGAAGGAGGGAGGGCAGAGAAAGCCTCCTCTGTTCTTCTCTAGAGGGGGAGGGAATTCTGAGCCAGGGTGTCATGCTGACAGCCACCTCCATTTACACATCTAACTCCACAGCAACATGAGAGAGAGAGAGAGAGAGAGAGAGAATCAAATGGGGAGTTTAAACAAACAATCTCTCTCTCTCTCTCTCTCTCAATTCTATTTCAGTTTAAGGGTTTTTATTAGCATGGGAAACATATGTTTACATTGCCAATGCAAGTGAAATAGATAATAAACAAAAGTGAAATAAACAATACAAAATGAACAGTGAACATTACACTCACAAAAGTTCCAAAAGAACAAAGACATTTCAAATGTCATATTATGTATATAAACAGTGTTGTAATGATGTGCAAATAGTTAAAGTACAAAAGGGAAAATAAATAAACATAAATATAGGTTGTATTTACAATGGTGTTTGTTCTTCACTGGTTGCCCTTTTCTTGTGGCAACAGGTCACAAATATTGCTGCTGTGATTGCACACTGTGGTATTTCACCCAATATATATGGGAGTTTATCAAAATTGGATTTGTTTTCGAATTCCTTGTGGGTCTGTGTAATCTGAGGGAAATATGTGTCTCTAATATGGTCATACATTTGGCAGGAGGTTAGGAAGTGCAGCTCAGTGTCCACCTCGTTTTGTGGGCAATGTGCACGTAGCCTGTCTTCTCTTGGGAGCCAGGTCTGCCTTCGGCAGCCTTTCTCAATAGCAAGACTATGCTCACTGTACATAGTCAAAGATTTCCTTAATTTTGGGTCAGTCACAGTGGTCAGGTATTCTGCCACTGTGAACTCTGTTTAGGACCAAATAGCATTCTAGTTTGCTCAGTTTTTTTGTAAATTCTTTAGTAATCCTCTTTTTGTTTTGTCATGATTTGGTTGGATCTAATTCTCTCTCTCTCTCTTTCTATCTCTCTGCGTTGACCAGTTCACACCCTCTTCCTAGGTTTCACAGCTTATCAATCATCTATCACTCATCTATCTCTCTCTACGTCTTTATGTGGATTCATCTCCTATTCGTCCTCTCCCTCTCTCTCTCTCATCCCTCTCTCCCCCTGAGTGAACTGACTGTTTATACACCATTTTCCTCACTAACACACCAATAAAGCGCTTTACACCAGACTATATACTTGGAAATAGACTATGGGCTAAGGTGATAGTTATCAACAGAGCTAGGCAGGTAGGAAACAATTTGATACATTTTCTTTATATCAGAAAGGGAAACTTGAGAGACTAGTTCAAGTGTGTGTTTGTGTGTGTCTATGTACTTGCATGTGTGAGTACTCATATACTGTCCATTACATTGTGTGGTGTCATATATCCACCCAGGTCTAGTGTACAGTACAGGCTATCATGTAATGTAGCCTACCAATCAGATGTATGGACTAGATGTATGGACTAGATATATGGACTAGATGTATGGACTAGATGCATGGACTAGATGCTTGGACTAGATGTATGGACTAGATGTTTGGACTAGATGTTTGGACTAGACATATGGACTAGATGTATAGACTGTATATAAGGACTAGATGTATGGACTAGATGTATGGACTAGATGCATGGACCGTATGCGTGGACTAGATGCATGGACTGTATGTATGGACTAGATGTATGGACAAGATGTATGGACTAGATGTATGGACTAGATTTATGGACTCTATGTATGGACTAGATTTTCTTTTCACCTTTATTTAACCAGGTAGGCAAGTTGAGAACAAGTTCTCATTTACAACTGCGACCTGGCCAAGATAAAGCAAAGCAGTTCAACACATACAACAACACAGAGTTACACATGGAGTAAACAAACATACAGTCAATAATACAGTAGAAAAACAAATCTATATACAATGTGTGCAAATGAGGTAAGATAAGGAAGGTAAGGCAATAAATAGGCCATGGTGGCGAGGTAATTACAATATAGCAATTAAACACTGGAATGGTAGATGTGTAGTAGATGAATGTGCAAAGTAGAAATACTGGGGTGCAAAGGAGCAAGATAAATAAATAAATACGGTAGGGGATGATGTAGTTAGTTGGTTGGTTGTTTACAGATTGGCTATGTACAGGTGCGGAGATCTGTGAGCTGCTCTGACAGCTGGTGCTTAAAGCTAGTGAGGGAGATAAGTGTCTCCAGTTTCAGTTATTTTTGTAGTTCGTTCCAGTCATTGGCAGCAGAGAACTGGAAAGAAAGGCGGCCAAAGGAAGAGTTGGCTTTGGGGGTGACCAGTGAGATATACCTGCTGGAGCGCGTGCTACGGGTGGGTGCTGCTATGGTGACCAGCGGGCTGAGATAAGGCGGGGCTTTACCTAGCAGGGACTTGTAGATGACCTGGAGCCAGTGGGTTTGGCGACGAGTATGAAGCGAGGGCCAGCCAACGAGAGTGTACAGGTCGCAGTGGTGGGTAGTATATGGGGATTTGGTGATAAAACGTGTGATAGACTGCATCCAATTTGTTGAGTAGAGTATTGGAGGCTATTTTGTAAATGACATCACCAAAGTCGAGGATCGGTAGGATGGTCAGTTTTACGAGGGTATGTTTGGCAGCATGAGTGAAGGATGCTTTGTTGCGAAATAGGAAGCCAATTCTAGATTTGATTTTGGATTGGAGATGTTTGATGTGAGTCTGGAAGGAGAGTTTAGAGTCTAACCAGACACCTAGGTATTTGTAGTTGACCACGTAATCTAAGTCAGAACCGTCCAGAGGAGTGATGCTGGATGGGCGGGCAGGTGCGGGCAGCGATCAGTTGAAGAGCATGCATTTAGTTTTACTTGCATTTAAGAGCAGTTGGAGGCCACGGAAGGAGAGTTGTATGGCATTGAAGCTTGACTGGAGGGTAGTTAACATAGTGTCCAAAGAAGGGCCAGAAGTATACAGAATGGTGTCGTCTGCATAAAGGTGGATCAGAGACTCACCAGCAGCAAGAGCGACATCATTGATGTATACAGAGAAGAGAGTCAGCCCAAGAATTGAACCCTGTGGCACCCCCATAGAGACTGCCAGAGGTCCGGACAACAGGCCCTCCGATTTGACACACTGAACTCTATCGGAGACGTAGTTGGTGAACCAGGCGAGGCAATCATTTGAGAAACCAAGGCTGTTGAGTCTGCCGATAAGGATGTGGTGATTGACAGAGTTGAAAGCCTTTTTTTATGAACTAGATGTATGGACTATGTATGGACTAGATGTATGGACTAGATGTATGGACTGTGTGTATGGACTGTGTGTATGGACTAGATGTATGGACTAGATTTATGGACTAGATTTATGGACTCTATGTAAATCAAATCAAAATCAAATCAAATTTTATTTGTCACATACACATGGTTAGCAGATGTTAATGCGAGTGTAGCGAAATGCTTGTGCTTCTAGTTCCGACCATGCAGTAGTATCTAACAAGTAATCTAACAAATTCACAACAACTACCTTATACACACAAGAGTAAAGGAATGAATACGAGTATGTACATATAAATATATGGATGAGCGATGGCTGACCGGCATAGGCAAGATGCAGTAGATGGTATGGAGTACAGTATATACATATATATATATATATATATATATATATATGAGATGAGTAATGTAGGATATGTAAACATTATATAAATGGCATTGTTTAAAGTGGCTAGTGATACATTATTTCATCCAGTTATAATTATTAAAGTGGCTAGAGATTTGGGTCGATGGCCGAACGGCATAGGCAAGATACAGTAGATGGTTTAGAGTACAGTGTATACATTTGATATGAGTATGTCGGATACGTAAACATTATATACAAAATTGTTTAAAGTGGCTAGTGATACATTTGTTACATCCAATTCCTATGTTTAATGTATGGACTAGATGTATGGACTGTATGTATGAACTAGATGTATGGACTAGATGTATGGACTGTATGTATGGACTACATGTATGGACTGTATGTATGGACTAGATGTATGGACAGATGTATGGACTAGATGTATGGACAGATGTATGGACTAGATTTATGGTCTCTATGTATGGACTAGATGTATGGACTGTATGTATGAACTAGATGTATGGACTGTATGTATGAACTAGATGTATGGACTAGATGTATGGACTAGATGTATGGACTAGATGTATGAACTAGATGTATGGACTGTATGTATGGACTACATGTATGGACTGTATGTATGGACTAGATGTATGGACAGATGTATGGACAGATTTATGGACTAGATGTATGGACTAGATTTATGGTCTCTATGTATGGACTAGATGTATGGACTGTATGTATGGACTAGATGTATGGACTAGATTTATGGACTGTATGTATGGACTAGATGAATGGACTAGATGTATGGACTAGATGTATGGACTGTATGTACGGACTGTATGTATGGACTAGATGTATGGACTGTATGTATGGACTAGATGTATGGACTGTATGTATGGACTAGATGTATGGACAGATGTATGGACTAGATGTATGGACTAGGTTTATGGACTCTATGTATAGACTAGATGTATGAACTAGATTTATGGACACTATGTATGGACTGTATGTATGAACTAGATGTATGAACTAGATGTATGGACTAGATGTATGGACTAGATGTATGGACTAGATGCATGGACCGTATGCGTGGACTAGATGCATGGACTAGATGCATGGACTAGATGTATGGACTGTATGTATGGACTAGATGAATGGACTAGATGAATGTACTGTATGTATGGACTAGATGTATGGACTGTATGTATGGACTAGATGTATGGACTGTATGTATGAACTAGATGTATGGACTGTATGTATGGACTAGATGTATGGACTAGATTTATGGACTGTATGTATGGACTAGATGAATGTACTGTATGTATGGACTAGATGTATGGACTGTATGTATGAACTAGATGTATGGACTGTATGTATGAACTAGATGTATGGACGGTATGTATGGACTAGATGTATGTTTAACCCAATACACACATCTCATTGTTCCCCTCTTCTCATAAGGTTTACATTGGAAGAGAACACTGCAAACTGGTCAAATAAAAACCTTTTTATTGTTAACTGTTTAAATCACCTTAAATTACATGTACAGTACGTTAGCTTTTAGAACTTAAACCCCCTGTGTACCTCAGTTTACTATGTTTAGTCCAGAAGGTATTTCACAACAGTGTGACAAAACAGGTCACTTTCAGACACACTAGTTGTGTGTGTCGTGAGTCATCATCAACAGGAAGGTGTCAGAATCAGGAGGTAGACATCACCTTCCTCCATCTCATTCCTTACACACACACACACCACACACATGCACACACACACATACGCACACATACCATACGCACGCACACACATGCTATTCGATAAGCCCCTAGTCAACTCTTCATTTTAGAGTGATGTCCGTTCTACGAATTGTGTTCCTGTGGCATTAAGACCCTCTCCTATAGTTACATAATCTACTGACTACTCCTAAGGGTAACCACACACACACACACACACACACACACACACACACACACACACACACACACACACACACACACACACACACACACACACACACACACACACACACACACACACACACACACACACACACTTACCTTTGCACCTCCTTCCCACCTGTCACTCACACATCTGGCTGCCACGGCGACCAAACAAAACACAGAGACAAATTTAGACTGCACACACACACATAAACAATGAAAGCACACACACAATCCTGCGGCCCTTTCCAGTAATGTTATGTCATTTAAGGTGAAGGTGGCTTGTGAAAGGACTGTAGACACAGCAACAGGGGACACAGACTCCCACAGATTTACAAAACACGCACACACACAGCCTTGCGTCTTGTCTTTTTGCAGACCCTGTCGAGTTTAGTCTGAAAACAGTCTCC
Organism: Brachymystax lenok tsinlingensis; assembly: GCA_030435695.1. NCBI lineage: Eukaryota > Metazoa > Chordata > Actinopteri > Salmoniformes > Salmonidae > Brachymystax > Brachymystax lenok. The sequence continues at coordinate 22,125,193 of CM059806.1, forward strand.
CAGTGTTTTCTGTCTGTCTGACTGGGTGTTTCTCTTTTGGGTCATTTGTCCTTATAAGCTGATAGAGAGACCAAAGTAAGATGGTAGTAGAGTATGAGTCAGACACACTCTCTCTCACACACACACACACACACACACACACACACACACACACACACACACACACCACCACCACCACTGCCAGATTCTTTCCGTCTGCTGATTTTGTGATTGTTATGTGGTGAGAGGGGCCTACATGTCTCCGTGGTAATTGGCAGCCATATTGTTTTCTGCGCTGATTGTTGTGTATCATCAGCAGGGTAGGACTTCATGTTATACTATATGTTGATATTTGACTATCAGTGAGGAAATGTTTTACAGTGATGTGTCCCACTCCCAACCCACCCAACTAATGTATATCCTATGTCTACAGATGTCGGATCTTGATTTAATCACTCTTTTTTTGCGGAAATGTTTCCTGCACTTCGGGAAATTAAAATGAGACTGAAAACCTGCAGTTCTCCTTCTCTCCATGAAGGGGCAGTCAAGTCATCCAGACTAGTGCCAGCTCTTGCTCGCTAAAAACACCAGACAGAATATGAATAAATGTCCTACTGCTACTCTTGGCCTGTACGTCATATTACTGCAACATTCAAATGTACAAACATGTATCTGAAATGCATCCATACACATCAACAACCAGTGTTTTATATAGCTTAATAACACAAATTAGATATTGGTCTCCACTACCACATACAAGTGTCAAATATATCCGAAATGTAGCCGTACAGTACGCTACACCAAAACTATAGCCTACTGTAGCCTATCAAAATAAATCACACACAGGCCTATAATATCAGATGTAAAGACATCTGCTCCAGAGCGCTCCAGAGCGCTCAGGACTTCTTCAAGGATCTCTCTGTACTTGGCTCCATTCATCTTTCCCTCAATCCTGACTAGTCTCCGAGTCCATTGCAGCTGAATAACATCCCCACAGCATGATGCTGCCACCACCATGCTTCACCGTAGGGACGGTGCCAGGATTCCTCAAGACGTGACACTTGGCATTCAGGCAAAGAGTTCAATCTTGGTTTCATCAGACCAGATCATTTTGTTTCTTATGGTCTAAGAGTCCTTTAGGTGCCTTTTGGCAAACTCCAAGAGGGCTGTCGTGCCTTTTACTGAGGAGTGGCTTCCGTCTGGCCACTTTACCATAAAGGCCTGATTGGTGGAGTGCTGCAGAGATGGTTGTCCTTCTGCAAGGTTCTCCCATCTCCACAGAGGAACTCTGGAACTCTGTCAGAGTGGCCATTGGATTCTTGGTCACCTCCATGACCAAGGCCCTTCTCCCCCGAATGCTCAGTTTGGCCAGGCAGCCAGCTCTAGGAAGAATGTTGGTGGTTCCAAACGTCTTCCATTTAAGAATGATGGAGGCCACTGTGTTCTTGGGAATCTTTAATGCTGCAGAACCCTTCCCCAGATCTGTGCCTTGACGCAATTCTGTCTCAGAGCTCTACGGACAATTCCTTTGACCTCATGGCTTGGTTTTTGCTCTGACATGCACTGTCAACTGTGGGACCTTATATAGACAGGTGTGTGCCTTTCCAAATCATCAACCACAAGTTGTAGAAACATCTCAAGGATGATCAATGGAAACAGGATGCACCTGAGCTCAATTTCGAGTCTCATAGCAAAGGGTCTGAACACTTATGTAGATAAGGTATTTCTGTTTTTAGTACATTTGCTAAAATTTCTAAAAACATGTTTTCACTTTGTCATTATTAGGTATAGTGTGTAGATTGAAGAATATATATTTTTTTTTTAAATAAGGTGGAAAAAGTCAAGGGGTCTGAAAACTTTCCGAATGCCCTGTATATCATATCTATATGTAGTGTCCCATACCTCTATCACAGCTGCTGATACAGCAGGATATATAAGAGGTTTGGCTGATAATGTACAGTACCAGTCAAAAGTTTGGACACACAGAGCCTGGTTTGATTCCATGCTGTATCACAACCAGCCGTGATTGGGAGTCGCATAGGGCAGCGCACAATTGGCCCAGCGTCATCCGGGTTAGGGTTTGGCCAGGGTAGGCCATCATTGTCAATAGGAATTTGTTCTTAACTGACTTGCCCATTAAATAAAAGTTTTCTTTCTTTGTACTATTTTCTACATTGTAGAATACGAGTGAAGACATCAAAACTATGAAATAACACACATGGAATCATGTAGTAACCGAAAAAGTGTTAAACAAATCAAAGTACAGTTGAAGTCGGAAGTTTACATACAGTCGTGGCCAAAAGTTTTGAGAATGACACAAATGTTAATTTTCACAAAGTCTGCCGCCTCAGTTTGTATGATGGCAATTTGCATATACTCCAGAATGTCATGAAGAGTGATCAGATGAATTGCAATTAATTGCAAAGTCCCTCTTTTCCATGCAAATTAACTGAATCCCCCAAAAACATTTCCACTGCATTTCAGCCCTGCCACAAAAGGACCAGCTGACATCATGTCAGTGATTCTCTCATTAACACAGGTGTGAGTGTTGACGAGGACAAGGCTGGAGATCACTCTGTCATGCTGATTCAGTTCGAATAACAGACTGGAAGATTCAAAAGGAGGGTGGTGCTTGGAATCATTGTTCTTCCTTGGTCAACCAAGGTTACCTGCAAGGAAACACGTGCCGTCATCATTGCTTTGCACAAAGGATATTGCTGCAAGGATATTGCTGCCAGTAAGATTGCACCTAAATCGACAATTTATCGGATCATCAAGAACTTCAACAAAAGCGGTTCAATTGTTGTGAAGAAGGCTTCAGGGCATCCAAGAAAGTCCAGCAAGCGCCAGGATTGTCTGCTAAAGTTGATTCAGCTGCGGGATCGGGGCACCACCAGTACAGAGCTTGCTCAGGAATTGCAGCAGGCAGGTGTGAGTGCATCTGTATGCACAGTGAGGCGAAGACTTTTGGAGGATGGCCTGGTGTCAAGAAGGGTAGCAAAGAAGCCACTTCTCTCCAGGAAAAACATCAGGGACAGACTGATATTCTGCAAAAGGTACAGGGATTGGACTGCTGAGTACTGGGGTAAAGTAATTTTCTCTGATGAATCCCCTTTCCGATTGTTTGGGGCATCCGGAAAAAAGCTTGTCCGGAGAAGACAAGGTGAGCGCTACCATCAGTCCTGTGTCATGCCAACAGTAAAGCATCCTGAGACCATTCATGTGTGGGGCTGCTTCTCAGCCAAGGGAGTGGGCTCACTCACAATTTTGCCTAAGAACACAGCCATGAATAAAGAATGGTACAAACACATCCTCCGAGAGCAACTTCTCCCAATCATCCAGGAACAGTTTGGTGACGAACAATGCCTTTTCCAGCATGATGGAGCACCTTGCCATAAGGCAAAAGTGATAACTAAGTGGCTCGGGGTACAAAACATCGATATTTTGGGTCCATGGCCAGGAAACTCCCCAGATCTTAATCCCATTGACAACTTGTGGTCAATCCTCAAGAGGCAGGTGGACAAACAAAACCCCACAAATTCTGACAAACTCCAAGCATTGATTATGCAAGAATGGGCTGCCATCAGTAAGGATGTGGCCCAGAAGTTAATTGACTGCATGCCAGGGCGGATTGCAGAGGTCTTAAAAAAGAATGGTCAATACTGCAAATATTGACTCTTTGCAACAACTTCATGTAATTGTCAATAAAAGCCTTTGAACCTTATGAAATGCTTGTAATTATACTTCAGTATTCCATAGTAACATCTGACAAAAATATCTAAAGACACTGAAGCAGCAAACTTTGTGGAAATTAATATTTGTGTCATTCTCAAAACCTTTGGCCACGACTGTACACCTTAGCCAAGCCACAATTCCTGACATTTAATCCAAGTAAAAATTCCCTGTCTTAGGTCAGTTAGGATCACCACTTTATTTTAAGAATGTGAAATGTCAGAATAATAGTAGAGAGAATGATTTATTTCAGCTTTTATTTATTTCATCACATTCCCAAGGGGTCAGAAGTTCACATACACTCAATTAGTATTTGGTCGCATTGCCTTTAAATTGTTTAACTTGGGTCAAATGCTTCGGGTAGCCTTCCACAAGCTTCCCACAATAACTTGGGTGAATTATGGCCCATTCCTCCTGACAGAGCTGGTGTAACTGAGTCAGGTTTGTAGGCCTCCTTTGCTCGCACACGCTTTTTCAGTTCTGCTCACAAATGTTCTATAGGTTTGAGGTCAGGGCTTTGTGATGGCCACTCCAATACCTTGACTTTGTTGTCCTTAAGCCATTTTGCCACAACTTTGGAAGTATGCTTTGGGTCATTGTCCATTTGGAAGACCCATTTGCGACAAAGCTTTAACTTCCTGACTGATGTCTTGAGATGTTGCTTCAATATATCCACATAATTTTCCTCCCTCATGATGCCATTTATTTTGTGAAGGGCACCAGTCCCTCCTGCAGCAAAGCACCCCCACAACATGATGCTGCCACCCCCGTGTTTCACGGTTGGGATGGTGTTCTTCGGCTTGCAAGCCCCCTTTTTCCTCCAAATGTAATGATGGTCATTATGGCCAAACAGTTCTATTTTTGTTTCATCAGACCAGAGGCCATTTCTCCAAAAAGTACAATCTTTGTCCTCATGTGCAGTTGCAAACCGTAGTCTGGCTTTTTGATGGCGGTTTTGGAGCAGTGGCTTCTTCCTTGCTGAGCGGCCTTTCAGGTTATGTCGATATAGGACTCGTTTTACTGTGGATATAGATACTTTTGTACCTGTTTCCTACAGCATCTTCACAAGGTCCTTTGCTGTTGTTCTGGGATTGATTTGCACTTTTCGCACCAAAGTACATTCATCTCTAGGAGACAGAACGCATCTCCTTCCTGAGCGGTATGACGGCTGTGTGGTCCCATGGTGTTTATACTTGCGTACTATTGTTTGTACAGATGAGCGTGGTACCTTCAGGCGTTTGGAAATTGCTCCCAAGGATGAACCAGACTTGTGGAGGTCTACAATTTTTTTGTGGAATTTCTTTCCTTCTTAATACGTTTGAGACAATCAGTTGTGTTGTGACAAGGCAGGGGTGGTATACAGAAGATAGCCCTATTTGGTAAAATAACAAGTCCATATTATGGCAAGAACAGCTCTAATAAGCAAAGAGAAATGACAGTCCATCATTACTTTAAGACACCAAGGTCAGTCAATCCGGAAACTGTCAAGAACTTTGAAAGTTTCTTCAAGTGCAGTTGGAAAAACCATCAAGCGCTATGATAAAACTGGCTCCCATGAGGACCGCCACAGGAAAGGAAGACCCAGAGTTCCTTCCGCTGCAGAGGAAACGTTCATTAGAATTAACTGCACCTCAGATCGCAGCCCAAATAAATTCTTCACAGAGTTCAAGTAACAGACACATCTCAACATCAACTGTTCAGAGGAGACTGTATGAATCAGGCCTTCGTGGTCAAATTGCTGCAAAGAAACCACTAAAGGACACCAATAATAAGAAGAGACTTGCTTGGGCCAAGAAACACGAGCAATGGAAATTAGACCGGTGGAAATCTGGCCTTTGGTCTAATGAGTCCCACGTTTTTGGTTCCAACCGCTGTGTCTTTGTGAGACGCAGAGTAGGTGAACGGATGATCTCTGCATGTGTGTATCAGGTAAGAGCCAGATGCAGACAACGTCGAATTAACAATGGTTTAATAATCCAACAGGGGCAGGCTAGACAGGTCAAGGTAGGCAGGGGTCAGTAAACCAGAGGTGGGGCAACTGTACCGGACGGCAGGCAGGCTCAGGGTCAGGGTAAGCAGTGGTTAATAATCCAGAGGTGGGGCAAAAGTACAGGTCGGCAGGCAGGCTCAGGGTCTGGACAGGCCAGGGTCACAACCAGGAGGGCGAGAAAAAGAGAGACTGGGAAAAGCAGGAGCTGAGAAACAAACAAGACGAACTGGCAACAGACCAACAGACAACACAGGTATAAATACACAGGGGATAGTGGAGAAGATGGGCGACACCTGGAGACAATCACAAAGACAGGTGAAACAGATCAGGGTGTGACAGTGTGGTTGATATGTGAAGCATGGAGGAGGAACTGTGATGGTGTGGGCGTGCTTTGCTGGTGACACTGTCTATGATTTATTTAGAATTCAAGGCACACTTAACCAGCATGGCTACCACAGCATTCTGCAACGATACGCCATCCCCTCTGGTTTGCGCTTAGTAGGACTATCATTTGTTTTTCAACAGGGCAATGACCCAACACACCTCCAGGCTGTGTAAGGGCTATTTGACCAAGAAGGAGAGTGATGGAGTGCTGCATCAGATGACCTGGCCTCCACAATCACCTGACCTCAACCCAATTGAGATGGTTTGGGATGAGTTGGACCGCAGAGTGAAGGTAAACCAGCCAACAAGTGCTCAGCATATGTGGAAACTCCTTCAAGACTGTTTGAAAAGCATTCCTCATGAAGCTGGTTGAAAGAATGCCAAGCGTGTGCAAAACTGTCATCAAGGCAAAGGGTGGCTACTTTGAATAATCTCAAATATAAAATATATTTTCATTTGTTTAACACTTTTTGGGTTACTACATGATTCCATATGTGTTATTTCATAGTTTTGATGTCTTCACTATTATTATTCCACAATGTAGAAACTAGTAAAAATAAAGATGAGTAGGTGTGTCCAAACTTTTGACTGGTACTGTATGTTTCTGGATTATGATGTCATCACGCTGGAATAATATTTGACTAAGCTGGACACTAAAAGAAGGCAGTGTGCTATCTTTTTATTTAACTAGGCGAGTCAGTTAAGAACAAATTCTTATTTACAATGACAGCCAAGGAACAGTGGGTTAACTGCCTTGTTCAGGGGCAGAACGACATATTTTTATCTTGTCAGCTCAGGGATTCGATCTAGCAACCTTTCGGTTACTGGTCCAACACTCTAACCACTAGACTACCTGCCACGTATGATATCTGAACTGTAGTATTTCCCTTAGAGAGAGACAGAGCAACTCCATTCAGTGTGACGTTATTCTGCAGAAACTCTGAGGACTTACACTGGGATATATCAACGATGTGATACTCATGTACACATGTGCTCATACATTAAACTGTGTGTATGTGTGTGCGTGTGTGCGCGTGCGTGCGTGTGTGTGTGTGTATGTGTGCGTGTGTGTGTTGACTTTTAAGTCAATAGGTGCAGTCATAACCATACAATTTCAGGATCTCCTGTGGCTGGCTAACCCCTCCGGCTATATGCAGAACTCACCGCTCTCACATAACATTACAATTAACTAGTGTGTGTGTGTGTGTGTGTGTGTGTGTGTGTGTGTGTGTGTGTGTGTGTGTGTGTGTGTGTGTGTGTGTGTGTGTCTGTGTTCAGTTTGATACATATGTCATAAAAGCTGTAACCAGCTGGTTTAGGTGTTAGTCCAATAGGTCTAAAGAAACATTGTCTCTCTCTATCTCGCTCACTCTCGCTCTCTCTCTCCATCTCTCCTTATTTTTCTTTCTCTAGGACTACAGTGTGTAGTAACGTTTGTGTTATTCTCCAGGACTACAGTGTGTAGTAACGTTTGTGTTATTCTCCAGGACTACAGTGTGTAGTAACGTTTGTGTAATTCTCCAGGACTACAGTGTGTAGTAACGTTTGTGTTATTCTCCAGGACTACAGTGTGTAGTAACGTTTGTGTTATTCTCCAGGACTACAGTGTGTAGTAACGTTTGTGTAATTCTCCAAGGCTACAGTGCGTAGTAACGTTTGTGTTATTCTCCAGGACTACAGTGTGTAGTAACGTTTGTGTAATTCTCCAGGACTACAGTGTGTAGTAACATTTGTGTTATTCTCCAGGACTACAGTGTGTAGTAACGTTTGTGTTATTCTCCAGGACTACAGTGTGTAGTAACATTTGTATTATTCTCCAGGACTACAGTGTGTAGTAACTTGGGCAGTGCTCTGAAGGCAGTGGATGTGAAGATAGAGAACACTACAGAGGACAACACGCACCTGGATGTCTTCTGTGTCAAAGACAAGGGTCAGTACACACAGACACACACAGACATGCACTCACGCACACATGCACGTATGCACGCACACACACACACACACACACACACACACACACACACACACACACACACACACACATACACACATACAAGCAACGCGCATGCCCCGCCCACCTGAGGATCTGTCTTTGTCAGCCATTTATTTCCTGTGTTTGAGGGGTGCAAAATCTACTTGTCACTTGCAGTTGAAGTCGGACATTTACATACACTTAGGTCATTAAAAGTCATTAAAACTCGTTTTTCAACCACTCCACAAATTTCTTGTTAACAAACTATAGTTTTGGCAAGTCGGTTAGGACATCTACTTTGTACATGACACAAGTAATTTTTCCAACAATTGTTTACAGACAGATTATTTCACTTATAATTCACTGTATCACAATTCCAGTGGGTCAGAAGTTTACATAAACTAAGTTGACTGCGCCTTTAAACAGCTTGAAAAATTCCAGAAAATGATGTCATGGCTTTAGAAGCTTCTGATAGGCTAATTGACATCATTTGAGTCAATTGGAGGTGTACCTGTGGATGTACTTCAAGGCCTACCTTCAAACTCAGTGCCTCTGCTTGACATCATGGGAAAATCAAAAGAAATCAGCCAAGACCTCAGAAAAATAATTGTAGACCTCCACAAGTCTGGTTTATCCTTGGGAGCAATTTCCAAACGCCTGAAGGTACCACGTTCATCTGTACAAACAATAGTACGCAAGTATAAACACCATGGGACAACGCATCCGTCATACCGCTGTCACGACTTCAGCCGAAGTCGGTCTCTCTTCCTGTTCGGGCGGTGTTCGGCGTTCGTCGTCACCGGTTTTCTAACCATCACCGATTCTTTCCTGTGTTTCTATTGGTGTTGGTTTTGATTGTTCACACCTGTTTTGTATTTTTCTCAATCACGCCCCTGTTATAATTTCCTCCTTTTCCCGTCTTCCCTTGTGCGTGATTGTTTTGTCATTTGACAGAGTAGGCTGCTACCGTTTACGTCTTGCTCTGTATAGGGTATTTGATTTGTATGTTTCGCACTCGGGTAGTTGCTTTTTATACCCGTGTTTTATTTTGGTGTTTTGTTTGAGTATTGTTCTGCTAGTGAGCCTGTATGTTTCTCTCACGACTACATTAAACATACTCATATTCTGTATATCTCCTGCGCCTGACTCCTTCCACACACCCCAGACATATCACAACCGCTCAGGAAAGAGACGCGTTCTGTCTCCTAGAGATGAACGTACTTTGGTGTGAAAGGTGCAAATAAATCCCAGGACAACAGCAAATAACCTTGTGAAGATGCTGGAGGAAACAGGTACAACAGGTACAATATCTATATCCAGAGTAAAACGAGTCCTATATCAACATAACTTGAAAGGCCACTCAGTAAGGAAGAAGCCAAAACCGCCATAAAACAAGCCAGACTATGGTTTGCAACTGCATATGGGGACAAAGATTGTACTTTTTTGAGAAATGTCCTCTGGTCTGATGAAACAAAATAGAACTGTTTGGCTATAATGACCATCGTTATGTTTGGAGGAAAAAGGGGGAGGCTTGCAAGCCGAAGAACATCATCCCAACCCTGAAACACGGGGTTGGCAGCATCATGTTGTGGGGGTGCTTTGCTGCAGGAGGGACTGGTGCCCTTCACAAAATAGATGAGGGAGGAAAATTATGTGGATATATTGAAGCAATATCTCAAGACATCAGTCAGGAAGTTAAAGCTTGGTCACCAATGAGTCTTCCAAATGGACAATGACCCAAAGCATACTTCCAAAATTGTGGCAAAATGGCTTAAGGACAACAAAGTCAAGGTATTGGATTGGCCATCACAAAGCCCTGACCTCAAACCTATAGAACATTTGTGGGCAGAACTGAAAAGATGTGTGCGAGCAAGGAGGCCTACAAACCTGACTCAGTTACACCAGCTCTGTCAGGAGGAATGGGCCAAAATTCACACAACTTATTGTGGGAAGCTTGTGGAAGACTACCCAAAATGTGTTACCCAAGTTAAACAATTTAAAGGCAATGCTACCAAATACTAATTGAGTGTATGTAAACTTCTGACCCACTGGGAATGTGATGAAATAAATAAAAGCTGAAATAAATCATTCTCTCTACTATTATTCTGACATTTCACATTCTTAAAATAAAGTGGTGATCCTAACTGACCTAAGACCGGGAATTTTTACTTGGATTAAATGTCAGGAATTGTGAAAAACTGAGTTTAAATGTATTTGGCTAAGGTGTATGTAAACCTCCGTTGTCATTTAATACAGTTGAAATGTTTACAAATTATATACCATGAAATTAAAGCATTTTCCTGAAAAGGAACACCCGGATTATAGTGATAGTCTGATCTCACAAACAATGTAAAGTATGTTTAGATAGGTGTGATCTAGAGCCAAGCCTGTTGATTTTAAATTGTGTGGGTCAACACTTATTGAATTATGTGCAAGAGAATGCCTGAACTCATTACTCATGTTTTATGTGCTATAATTCAGTCAATATAGTGATGGATTTAAAAATGCAATCTTCGTCCATTGTCCAACTGTTTCATTTTAAACCATTTAACAATTTCGACGACCGTTGCTACAAACATTTCACAGTTCTCTGCTTTAAGATCTACTAAGGTCTGACACCTCCCACACCTCTCAACTCCCTCCATCTTCTCTCTCTCTCTCTCTCTCTCTCTCTCTTTCCCGCTTCAACTTTTTTGCTTAAGTGGTTGACTGGGTTTGAATCTGGGTCACCTGTGTGCCACAAGATTGTGTTAGCCCACTTAGCTAAAGCCTCAGCTTACCCATCAACCGAGCGTGGTTCACCTCCATTACACATACACCTCTCCAGTCCAATGGACATAGAAGAGGATGGGGTTAGAAGTTGTTTTTGGACCGGGCCCCTGTTGGACGACACCCAAGACTGATGTTTGGGTTTTAACTGAGGAACAGGAGAGTTACTGTGGGAGCTGTAACACCGCAAAGAGAGAAGAGTAAATAAGCGAGAAACATTTAAATCTGTGCCCACTTTATTAGAGATCTGCCATGTTGTACATGCCACATAAGTAACTTTGAGGACCATCCAGGCTCCAGTTATAAGCCAACCAATCTATGACAACCAGCCTTTGTCTCCACTACTGAGGAGAAGGACAGATAGAAAAGCATGTCCTACCACTGTATGTTATAACGTATAATGGTGTATATAACCTAACTGTGGCATAACATAATTGTGATATAATCGAGCCTAACCTAATTATGTATTACCTTTCAGGTGTTCCATGTGGAGACCCCCCTGCGTTCCCCAACACGCATCTCCAGAGCCACACAGGGTTTGAGATGGGGGACGAGCTGCTGTACTCCTGTCTTCCTGGTCATGTGTTGCCCAGCGGCCACTCAGCCTTCAGCCTGCTGTGTGACAGCTGTGGAGAGTGGTATGGACTGGTACAGCTCTGTGTAAAAGGTAAGTGTGTGTGTTGTGTGTGTGTGTGTGTGTGTGTCACCTGGTTTCATGTTTCCCTGACATCTCACGTCAGAGCTGTGACCTCTGACCACAGGAATCTGTGATGAGGTCACTCTGTTTCCTTCCTGGTTATTTGTCATCCCTTTAGTGGGAACAGTGGGAACAGTGCTGCGGTCCAAGATGGCGTCACTTTGAGCGGGTGTATTTGAACTTACGTCCCGATAAACAAGGAAGATTATAATCAATAACATTTTTGGTAAACTTACCCTTACTTATATGAAGTAACAGAAGGTGATTGGAAAACACGGTGATCACACAACTACATGGGCAGAAGAAACCGAAAAGGCAAGGCTCAGATGTTAGCAGCGAAACAGAACCATGTAGGCCACGTGAAGACTTTCCAGAACTCATTGCAAAATATTATTTTTACCACTGCCACTTACGTCGAGTAAGAGCCCTCCTACCAAATACAGGGCAGTCAAAAATTGTTCTGCAACCCTGACATTCTCAAGGCCATCTTTGAAAAACTGTCCATCATTGAAAAGACAACAGAGACTAACCCCATATCAATGGAGCCTCTCTCAGCCACTGTGCAGCAGCTCCTCAATCAGGTGTCAACCCACAGCGAAAAAATACTAACAATGGAAGCTAAGGTACAGAAACTGCAATAGGTGAATTGCCAGCTGCAACAGAATTTCATCGAAGTCCAGCGCCATTGCCGGAGATGGAACCTGAAACTGCATGGGGTGCGAGAAGAAGACGGGGAGAACATACGGAGCGTTACCATTGACAACCCTGGGAAAGTAGCACCCAGGATTCAAGACAAGCTCCCGGATGTCGTCGACGTGGTGCACCGCCTGGGAAAACAAGCTATGACAAGGATCTCCGCGGACAACCATCATGCGGTTCACAATGAGAATCTACAGAGATGTCGTATGGAAAGAAGCCAAGGAGTCCAAGAAGATCGAATGCCAGGATGTCAAGTGAGTCGATTGTAATTTTTACATTCATCCCGTTTTATATCACCAGGTTCGTACATGTGAATATGGTTTCATCAAATTGATCACAACTACCTTGGGTTAGGGTAGTCCAGTTCTTTCTCTAAGCTCAGGATTCCTTACTAGCTACCTAGCTTACTAGTTCAACTAGTTAACCAGTTATTCATATCACTAATGTATTTGTTTTATTATTGTTATTTAATTTTTGTCAGGTTATGCAACGTTTTGAATTCAATGCACTAAATATTGTATCTCTAAATGCCAGGGGTTTATGAAACTTAACTAAAAGAAAATCACTTTTTTTATTTTGTAAATTCTACTCCAGGAGACTCACTCCTGCAATTCAGATTCTAGTTTTTGGAAATCACAATGGCAAAAAACTGTTTATTATAGTCACGGGTCTAACCACTCAGCTGGTACTATGATATCGCTTCATAACGTGATATTTCAGAGTCTTGTGTGTCTAAAGATGGGAGATGGGTTATATTGATCTCCAAACTAGATAATGTTTGTTTTTGTTTCTTTTTGGATCTTGCTGATAAGCTTACTGAGCTGCAAAACAAGTATACAAATGCATGGCTGATAACAGCTGGAGACTGATAACTCTTTAGAGTGATATCCACCTAGAATAGCTTAAATATCTCAGAATAGTGACATCATCACCTCATTTTGCAGTTAACTGTGAGTGGATGATACATGGAGTTTCTTTAATACAAACTTAAATGAATATACCTGGTGTAATATGTCAATTATGGTCAGATCCAGAATTGATCTGTTTCTCATTTCTCCCCCACTGTTACAGTATGTACAAGAAGTTAGTCATAAACATGCTCCTTTCACTGACCATAAAATTATATTGTTGAAGTTAGAGTGTTCTGAAAAATCCAGTGGCATTCGAGGATACTGAAAACTTTATAATTCACTCCTAAATGATCCAGTCTTTAACAAGAGCATCAAGAACTTGATCATAGACCCGCTTAATTCAAATGATTTAGAACCAAAACATTTAAGTAATTGTGAAATATTTAAATTCAAAGTAAGATCTATCGCTATTACACGCAGTAAGGAACAAAAGAGGCAACAATTTTGAAAGAAGATGAGCTTATGAATAAATTGAATGTACTTTTAGAAAAGGATACCCTTTCAGCAGAGGAAGAAACAGACTTGAATACATCTGGAATAAAACTAGATCAAATGTACATTGATTTAGCTGAAGGGGCCTTTACTAGATCTAGAGAACAATGGGTTGAGGAGGGGGAGAAAAACACCAGCTATTGTTTTTCTCTTGAAAAAAGGAACTAAGAGAAAATCTCTTTCTGCCTTAAATATTGACAACACCTTGTGTAAAGACCCAAAGATCATCTCTAGCTTTGTGTCTTTCTAGGAAAATCTGTATAAACCTAATTTTAATGGGATTGAATGTGAACATTTTAGGAAACATGTCCATGGTCATGTTCCAATTATTTCTGATGAGAGTTCAAGTCCATATGTTTAGATGAGTTTTCTATAGTAGAGATTAGAGATGCTCTTAAATCTATGAAAAAGGGCAAAGCACCTGGAACAGATGCTCTTTCTGTGGAATTTGATTTACACTTTTGGGAACATTTAGAGGGATCAGTAATCAACATGTTCAAAGAATGCCTAGCTAAGGGTGAGACGATCACTACCATGAAAGGGGTTATTTCCTTAATACAAAACCTGATAAAGATCCCCTTTTCTTAGATAATTGGAGACCTATTACATTATTAAATGCAGATTATAAATGGATAACTTTAGCATATGCTAATAGAAAATGGGCCTAAACCACCTTATTAATGAAACCCAAACTGGTTTCATGAAAGGTTGCCAATGTAGTTAAGTATCTACATGTTTTATTTCATTAATAAGACCGATGGATATCATCCTAACCAACTTTCCCTCCAAATACACCTCTGCTGTTTTCAACCAAGATATCAGCGATCACTGCCTCATTGCCTGCATCCGTAATGGGTCTGCGGTCAAATGACCACCCCTCATCACTGTCAAACAGTCCCTAAAACACTTCAGCAAGCAGGCCATTCAAATCAACCTGGCCCGGGTAACCTGGAAGGATATTGACCTCATCTCGTCAGTAGAGGATGCCTGGTTATTCTTTAAAAGTGCCTTATTCACCATCTTAAATAAGCATGCCCCTTTAAAAAAAAATTGACCCAGGAACAGATATAGCCCTTGGTTCTCTCCAGACCTGACTGCCCTTGACCAGCACAAAAACATCCTGTGGCGTTCTGCATTAGCATCAAATTGCCCCCGTGATATGCAACATTTTTCTACGGCTGGCAATGCTTTCCACCTGGCTACCCCTACTCCGGTCAACCGCCCTGCACCCCCCACAGCAACTCGCCCAAGCCTCCCTCATTTCTCCTTCACCCAAATCCAGATAGCTGAGGTTCTGAAAGAGCTGCAAAATCTGGACCCCTACAAATCAGCCGGGCTAGACAATCTGGACCCTCTCTTTCTAAAATGATCTGCTGAAATTGTTGCAACCCCTATTACTAGCCTGTTCAACCTCTCTCTTTCGTATCGTCTGAGATTCCCAAAGATTGGAAAGCTGCCGCGGTCATCCCCCTCTTCAAAGGGGGAGACACTCCAGACCCAAACTGCTCCAGACCTATATCTATCCTACCCTGCCTTTCTAAGGTCTTCGAAAGCCAAGTTAACAAACAGATTACCAACCATTTCGAATCCCACCGTACCTTCTCCGCTATGCAATCTGGTTTCAGAGCTGGTCATGGGTGCACCTCAGCCACGCTCAAGTTCCTAAACGATATCATAACCGCCATCGATAAGACACATTACTGTGCAGCCGTATTCATCGACATGGCCAAGGCTTTCGACTCTGTCAATCACCACATTCTTATTGGCAGACTCAACAGCCTTGGTTTCTCAAATGATTGCCTCGCCTGGTTCACCAACTACGTCTCTGATAGAGTTCAGTGTGTCAAATCGGAGGGCCTGTTGTCCGGACCTCTAGCAGTCTCTACGCAGACAACACCATTCTGTATACTTCTGGCCCTTTTTTGGACACTGTGTTAACAAACCTCCAGACAAGCTTTAATGCCATACAACTCTCCTTCCGTGGCCTCCAACTGCTCTTAAATGCAAGTAAAACTAAATGCATGCTCTTCAACCGATCGCTGCCCGCACCTGCCCGCCCGTCCAGCATCACTACTCTGGACGGTTCTGTAAACTCTCCTTCCAGACTCACATTAAGCATCTCCAATCCAAAATTAAATCTAGAATCGGCTTCCTATTTCGCAACAAAGCATCCTTCACTCATGCTGCCAAACATACCCTCGTAAAACTGACCATCCTACCGATCCTTGACTTCGGCGATGTCATTTACAAAATAGCCTCCCAATACTCAATACTCAACAAATTTGATGCAGTCTATCACAGTGTGTTTTATCACCAAATCCCCATATACTACCCACCACTGCGACCTGTACACTCTCGTTGGCTGGCCCTCGCTTCATACTCGTCGCCAAACCCACTGGCTCCAGGTCATCTACAAGTCTTTGCTAGGTAAAGCCCCCGCCTTATCTCAGCTCACTGGTCACCATAGCAGCACCCACCTACTGTTTATTCCATGTGTAACTGTGTTGTTGTATGTGTCGAACTGCTTTGCTTTATCTTGGCCAGGTCGCAGTTGTAAATGAGAACTTGTTCTCAACTAGCCTACCTGGTTAAATAAAGGTAAAATAAAAATTAAAAAAAATAAAAATGTATTTACAATGAAAGATGTAATATGTTATTATTCAAATGAAAACAAACTACTGAATTAATTCTCGCTGGTAAATGTTATATACACAAAAACAAATATTTGAAATCTGTCCCCAAATATTTTTACTTGAAATCCAATATTTAATAAAATCGATAACAAAAAAAACACTGTATTCTTACAATGTCACATCCTGGCCATAGATAGTCCTCTGGGTTTTTTATGGTGGTTTTGGTCAGGACGTGACTAGGGGGATTATGGTTTCTATTTGTTGTATTTCTATGTGTTGTTGTATGTATGGTTCCCAATTAGAGGCAGCTGATTGTCGTTGCTTCTAACTAGGGATCATACTTAAGTTGTTCCTTTTTCCACCTGTGTTTGTGGGTTATTGTTGCTTGTTAGTGCCTGTGCGCTACATATATGTTACGATCAGTCATTGTCTTTATTGTTTTGTATGTTTCACTGCTATTAAAATGTGGAACTCTACGCACGCTGCGCCTTGGTCCGTTTATTCACAAGACGATCGTGACATACAACTCTATCATAGGTCTTGTAACCCCTGACCTTATTTTATTTTAGGTACTTTAACTTTTGAAACTCAATTCATATGTAGTGTCTTTATTCTTTTACTTTAATGTTATTTTATGGTTCTTCACAGAAATATACAGTTGAAGTTTACATACACCTTAGCCAAATGCATTTAAACTCCGTTTTTCACAATTCCTGATTTTTAATCCTAGTAAAAATTCCCGGTCTTAGGTCAGTTAGGATCACCACTTTATTTTAAGAATGTGAAATGTCAGAATAATAGTAGAGAGAATGATTTATTTAAGCTTTTATTTTTTTCATCACATCCCCAGTGGGTCAGAAGTTTACATACACTCAATTAGTATTTGATAGCATTGCCTTTACATTGTTTAATTTAACATTGTCAAACGTTTCGGGTAGCCTTCCCACAATAAGTTGGGTGAATTTTGGCCCATTCCTCCTACAAGAGCTGGTGTAACTGAGTCAGGTTTGTAGGCCTCCTTGCTCGCACACGCTTTTTCAGTTCTTCCCACAAATGTTCTATAGGATTGAGGTCAGGACTTTGTAATGGCCACTCCAATACCTTGACTTTGTTTGACTTAAGCCATTTTGCCACTACTTTGGAAGTATGCTTGGGGTCGTTGTCCATTTGGAAGACCCTTTTGCGACCAAACTTTAACTTCCTGACTGATGTCTTGAGATGTTGCTTCAATATATCCACATAATTTTCCTCCCTCATGATGCCATTTATTTTGTGAAGTGCACCAGTCCCTCCTGCAGCAAAGCACCCCCACAACATGATGCTGCCACCCCCGTGTTTCACGGTTGGGATGGTGTTCTTCGGCTTGCAAGCATCCCCATTTTTCCTCAGTTCTATTTTTGTTTCATCAGACCAGAGGACATTTCTCCAAAAAGTACAATCTTTGTCCCCATGTGCAGTTGCAAACCATAGTCTGGCTTTTGTATGGCGGTTTTGGAGCAGTGGCTTCTTCCTTGCTGAGCGGCCTTTCAGGTTATGTCGATATAGGACTTGTTTTACTGTGGATATACAGTGAGGGAAAAAAGTATTTGATCCCCTGCTGATTTTGTACGTTTGCCCACTGACAAAGAAATGATCAGTCTATAATTTTAATGGTAGGTGAGAGACAGTGAGAGACAGAATAACAACCAAAAAATCCAGAAAAACGCATGTGAAGAATGTTATAAATTGATTTGCATTTTAATGAGGGAAATAAGTATTTGACCCCATCTCAATCAGAAAGATTTCTGGCTCCCAGGTGTCTTTTATACAGGTAACGAGCTGAGATTAGGAGCACACTCTTAAAGGGAGTGCTCCTAATCTCAGCTTGTTACCTGTATAAAAGACACCTGTCCACAGAAGCAATCAATCAGATTCCAAACTCTCCACCATGGCCAAGACCAAAGAGCTCTTCAAGGATGTCAGGGACAAGATTGTAGACCTACACAAGGCTGGAATGGGCTACAAGACCATCGCCAAGCAGCTTGGTGAGAAGGTGACAACAGTTGGTGCGATTATTCGCAAATGGAAGAAACACAAATGAACTGTCAATCTCCCTCGGCCTGGGGCTCCATGCAAGATCTCACCTCGTGGAGTTGCAATGATCATGAGAACGGTGAGGAATCAGCCCAGAACTACACGGGAGGATCTTGTCAATGATCTCAAGGCAGCTGGGACCATAGTCACCAAGAAAACAATTGGTAACACACTATGCCGTGAAGGACTGAAATCCTGCAGCGCCCGTAAGGTCCCCCTGCTCAAGAAAGCACATATACATGCCCGTCTGAAGTTTGCCAATGAACATCTGAATGATTCAGAGGACAACTGGGTGAAAGTGTTGTGGTCAGATGAGACCAAAAATGGAGCTCTTTGGCATCAACTCAACTCGCCGTGTTTGGAAGAGGAGGAATGCTGCCTATGACCCCAAGAACACCATCCCCACCGTCAAACATGGAGGTGGAAACATTATGCTTTGGGGGTGTTTTTCTGCTAAGGGGACAGGACAACTTCACCGCATCAAAGGGATGATGGACAGGGCCATGTACCGTTAAATCTTGGATGAGAACCTCCTTCCCTCAGCCAGGGCATTGAAAATGGGTCGTGGATGGGTATTCCAGCATGATAATGACCCAAAACACACGGCCAAGGCAACAAAGGAGTGGCTCAAGAAGAAGCACATTAAGGTCCTGCAGTGGCCTAGCCAGTCTCCAGATCTTAATCCCATAGAAAATCTGTGGAGGGAGCTGAAAGTTTGAGTTGCCAAACGTCAGCCTCGAAACCTTAATGACTTGGAGAAGATCTGCAAATGAGGGAAACTGTAGATACTTTTGTACCTGTTTCCTCCAGCATCTTCACAAGGTCCTTTGCTGTTGTTCTGGGATTGATTTGCACTTTTTGCACCAAAGTACGTTCATCTCTAGTAGACAGAACGCGTCTCCTTCCTGAGCGGTATGACGGCTGCGTGGTCCCATGGTGTTTATACTTGCGTACTATTGTTTGTACAGATGAACGTGGTACCTTCTGGCGTTTGGAAATTGCTCCCAAGGATGAACCAGACTTGTGGAGGTCTACAAATCTCACTTAACCTCTTAGCGCGCCGATCCCTTTAGCGGGATCGTTTTCAGAGCAAACATAACGCGCCAAATTCAAAATACATATTCGTAATACATATTCGTAATATTTAACTTCGATATACAAGTGTTGCATAGTGTTGCATAGCCATCAAAAGCTCTGCTTCTTGGCAATATCACTGCGTTGTCAGATTTTAAAAAGGCTTTACGGCGAAAGCACTACATTTGATTGTTTGAGGCTAGTACCTCACATATTTTCCACATTAGCATAAATTCATATCCAGCTCGGTTCTCAAAATATCCATATCACAGCTAATATAAATCGCTTACCTTTCAAATAACTTCTTCTGAGGTCTTCCCAAGTGTCCAAACAAGATAATCCATGGTTCTTTTGTTAGAAAAAGTAAATAATTATATCCATAAATATCCGTTGTTTTTGGCACGTTACGTTCAGCTACTCCACCAAGCATTGTCAGTCTACTCGCCCGCTTTACAGTGAAGGGATTGCGTTCAAATTATACCTCTCATCTTTTTCACAAACAAATCAAATATCATTAATAATGCATCCTTATGTATTCTTTTATGAATAATAGTGATCATATTTTACAAGAACGGTAAGTGAAACGTTAAAAGGCGAAAAGAAAGTTGGTCGCGCTGGGCGTTCACGTTCTCGTGAACGCACGCGTCTGTTTACCTTTTTCCCTACCGGTAGTAATTCTCTCTCTCTAAGGATCTGGTCAGAGCCTTTTCCTCCATACCCTTTCCAGAGACTGTTGACATCTAGTGGAAGCCATAAGTACTGCAACCTCGGTCCTATTCCCCATAGAAAAATATTACATGGGCTTCAAAATGAGAGGAGAGCAACAGAAAAATAAATTCCGGACAGAAATTTCTCTGGTTTTTGCCTGCTAAATCTGTTCTGGAATAGCCACAGACTATATCTTAATGGTTTTATAAACTTCAGAGTGTTTCCTATCCAATAGTACTAAATATGTAAATATCCTAGTTTCTGGCCATGAGTGGTAGGCATTTAACTTTGGGCACGTCAGACAGGCGAAAATTCGGAAAATGGGACCCTAGCTGGAAGAGGTTAATTATTCGTTCCTTATTTAAACCCTCTGTTTCCCTCATGGTTTTGTGCGTGTTTGTTATGTGTTAGATGTTCTTTTTATTTGTGAGCTTGGATTTCACTACCTATTTTGGTAGTTTGTTATTTGAGTAAAGATACGTGATTTACTCATCTCCGTTGTCCTGCGCCTGACTCTGCCTACCTGCTACACAGAGACTTCTGACAATTATAAGTGAAATAATCTGTCTGTAAACAATTGTTGGAACAAATACTTGTGTCATGCACAAAGTAGATGTCCTAACCGACTAGCCAAAACTAAGACATTTGTGGAGTGGTTGAAAAACAAGTTTTAATGACTCCAACCTAAGTGTATGTAAACTTCCGACTTCAACTGTACGTGTAGTGATGACCTATGTTTTTTTGTTATTGTATTGTAATTTGAAATGTAATAATAATATTAATAATACAAATTTAAAAAATACAATAAATAATCTAAAAAAAAAGAATAAAAAAAAGAATAAACAGTCATCACTTCAGTTCCATAATTTTCTATAATTATATTTTAATTTGAAGTGCAATACTTTTTGCTCAAGTCAATGCACTACATACGGAATAGGGCGCCATTTTAGATATGCCCTATGCCTAGGGTCTGATTTATGCCTGTTACAAAACAGCATCCCAGTTGTGAGTGAGAGATATACGGGTGTCATGACACCTCTGTGATAGATGCCATCACTACGCATGTGGAGTAGGAGAAGAGGGGGAGGAGGGAAGGAAGGGGAAGAGGAGAGGACCGGAAGACAGCTAGCTAGCTTGGACTAGGAGACAGAATGCCAAGTCCACGTTGACTACGAGTCTCTATACTGTGTGTGTGCACGCTGCATGCTGGGTATGTGTGTGCTTGTGGCTGATTCTGTGTTTTCTCCCCCAACCTCTCTCTGTTATTCTCTCTCTGTATCTACAGACAAGACAGAGGCCCACATTGACTATGAAGATAAGTTCACTGATGACGATCACCACCTGTCCTACGACACCCCTACTGAGGAGGAGGACACAGAGGAGGAACCGGTAGAAGAGGAGGTGCAAGAGGAGACAGCATATGTAAATGAGGAGGAGAACACAGGAGAAGAGGGGCACAGGGATCAGGAGCAGCAGGAGGCCAGCTTCAGCGTGACGGGAGTAGAGGAGCAGGATGTGGAGACAGGAGGAGAGGAGGAAGCACAGGGAGGAGAGGAGCTGTCTGTGGGAGAGGAGGAGCAGCAGGAGGAGGAGGTGGGGGAAGGACTGGTGACTGGAAGAGAGGAGGAGGACCTGGAAGACTCGACAGACCATCCCGTCGACGAGGAGAAGCAGGAGGAGGAGCAGGAGGAGGAGCAGGAGGAGGAGATGAGCATGTCGGAGGCGACTGAGGCGCCCATCTCCCTGCTTTCCCAGAAGCACCTTTTCTGGTTCCCCTCAGAGGCCTTCCAGGAGGCGGGACATGTGGAACCCACCCACCCGCCAGTCACACAGGACACAGCCCCTGAGGGAGACAACCGTGTCAGGGCCTCCGGCAGTGAATCAGAGGAGAGCAAGGAAGACAACAGCCAACCAGAGGAGAGAAAGGATCATGACAGCCATGAGGGTCAATTCCAACAACCAATTGACCACAATGACCATGATGACCACGAAGGTGATGTTGACCATGAACATATTGACCGTGAATATGATCATGACGATCAAACAGATCCTGACCACGATGAAAGTTCTGAACAAGTTTTTGATGGTGAAGACCATGTCGTTGAACATCTTGACCACGATGATCCTGACACCCATGATGGCCATGAACATGACAACCATGAAAGCTATGATAGTGAGGAGGCCCACCGCGAGGACCAAGCAGAACACAAGGAGGATGACCATGAGAAAGGGGGGGGTCGGTATGATAACGGACACGACGAGCATTACAACATGGGTCAACACGAGGAGGATGACCACATTCACTATCACAGCCACAGTGAACATGATGATCATGAAGACCATGACCACGATTATGTAACTGATCACCATGACGATGATGATCATGACCACTCAGATCCTAGCGATCACCACGATGACCATGACGACCAAGACCATGTCCACGACCATGACCACCTTGATGACCATGAAGACCAGAGTGAACATTACGACCAAGACCATGACGATCAAGATGATCATGGCCATGATGACCATGACCACGACGACCATGAAGATGGCCATGTAGTCCCTCCCGTTGGAATGACAACCGGCGAGCCTCAGAATGTCACCCAGGAGGCGGCGGGAGGAGAACCCACAGCCAGCACAGACGAGACCTGGTTGGACGGCTACCCTGTCAGTCAGGAGGAGACCGACACTGAAAAAGTGGGAGGAGGCTCCACAGAGGAAGGAGTAGAGCCTGAGGTGCGAGAGGAGGAAGAGGAGGGTCTTGTGGTTGTCAGGGTGACGGACCGGCCCAATGAGGTGGAGATGAGTCGTCCCATCCCATTCACGGGCGTCCCCCTGTCCCCCACGCAGGAGGCGGACCCTGTAGAGCAGGACCAGGGTTGGGTGGGAGGACTCAGTCCTACAGCCTCACCCGACTCACCCCTCTCCCCTGAGGCCACATCCTCAGATTCCTATTCAGCCGACTACACCACGCCCTCTCTGACATCATCACTGGACGACATTACCCACAGAAACGCAGCCAGGCCTTCTACCACAGACTCCTGGGAAACCACGGATCATGTGCACCCCTTCCTGGAGCACGGCCCCGCCCCCACGGCGTGGACTGATGATGTCATCGACAAGGAGGAACGTGGAGCCGAGCACAACCTGACTCAACACAGCGGGGAGAGGGAGGGGGAGGAGGGGGAGCGGGAAGGTGAGACAGGGGAGGCAGGGTGTACCGGAGGTGAGGAGGACTGCCCTCCTCCCCCTCCTCCCTCCTCTGTCAGGGGGCCCACGGTGGCGGCCATTGTCATTGTTGTGTGCACGGTTGCCCTGGCAGCCGCCGTTGGGGCGTGGTGTTACCGGCGGAAACAGCAGAAGAGCTCAATGTACGAGATGAACGGGAAGGGTCAGAGTCACAGCAGACATGGACAACAGATAGAGATGCAACAGAAGGTCTAAGAGAGAGAAAGAGAGAGACAGTGGGGCTGCAGAGAGAGTGGAGGGAGGCTTGAGGAGGGTGAGGTAATGTGGGTTAGGGTATTTGGGGGGTGTGAGTTGAACAGCTACACACTACACCTGCAGACACAGAAGAATGAGTTGACGGGTGAGGGAGGGGTGAGGGTATTTGAACGGTGAGGGTTGGGGCTGAGGAAGTGTTGAGGGTTGGTGGTTAGGGTCGGGTAGAGGGACGAGGGAATGAGATGAGTGGCTATGCTATGTTAATGCTAGAAGGAGTTTTCAATTCTGGTGACGAACGAGAAGGGACTCCTCCTCCAGAGCTCTGGGACATTGTGGTTCAGAATCATACCTGTTTATTACTGTTATTATTGTGTAATTACCATGTTGTTACTGTGTTATTACCATGTTATTACTGTCTTTGATGATATTTTGATTTCATTGTTCTTGTGTGAGACACTTGAACTGTGTTATGTTGTATTATTAGGGCTCTATGTTACTATGTAGTTGTGTCACATTGTGCATGATTGTAAGGATTCCTTGTTTCTCACCATGACATCAGCATTTTAAATTGCTGTCAGAGTTGGCACCCTGATTTGAGTGGATCCATTCAGGGTCCTATTCATTAGGCACCAAATGGACAAAAAATAGACTGAAACAGGGAAGGATTACCTGAACTTGTCCCATAAGAAACGCTAGTTTTCGTTTTCCATTACAAAACGTTCTTCCTACAGTGTGCCCGAATGAATACAACCAAGTAGCTGTTCCAACGTCCAGACCTCCTCTGACACTAACTACCGAAAGACTTGGTTGAAGATAACCAAGGTTAAGACAAGAGGATTCTAATATCCCATAACTCTTTGCATAAATGTGGAAGAATTTTTAAATGCCAGGGACCAGCGAGGCTAGTTATCAACGTCTCTGGTCCAGTAATGCTGCGTTTAGACGAGGGACGCAAAAACCGTCATACCTGTCGACATAGCGGGACAAGAAAGCAAAAAAGATGGTGACGGAAAAAACAAATGTATGGGTTGCTATGGTGATTTCAGTAAACAATTAGTGCAAATCAACATCCGGTAGAAAACAACGCTAACGATTTGCTCTCATTGAAAACAATCACATCCGGTTTGCCATCAAACGTCTACCTCGTACCATTTAAACGCGGCATAAATCAGATTATTTCGTTTTCCTAACCTGGGTATCTTCAACCTAGCCTAAAGACAGGAAGTAGAAAATAATAGAATAGACATTACAGATATAGTTTTAGAATTCAAACGAATAAACCATAGAATTAACCATTGTTGTATGTAAGGGAACGCTAAAGCCTTGTTCACACTGCAGGCCTTAATGCTCAAATCAGTTATGTTTTCAAATCCGTTTTGGAATACTGACTATCGAGCCAAACAGCAGTGGTGGAAAAAGTATCCAAATCTCATAAAAGTAAAGATACCTTAATAGAAAATTACTCAAGTAAAAGGGAAAGTCACCCAGTAAAACACTACTTGAGTAAAACTTTTAAAGTATTTGGTTTTAAATATACTTAAGTATCAAAAGTAAAACTAGGAATAATTGTAAATTCCTTATATTAAGCAAACCAGACACCACCATTTTTTTTATTTATGGGTAGCCAGGGCACACTCCAACACATAATTTACAAACAAAGCATGTGTGTGTAGTGAGTCCGTCCGATCAGAGGTAGTAGGGATGACTAGGGATGTTCTCTTGATAAGTGCATGAATTTGACAATTTTCCTGTCCTTCTAAGTATTCAAAAATGTAACGAGTACTTTTGGGTGTCAGGTAAAATGTATGGAGTAAAAAGTACATTATTGTCTTTAAGAATGTATTGAAATAAAAGTTAAAGTTGTCAGAGATATGAAAAGTAAAGTACAGATACCCCAAAAACCTACTTAAGTAGTACTTTAAAGTATTTTTACTTAAATACTTTACACCACTGCCAAACAGCAAGTTACAAGTGACCATATCGGATTTGTGTGTGTTCAGACAGCAGTCACTTGCTGACATGGCTACGGGTGAGTGTGCAGTGGTGTAGGCTGATTGGTGGTGGTGCTCGTGCTTCTTATCACTCAGAAGTTACGTATGGTGACAACAATGCCTGCCATGGACGTTTCCCAGTCTCTTTGAATGTTCAAAATCATAGTGTTAAAACACTTTTAAAGCCTCAAAACAAGTCATTTTTGTCTAACCACAGCAGTCCACTAGCTAGATAGGTAGCTGTTTAACTTTTATAGCATATTCAGTAATTTGTTTGTAAACAATTAAAGGGGGATTTTATTTTTGTAATTTTTTTTACAGACAAAGACCTTGACTGTTCAGACAAGTCGCATGGCGACAGATTTGTATCTGACTTCAAACCACCTACAAAGGTTGTTTGAAATGTGGCTTGACTGCAGGAAAAATAACAAATTCAAATCGGATATGCAAAATCACTTCAAACTGTCAATGTGAACAAGGCTTTAGATTGGCATCATATTATGGTGTGTATAAAATGTACATTTTTGTATGGATGGATGTTTGTACAGTTCTGGGGGTTAACAAGAGGTGAGATATATTATCAGACAATCAGTGCAAGGTAGAGAGGAGAGGGAAGTGTGGAGAGGGGAATAAAGGGAAGGGGAGAGGGGGGAATCAAACATATAGAGAACTTGTCTAGATGTAGAGTGTGTATGTCTGCTAAATGACTCAAATGTAAAACATTTGTGCACATGTGTGCGTGTGAGTGTTGGTTTTGACAGAGACGACTGGTGAGAGATTTAGAGTAGGAGTCCAGACTGCAGACTCAGCTCAGAGACAGAGACGACTGGTGAGAGATTTAGAGTAGGAGTCCAGACTGCAGACTCAGAGACAGAGACGACTGGTGAGAGATTTAGAGTAGGAGTCCAGACTGCAGACTCAGAGACAGAGACGACTGGTGAGAGATTTAGAGTAGGAGTCCAGACTCAGCTCAGAGACAGAGACGACTGGTGAGAGATTTAGAGTAGGAGTCCAGACTGCAGACTCAGCTCAGAGACAGAGACGGGGGGATAGTTGCATAATCTGGTGTCTGTGTGTGTACGTGCATGTTTGTGTGCGTGTGTATATGTGTGTGTATGTGCATGTTTGTGTGCGTGTGTGTGTGTCTCACACCGGTGTGATCTGCTGGTCAGCGGTGTGACGTGTTTGAAGGTTTCCAGACTGCACTGGGAGACGCCGCCGAGTGATCAGAACATCAGACGAACTGACTATACCATGACAACACAGGCAGACAGACAGTGAGACAGACAGACAAAGACCTGCTACACACAGAAGTGTGTTTTTTTTTCATTTTGATCTCTATATTTGGGTCAATTAAAATAAATGTACTAAGTTAGTCAGAAACTTCTAAAATCTTTATCAGTGCAGAGTTGAAATGGAGGATGTTGTGTGAACTAATATACAAGGGTATCTGCATATGTTAGCATGTGGCCTTGATTAATATGTACACTTTTTTATTCATATGAATAAATGTTTCAGATGTTTCTGACAAAGACTACAGAGATGGACTAATAACATATACAGTACATGGCTCCATTTTCCTCACACACAACAGCACAACATTGTAAAACTCACTACTATATTTATTGGGCGGCAGGTAGCCTAGCGGTTTGAGGGTTGGGCCAGAAACTGAAAGGTCGCTTGTTTGAATCCTGAGCCGAAAAGGTGCTAAATCTGCCGATGTGCCCTTGAGCAAGGCACTTAATCCAAATTGCTCCAGGGTTGCCGATGATATTGGCAGACCCTGGCTGTGACCCCACTCTCCGAGGGTGTCTCAGGGAGAGTTGGGATATGCAAAAAACAAACATTTCTAATACACATGTGAAATTATTATTAAAGTTTATACTGCAGTGTGATTTAGGATTTGTTGTAGCTTCTTTAACCATGTCCATGACAGAAAGAGGCAATTATTTGACTGGAGTTTAAATAAGCTAACAGCACAGAACACATGAAGCATAATACATTCATAATATTGCCATACCAACCCATCTATCAATGTTACGGTTCTTTTCATTGTTTGTGGGGAAAATGATGGCCATAGCGTTCTATAGTTGTAAAACGTATCTGTATACTATTCAGTATTAAATGTCTTGTTTTTTTGTAAACTGTGTTTTGAAGAGTGATGTTGGTGGTAGAGACAGAAGAGAGAAGAAGGGGGTTATGTAAAAAGAGGTGTTTTTCTGTAATGCGGTTTTAAGTGCTGTTCTGTAAGAGTAAAATAACCAAATACCACACTCTCTGTACCTTCATGACAGTATTTGACTCAATGATTGATTGATTGATGAATTCAGTTCCTTACCCACACAGGTGCCCAGCCCATATGGTTTTGTAATATAATTGTTATTGACAGAAACTGCTCAGATGTGCTCCCAGGGTGAACTCTACTGCTTCCTGGTCTGTTTATGATATCATCTCTGTCTGGTCCATCCGTTTCTAAATATTGGTTCCATTGAACAACAGTGTTAGGATGAACTGTGTTTGTGTGTGTTCTACTGGTCATAATAATAAACTCATGAATCTATAATTTTGTGATGCTAAGCGGTGTGTGTGTGTGAGTGCGTGCACTTTTCAAACATAATGGAAAAGAATGAGACAATATGTACGTGACTACTTTTCTAACAGAAAGACAATGATTTTAAAAATAGGTCATATCAACTCTCAGTCACTGTTGACTAAGTTTGGAGCCTTTTCCTTGCTCGACCTAAGCTGCCTCTTTATAATGAGAAGGCCACTCTCTTTCTCATCTTGATTATATCTTGTGTGTGTGTGTGTGTGTGTGTGTATTTGTGCGTTGACTCTAAGTAAGTATGAGTGTCTCTCTCACCCAATGGTCTCTCTGTGACCTACGATCTACAGCCTATGACTCCTCACAATCAGAATTTAACAGTGACCTGGTCTGAACTAAGAACTCTGACCTCTAGCTGGCTCTCTGATGTCTGTACACTCACCCCTTCCACGTCTGCAATGTTCCTTTAGAAACAGTTAGAGAAAGAGGCAGAAGGGCAGGAAAAGAGAGAGAGACAGAGAGGGACAGAGGAAAAGAGAGAGAGAGGAGGATGAAGACAGAGAAAGAGAGGGGGATAATAGAGAGAGGGCGACAGAGTAAGGGCGAGAGAGAGAATGTTCCCCAGTGGGTTTTTCTCACCACTGTGTGATAAATGGCACTGAGACGCCATGTTCAAACATTACTGTTTTCTCTGGCTGCTATCCTTTCCTTAGCTTAGCTCTCTCTCTCTCTCTCTCTCTCTCTCTCTCTCTCTCTCTCTCTCTCTCTCTCTCTCTCTCTCTCTCTCTCTCTCTCTCTCTCTCTCTCTCTCTCTCTCTCTCTCTCTCTCTCTCTCTCTCTCTCTCTCTCTCTCTCTCTCTCTCTCTCTCTCTCTCTCTCTCTCTCTCCCTTCCTCCACTCAGTGTTCTCTCTCCATCTCCCTCCTGCTTTGGCCAAGGCCCGATCCGGTTTCATCAAATGGACCCGCACCATCTCATCTCCCCCTTCTCCCCCCTCTGCCTCCCTTCCCCTCCCCTCTCCCTTCTCCCCTCCTGTCCAGTTGAAATACCTCTATGGGACAGCTCTGTCAGGCTATATGTGTGCCATGACCCACCTTTGTTACAAAGAATAAAACATTCAATTTCATGTACAGTAAAACAAAGCATTGCAGGTTTTTCCTTCACATGATCAGTGAGAAGCTGACAACTAGGAGCAACAAGCAAAAATCTAAAATACATAGTTCGATCAAAACAATACAGATTATTAGAAACATTTATGGTACTCAGACAACTCCTATGATGCTTTAACTCCTATTGTTCTCTGTTACCTATGCATTACACTGCAGGAGCAGCAGGACTGGCACAGGGCTGAGTGTTGGGTTGAGGGCTGGGCACAAGGCTGGACGTTGGGTTGAGGGCTGACGGCTGGGCACAAGGCTGGGCGTTGGGTTGAAGGCTGGGCACAAGGCTGGACGTTGGGTTGAGGGCTGAGGGCTGGGCACAAGGCTGGGCGTTGGGTTGAGGGCTGAGGGCTCGGCACAAGGCTGGGCGTTGGGTTGAGGGCTGGGCACAAGGCTGGGCGTTGGGTTGAGGGCTGGGCACAAGGCTGGGCGTTGGGTTGAGGGCTGGGCACAAGGCTGGGCGTTGGGTTGAGGGCTGGGCACAAGGCTGGGCGTTGGGTTGAGGGCTGGGCACAAGGCTGGGCATGGGTTGAGGCCTGAGGACTGGGCACTAGGCTGGGCGTTGGGTTGATGGCTGGGCACAAGGCTGGGCGTTGGGTTGAGGGCTGGGCACAAGGCTGGGCGTTGGGTTGAGGACTGGGCACAAGGCTGGGCGTTGGGTTGAGGGCTGGGCACAAGGCTGGGCGTTGGGTTGAGGGCTGAGGGCTGGGCACAAGGCTGGGCGTTGGGTTGAGGGCTGAGGGCTGAGCGATTCAGCCATACTGGCAGCCATATTGGTCGGGGAGAAATCCAGAACCAGTCTAATTGGAATGAATGGCAGTAGAGGCATAGGTGATGCATTTCCTGCTTTTACTTATGCAGGAAAAGAAAAATAAGGCATGTGATATATCAGATTGTTTTTATATAAATACTGTTTGCCTGCCCCGATCCTCTCTCTCCCTCATTGGCTCACCTGCTCCTCTTTGCAACCTCGCCAGCTCCTCTTTCTCTTTGCTATGAAAAACACTAGTGTGCGTTTGGTCTTCGGTCTGTTGCGTGTAGAATAGCTCAGCCTACTCATTGATATCCCCTACTTTAGTGAACTTGCGCGAGACATTGCAAGCCAAGAAATACAGTGAGGGAAAAAAGTATTTGATCCCCTGCTGATTTTGTACGTTTGCCCACTGACAAAGAAATGATCAGTCTATAATTTTAGTGGTAGGTTTATTTGAACAGAACAGTGAGAGACAGAATAACAACAAAAAAATCCAGAAAATGCACGTGAAAATTTTTATAAATTGATTTGCATTTTAATGAGGGAAATAAGTATTTGACCCCATCTCAATCAGAAAGATTTCTGGCTCCCAGGTGTCTTTTATACAGGTAAAGAGCTGAGATTAGGAGCACACTCTTAAAGGGTGTGCTCCTAATCTCAGCTTGTTACCTGTATAAAAGACACCTGTCCACAGAAGCAATCAATCAATCAGATTCCAAACTCTCCACCATGGCCAAGACCAAAGAGCTCTTCAAGGATGTCAGGGACAAGATTGTAGACCTACACCTACATATTCGCAAATGGAAGAAACACAAATGAACTGTCAATCTCCCTCGGCCTGGGGCTCCATGCAAGATCTCACCTCGTGGAGTTGCAATGATCATGAGAACAGTGAGGAATCAGCCAAGAACTACACGGGAGGATCTTGTCAATGATCTCAAGGCAGCTGGGACCATAGTCACCAAGAAAACAATTGGTAACACACTACGCCGTGAAGGACTGAAATCCTGCAGCGCCCGCAAGGTCCCCCTGCTCAAGAAAGCACATATACATACCCGTCTGAAGTTTGCCAATGAACATCTGAATGATTCAGAGGACAACTGGGTGAAAGTGTTGTGGTCAGATGAGACCAAAATGGAGCTCTTTGGCATCAACTCAACTCGCCGTGTTTGGAAGAGGAGGAATGCTGCCTATGACCCCAAGAACACCATCCCCACCGTCAAACATGGAGGTGGAAACATTATGCTTTGGGGGTGTTTTTCTGCTAAGGGGACAGGACAACTTCACCGCATCAAAGGGACGTTGGACGGGGCCATGTACCGTCAAATCTTGGGTGAGAACCTATTTCCCTCAGCCAGGGCATTGAAAATGGGTCGTGGATGGGTATTCCAGCATGACAATGACCCAAAACACACGGCCAAGGCAACAAAGGAGTGGCTCAAGAAGAAGCACATTAAGGTCCTGGAGTGGCCTAGCCAGTCTCCAGACCTTAATCCCATAGAAAATCTGTGGAGGGAGCTGAAGGTTCGAGTTGCCAAACGTCAGCATCGAAACCTTAATGACTTGGAGAAGATCTGCAAAGAGGAGTGGGACAAAATCCCTCCTGAGATGTGTGCAAACCTGGTGGCCAACTACAAGAAACGTCTAACCTCTGTGATTGCCAACAAGGGTTTTGCTACCAAGTACTAAGTCATGTTTTGCAGAGGGGTCAAATACTTATTTCCCTCATTAAAATGCAAATCAATTTATAACATTTTTCACATGCATTTTCTGGATTTTTTTGTTGTTATTCTGTCTCTCACTGTTCAAATAAACCTACCATTAAAATTATAGACTGATCATTTCTTTGTCAGTGGGCAAACATACAAAATCAGCAGGGGATCAAATACTTTTTTCCCCTCACTGTACATAATTGCGATAGCCTATATCTTTTGGTTACCGATGCACGGTTCTGACTGTCTGCCTTGAGGCCGACATGCCTACCTATGCATGGCTGTGCCCCTCCCATCTCTCTTTCTCTCTCCCCTGCTAGCTCGCTCTGTCTTTGCTGTGTAATATGCAAGAGTTTGTGATCTCGAAGTAGACTATGGCAAATAGTTTCCTCCGTTTAAAAAAATACAGAATCTTAGGAGTCGATAGGTTGAAGCTTGACACCCAGAAATGCGAGTCGACACTTGGGAGTCTACTGGCAAGGAGTCGAGGAATCTATTATTTTGTCGACTCCCAC
Source organism: Brachymystax lenok tsinlingensis (assembly GCA_030435695.1). Taxonomy (NCBI): domain Eukaryota; kingdom Metazoa; phylum Chordata; class Actinopteri; order Salmoniformes; family Salmonidae; genus Brachymystax; species Brachymystax lenok. The sequence goes on from CM059806.1 coordinate 22,157,429, forward strand.
TACTACTCTAAAATGGCTCAAACTAAAAACCACTGGTCTTAATCAACCTTTGGACAGGAAAATTCACCTGTGTTGGACTGGTAAAAAAACCATGGAGGGATAGGATGGTCTGTGATGGAGAGGTAAAAAAAAAGATAGACTAACCAGCGATAGAGAGGTAGAAGTCGTTGACCTCCCTAGCTCCTTTTGAAACAGCCAGACACGTCTGACAGAGATTATTTAGTGCTTCCTTGTATAGCACTTAGATTTTCCAAGCTGTGTACAGAGTCCTATCAAAATATTTTATCATCCCAGTCACCTCAGGTGAACTTCGTGAAGGTATCAACACCTGTGCTTTCATATCCTGACACACCCACTCCCTCAAATTGAATGCCTAAAATGAAAATAACTTTCTTGTTTTATTAACTGATTTGGAAGTAATTCATACAATAGGTCAATTTATTAGCTATGGAGAGGTTTCAGATTGACTGTTGCCTGAAAGTTAAATTCACAATTCTAAACCAACTGGACTGCACATTACTCACATCCTTCAGGTGTGTCTGTGTGTGTATGTGTCTGCGTGTGTATGTGTCTGCGTGTGTATGTGTCTGCGTGTGCATGTGTCTGCGTGTGCATGTGTCTGCGTGTGCATGTGTCTGCGTGTGCATGTCTCTGCGTGTGTATGTCTCTGCGTGTGTATGTGTCTGCGTGTGTATGTGTCTGCGTGTGTATGTGTCTGCGTGTGTATGTGTCTGTGTGTGTGCAGGGTTGTGGAATAACTGATTACAAAAAAACTAACTCTAATCAGTTACATTATCAGATTTGTTTTAGTAATCAGATTAAAACGGAATGATTACTTATTGGATTACTTATACATTCACATATACCTTTCTGTTTTTTCAATGACATTCAATTCTGCATTGAAAAAGTAGCAAGTTTAAGTTTGTTCCACTTGAGCAAGTCTGACCAATAGTCAGAGACCACTATTATGACACACCAAATGTGTTTGATGGATTTTTTTGTCTTCTTCTAATGCCTCTTAATGGGAAAGTAATCCAAAAGTAACGGGAAATAATCAGATTACGTTACTGATTACAATTTTGGACAGGTAAATAGTAACTGTAACAGATTACATTTGTGTGTTTGTGTGGTCAATATTTCTATTCTACTCTATCCTCTGTGGATCAGACCCTTTTTTTTTTTTTTCACCTAAAATGACATACCCAAATCTAACTGCCTGTAGCTCAGGACCTGAAATGAATGTAGGAGAATATAACACAGTAGATCTGGTAAAAGATAATACAAACAAAAAACATGCGTTTTCTATTTTTGTTTCATCTTTGAAATGCAAGAGAAAGGCCATCATTTAATATTGCAGTTTAGGCGCAATTTAGATTTTAGAGCAGTGTGTGGGCAGCAGTGTGTGGGCAGCAGTGTGTGGGCAAAGTTTCAGATTAATCCAGTGAAGCGTTGCGATACTGGGTAATATTTTGTCTGCCCAAATGTACCGAATTGGTCAATTGGTACATTTTCAAGTACATAACTATAGAAAACATACAAAAATGATATGGTGATACAAAATGTACGTTTACACACTCCCAGGAATGTCATACATGATGGATCATTAGCTTATACATGAACATTCGCACATCTAGATGGCCGGGCGGGGTGGGGGTGGAGCCAGAGACAGCAGGGGTTCAAACTGTAGAGCCCAGTTCCTACATTTTAATATAAAAATTTATTTTATCAAAAAAAAGCTTTGCTACATTTTATCTCTGGGACCTTCAGGATGACAAATCAGAGCAAGATTACTGAATATAAGTACATTATTTACCTTCAAAGGTGAATGTATCAAACCAGTTGCCGTGCTAAGTTTTTTTTTTTTTTTGTGCACTCTCCTCAAACAATAGCATGGTATTATTTCACTGTAATAGCTACTGTAAATTGGACAGTGCAGTTAGATTAACAAGAATGTAATCTTTCTGCCCATATAAGACATGACTATGTCCTGGAAAGTTTGCTGTTACTTACAACAGTCATGCTAATCACATTAGCGCATGTTAGCTCAACCATCCCAGTATAGGGACACTGATCCCGTAAAGGTTAATAACATCATACTAAACAGAAAGCAATGATCACTAAAGAGGGCTTGGTTTTACCATGTGGTTTTATTGTTAAAGAACCATGTGAATATCTTTATATCTTTCCTTGTAAGACAGTGAAAAGATTGATTAAAAACATGGACAACAGACAGAGGGGAGTGAACATACATAACAGAGAAAGGCCACATATCATTAGCATCACCAATTTAATACCACAATATCACTCACTGTCCGTACCTCTGCACTGTACATGTTAGTGCACATGATCCAGAACTATTAAAAAAAACATGATTTAAAAGGTCATATAAAACAATTCTAACCAATTTGAGCCAATCAGAATGTCCGGAACCTCAGAATAAATACGACCCAGAGGGAGGAACCAAGGCCCGGCGGAATTCTGGGAAAACCTACCGTCGCTCGTTTCTGTCATTTAGTTCAGCCTTTTCTTTCTTTCTCTATATCTTTCTTTCTTTCCTTCTTTATTTTCAGTGCGTCCAGCGTATGCTACTGATCCTAAGCATCCAGGAACTCATCTAGAAACTCCATCACTTCCCCCTGTACACACACACACATCACAGAGTTAGTATTAAACCTGGAGACTGTAACCGGGGGGAACCATTCTCTACGGTTTCCTGATGGATATGCAGTGTAAATAAAGACTAACTACATTCTGATCAGACAGAGCCTCCAATTGGGTCTCCAGTTCCAGTCCTGGAGAACTACTGGGTGTACAGGCTTCAGGTCCAGAACTGCTCTAACACACCTTATTCGGCTAATCAAGGTCCTGATGACCAGCTGGTTAGCTTATCTACATGTGTTAGAGTTGGGTTGGCGCAAAATCCTGCAGTAGGGTGGCTCTCCAGGTGGAGGATTGGCCACTCTTATCTATATGCGTGTTATGCTGCCCCCAAGTTAACAACTCTGGCACTACATCTATGGGTTATTATTAGACATGCCTTTATTGTTGTGAGTGAGCAGTGTGTGAGTGATCAGCGCCTCCCTGTGGTGAGGTCAGATACAGCAGTCTGGTAAACACTAGTCACATTGTACTGCTTGGACACAGGTCATGTGATCTGAGAGGAATCTGTAGTTTATCGCTAGTTTACAGAAAGATTACATAGAGAGTCCTGCTAAGAACCAAGGCCCAGTTCTGGACACATGTACTGTAAAACCCAACAATTGTTACATTAGAGACACAAATGGAGACACTCTCTCACACACGTACCTCATCATCGCTCGCTAGGTGTTGTCTAGAGAACTCCAGCATCTCTAGCTGCATGGTGGTCTGGTTCAAGTACCGTACCGCCTCCTAAAAAACACACACACAAAACACACACACACTCACGTCAGATCAACATCGATAAAAAAAAAAATGAAGACCTCAGCATTCAGTGAACCGGTTAAAACAAAAATCAATGACAGGGGCCAAATAACCTGCATACGGAGATAGTGGAAATGCATGCGGTTTGTGTGTGCGCGCGTGCTGAAATATGATGATATGTGTTTGTGTCTTACCGATCTAGGTAGGAAATCTTCGTCGCTGAGTCCGTATTTGTCTCTGTGGTACTGGTAATACACCACGTTGTTCTTCATCACCTCATCACTGGGGTCAAACAACATGTAGCTGGTCACACACGGAACCGCGTTCTTCAGGTCATTCACTGGGGGGGGGCAATGACAGAGTCAGAGTGTGTGTGTGTGTGTATAACCACACAGAACACAGAAGTCCTAAATGTACATGTTTGTAATGACAACGTAGTAACATACTCACTTGTGTCATAAGACTGCTATAACACATGCATGTGTAATAATAACAGTTATAACAGTTGTATTTGTAATAATACTGTAATATGACACTCACATTTGTAATAGGCGAACTGTAGGTAGTGGTACATGGTTGCTACAAACTTCTCTACGATGAATCCTCCAACCACAGGAGTCAGCTCGGCCTCACACCTCACCTTCCTCTCCAACACCTCTGTGTAGTGGTCTGGGAGGGAGAAGGGGGGAGGAGGAACGGGAGAGAGATAGAAGAGGTGGAGGGGGGATTTATCATCATGAGTGACCTGTTCAAGATGATCAAGAGAAATCATAAATCAACACAGCCCAAACTAAAATCCATTGGTCTAAATCAACCATTGGACAGGTAAATATATCTGTGTTGGACTGGTAAAAGACATGGAGGGATAGGCTGGCCTGAGTTGGAGAGGTAGAAAGAAAGATTGACTGACCAGCAATGGAGGGGTAGAAGTCTTTGAAATCTTTGACCTCCCTGGCTCCTTCTGAAGCAGCCAGACATTCGTCGTAGACCTTGAAGAAATCCCTGAGAGCCAGCTCCATGTCTGACACTGAGGTACGGTAGTTATCACCGTTATACGCCCGCACCGCTCGCACAAACAACATCTGTAACAACAACACACACACATTGATACAGATACACAACATTACGACAAGTTAATTTGAACTAGATTAGACCAGGGCTCCAGAGTGGTACAGCGGTCTAAGGCACTGCATCTAAGTGCTAGAGGCGTCACTACAGACCCTGGTTCGATTCCAGGCTGTATCACAATCGGACGTGATTGGGAGTCCCATAGGGTTGCGCACAATTGGCCCAGCGTCATCCGGGTTTGGCCGGGGGTAGGCCTTCATTGTAAATAAGAATTTGTTCTTAACTGACGTGCCTAGTTAAATAAAGGTTAAATAAATAAATAAATAGACCAGACTTATTTCACCAGAGCACAACCTGCATCTGTGCAACACTACAGAGCTCCCAAAACTCCCAAGACCTCAGCCAACTGTCCTAAAGAGAAAGTGGCTAAGGTCCATGTTTAGTCTTAGAGCTCTGAAAGCCTTTACGTCCTCCTGTGACTTCAGTCTGGTCTTCTAACCCCACCCATGGAGAGAATTATTGGTGCTTGTGTGTGTGCACGTGCGTGTTTGCATGTATGTGCGTGTGTATGCGTACGTATGCAAGTGTACGAGTGTGTGTACGCAAGTGTGTGTGTGTACCTCGTAGGACTTGGTCTCCAGGTCTGTGAGGTGTTCCTCAGCTCCAGGTAGAGTCCTGTAGTAGGCCATGTTCCTCTGCATCATCTCATCATCAGGGTGCTTCAGGAGGAAGGTGTGGGCTGCAGACACGGCCTTGGCCAGGTTATCAGACTGGGGGAGACAAGAGACAGTTATACACACACAAACTGAGGCAGACAGGTTCACACAAAAAAACAGAGGCAGGCATATACATACACACACAGGCTACTCATACCAAATGAACAAAAGCACAGGACCCTCTCCCTTAGTTTAGCATCCCCCTTCCCCGTGCATGTCGTGGCACGTATAATAACATCCAAAACTCGCGAGAGAACACATTACTCAATAGAGTACAGTAGCATAACAGAGTGCAGAGGAGTGCTTGTAAACTACACAGTTCTAAAAGTTATTGAAAACACACACCATTTGTTTTATCTAAAATACAACTTAGAAAGTACTTCTTTATATACCAAATGCATTCAGCTATATTAGTTTTGAGAGACTGGCATCTCGTCCACAGATTTAAATTAACCGTCTCCTGCTCCATAGAAAATACAGATTAAATACAAAATGAATACTGCAGAGAGCCGCACTGATTTCACTCACTTTGAAGTAGGCGAACTGCAGGTATTTATAGGGTTCCCGTTTCTCGAACTCCTCCACGGTGTCCCGGCTGGGCATGGTCTGCCTGAAGGCGGGCAGCCCCTGTTTGCACCGCTTGAGACACTGCGCCCTCTTCATAACGTTACCGAACACACGCAGCTCCGGGAAGTCGGTAAATTTCTCCTCGTTGTCCAGCCGCACCGAGCTGCAGTTGAGGTTGCAGAAGGCCTCGCTGTCCCTGAGCAGCCGGTACAACCGGAGAGAGACCTCGAGATAGTCAACTGTCTCCTGCCATTTCTCCCCGGTGTACTGGTCCAGCGCGTATTTATACGCGGAGTCTAGCGGCATTAGTTCATGACGCGGAAAACTCCTGAAACTGTATTTCTCGTATTGACAGAAGACTATTGTAACGGAAACCGCGAATAGAAGCAGAGAGATTAGCGGAGTGCTGGAGGTTGCCATCTTTAGTTTTTGTGTAGAGGTGGGACGGCTGGGCTACGTCTCTATTCTATTCTGCTCTCTGTGTCGTGCGAGGGTGGGACAGGGACCGCCTCTACCCCCACCACGTATCCGGATACAACTCTCCCTCCACTGGCTGCTCTGGGCAGGGTGACGGGGTGAGGGGTGGCGAACCACCGGGGCTCCGTTCTCCTCCCCCTAAATCAGTGTTCAATCAACCTAGTTTAAATGCACTAGCTTACATCAAACTACATGTAAACGATTGCCAAAGTTCCAGATCAAGTTAAGGAGTGTTTTCCATTTGTGGCACTACAGACTAGATGCCAAATGGCCACACAATGTAATGTGATTAATCTGACGCAGCGACAATGAGAAGTAGCCTAGTGAAACTGCTTGTTCAGTAGTAGACTTTGGAGAGTCTGCAGTTGAAAGTCTTCTGCCTATGCCTATTTAAACAAGTACATTTTTTCTATTTAATGTTCGGCTATGTATGTTTTATAAAAGTGTTGGTTATGTTCTATAAAACGTGTATATTCTTGTATAGGCCTATCACCCACTAATTAGGGTTGTCTCTGTAGCCTACAGACTTCCCCTCCCCTGCCACGTCGAGACATTCCAGAGAGAGAGAGAGGGTCACACACAGAAACACCCCCTGAAAAAAACTCACACTGTTCCACCACTACTCCATAGCCAAGCCTTGCGTAATAGCCTTATAGGCTGTACATGTGTGAATGAATGTAAACTAGGCCTATCCTACAGTAGTAGTTTGTGTTTGTTGGTCTTGTGGGGGTCTTGCGGTGGGGATGTAGTTTATTTGGTCTCTAGCTGTGACTATAGGCCCTCCGTTTGGCGTTTCCACGTCTACACATCTGCCATGCGCTACTGCGCCTGCGCCATACGTGGTACCCAAATCCTCCCATTCAATTCAATCCCGAACAGACAGGGATCAAGGGAAGAAGACAAGAACTGGAAGCAGAAGACCAGAGGAATCGGAACAATCTGGGAAAAAGAGAAAGAGCGATAACAACCGTTACAAGTCACGGTTATCCACCCTACATTTGTCGGCAAAGGAGAGGCGTGTGAAGATGAACCAGTGCGTGCACGGGATGATATATCTGGCGGTTCTGGTGGCGTTTGCCGCCTGTGACGCCCCTCCGGTACCGTTAGATGACATCGTGATTGAGAAAACGTTTGTGCCGGAGCAGTGCGTGCGCGCTGTGAAAGTAGGGGATTATGTTCGTTACCATTATAACGGCATGTTCCCCGATGGAAAGAAATTTGACTCCAGGTAAGAAAGTTATTATTTTCCACTCTTCTCCACTCTTGCAGTTCCAGTTCACGTTTCAGAGAGTAGCGTGCACGTCAATAAACTCAAGCGTGCGTTTTATTAGCGGGTCGGACCAAACAGCCACGCAGGCAGAGAGAACGAGAGCCCCCATTCACTTAAGGAGAGGGAGACTGCATCCAGTCTCCAAGTCTGAACTAAATAATTAGTGAAGCTATATTTTCACTCCAGAGATAAAATGTGGTTCGTTTACCAACTGCAACGACGTACAGATGTAGGCATTCCTGGCCTACTCTAGAGCATGCACACACAGGTAGCATATAGCCTACTGGTGTGTGAGTGTCTGTCACGTATGGCCAGCAGAGTGAACACGTAAAATAAAAAGAATACTACAAATATTCATTCATTCATTAATGTAAACCCTTGGGCTGAAAGAGACCAGTAGGCCCAATAATTAATGTGCGAACTGAGATGCAGTTGGCCAGTGTAGTAGGCTAGGCCTAGTGATACGACATGTTAACCACAGTCTCACCCCAGCCAACCAAGTACTACTGTCTGGACAGAGAGATACATGACTGAGTGAATCAGTGAAGTGAGTGAATTACATGAACAAATTAATTTATTCTCCTTGTTTCTTGTCTTTCTTTCTGTCTTTTTTGGTTGAGATGTTGGCAGCTCCCATAACGTGTGTGTGTTGCAGCTATGACCGCAGCAGCACCTACAACGTCTATGTGGGTAAGAAGCAGCTGATTGAAGGGATGGACAGAGCTCTGGTAGGGATGTGTGTCAACGAGAGACGACTGGTCAAGATTCCCCCACAACTGGCCTATGGGAAGGAAGGATACGGTAAGTTCGTAACGTAGATTTTAACATTAATATAAAGCTTCTAATGGAGTTGGATCTGTGTGTGTTGTGTGTTTTTAGGTCTGTGTGTGTGTAGAAGCTGGTATTTACTGTTTAGAGGTATTCATAAACACCAAGCATTAATGCAAGCTTGACAGGAAGTGGGTGGTCAATGTTGAATTGGGTCACAGTGACATTATAGACCAGGAAGTGCTGCTTGTTAATGTTACTGTACGTTGAACGGTGGCCTGAGATTTGACATGAACAAACCCTTATTGTAGACAGATTAATCTGCTGACCCTCTTGAGCTGACACATAGAGGTGAACTCTGCTTTAATGTTGCAGGAGTGCCCTTCATTCAGTGAGACAGACAACACAGCCCATACCGGTGGCTTTGCCGGCATTACCCACAGTTACATGCACAGCATTAGGAGTGTGTTTGTGCAATTAGTATGTGTGTATTAGCATGTGTATGTATTTGTGTGTGTGTTTGTGTTAATAAAGAGGTCACCAAGCGGACTGGTTGATTTTGCATGAGGAGAGATTTAAACAGGAATGTGTGGCCTTACTTGGAATATAGAGATTGGTAAAGAGAGAGAGCGAGAGAGCAAGTGAGTTAGAGAAAGGAAGAGAGAAAGGGAGATGGGGTGGCATGTATGGAGAGAAAAATGTAGGTGTCTACCTTATAGAGGGAGAAAAGGATGGGCGAGTCAGGGAGTTGGAGGGAGAAACAGGCCGTGTCCGTATACCCATACTAGCATACAATAAAAAGATAGTGTTATAGTATGTGAAATGTCTAAAATAGTACTCAATGCGTTTTCTAATACGTGATTTCATTTTGGCACAGCGCACCAATTTATCTAATTGTCAGCGGTTGACAAACACCTGAGTCCTGAAAAGAGGAGTGAATTCTACTAGATCAAACGCCAAAATGAGTATGCAGTTTAAGTATGTAGTACACTAGTATGGGTTATTCAGACACTGCCACAGTCTCTGCCAGTAGAGAGAACAACTGCCAACTCACCAGTATGGATTTAATCACAGCCATCCTCAACTTCCCTACCCCTCCTTCTCGCCTTCTCCCTTCCTCTTCCCCTCTTCCCCTCTTCTCTCCCTCATAACAATGTATGTGGCCTATATGGTTTATTATCTCTGATTAATTGCCTTCTTCAAAGAGATAATTCCATGTTCATCTGTCTAGTCTAACAATGAGAGAAAGTGGAGAGACAGGATGAGAGAAAGAGAGAAAGTGGAGAGACAGGATGAGAGAAAGAGGAGAGACAGGATGAGAGAAAGAGAGAAAGTGGAGAGACAGGATGAGAGAAAGAGAAAGTGGAGAGACAGGATGAGAGAAAGAGGAGAGACAGGATGAGAGAAAGAGGAGAGACAGGATGAGAGAAAGAGAGAAAGTGGAGAGACAGGATGAGAGAAAGAGGAGAGACAGGATGAGAGAAAGAGGAGAGACAGGATGAGAGAAAGTGGAGAGACAGGATGAGAGAAAGAACAGTGTAACTAATGTCATCCTCCCTTACTCCTCCAGGTGATGTAATCCCTTCAGACGCCATCCTCCATTTTGATGTTCTGTTGTTGGACGTGTGGAACCCTGATGACGGGGTTCAGAGTAAGACGTACTACACCCCTGAGAACTGCTCTAGGAAGGTAGAGGTGTCGGACTACGTACGTTACCATTACAACGGAACACTGCTGGACGGAACACTGTTCGACTCCAGGTGAGACACGAGATAAGTTGTCGACGACAAAACACTACTAACACACACTTCACGTTACTAACACACACTACTTACACACACTACTAACACTCACTACAACTACTAACACACACTACTAACATACCCTATAACTACTAACCCAGACTACTAACACACACTACAAACACACACTACAAACTAAACACACACACTACTAACACACACTACAACTACTAACACACACCACAAACTACTAACACACACTACAAATACTAACACACACTAACATACACTACAACTACTAACACACACTACTAACACACACTACAACTACTAACACACACTAACATACACTACAACTACTAACACACACTAACATACACTACAACTACTAACACACACTACTAACACACACTACAACTACTAACACACACTAACATACACTACAACTACTAACACACACTAACATACACTACAACGACTAACACACACTACAACTACTAACACACACTAACATACACTACAACTACTAACACACACTACAACTACTAACACACACTAACATACACTACAACTACTAACACACACTACTAACACACACTACAACTACTAACACACACTACAACTACTAACACACACTACTAACACACACTACAACTACTAACACACACTACAACTACTAACACACGCTACAACTACTAACACACGCTACAACTACTAACACACACTACAACTACTAACACACACTAACATACACTACAACTACTAACACACTACAACTACTAACACACACTACAACTACTAACACACTACAACTACTAACACACGCTACAACTACTAACACACGCTACAACTACTAACACACACTACAACTACTAACACACACTACAACTACTAACACACACTACAAACTACTAACACACACTAACATACACTACAACTACTAACACACACTACAAACTACTAACACACACTAACACACACTACAACTGCTAACACACACTACAAACCACTAACACACACTGCACACTACTAACACACACTACACACTACTAACACACACTACACACTACTAACACACACTACACACTTCTAACACACACTATAGACTACTAACAGACACTACACACACAGTGAGAGGGATGAAGAAAGGCCCTGCAAGGAAGGAGACGATAGAGAGCGTTACATTTGGAGGATTTACAATAAATAATTGTCTGTTGTGTTTGTAGTCTTCTAATAAGTATTTTCTCATTCCATCCCCTCCCCTCTCTCTTCCCCTCTCCCTCCCCCTGTAGCCACACCCGTATGCGTACCTATGACACCTATGTGGGGATTGGCTGGCTGATCGCTGGCATGGATCAGGGGCTTCTGGGCATGTGTGTCGGGGAGAAACGCATCATCACCATGCCCCCGTCGCTCGGATACGGATCAAACGGCGATGGTTAGTAGGTGCTGCTGGGTAATGGAGTTGTTTCTGAGTGTTATCCCAGTCCAGGCCTCTAGTACTATTGGACCAGAGATGGCATCATCAGTGAACCGACTCTCCTTTGATCCCCCTCCCTTTATATATCTCTCTATCTCTCCATCCCCCTCTAGGTAGTGATATCCCTGGTGTTTGACGTGGTCCTACTGAACTTCCATAACCCTAGTGTAACCCTCCTATCTCTCCTCCCCTTTCTTTCCATCCATCCCATCCCTCTCTAGGTAGTGATATCCCACAGCAGGCCTCCCTGGTATTTGATGTAGTCCTCCTAGACCTCCATAACCCTAAAGACGGCGTCAGTATCACCAACCAGGACATACCTCAACCCTGCCCCAGGAAGAGTGTTGCTGGGGACTTCATCAGATACCACTATAACGGATCACTACTGGACGGGACCTTCTTCGACTCCAGGTGAGGAAGAGAGCGATAAAGCGAGTGTATGTGTGTGACTTCATAAATGTGTATGTAAAAAATGCTCCCTTGTTGCCTTTTGGCATTGTTTTCCCTTTATCTGTAATTCTTCTTTTGTCCTCACGGTGTCAGTAACCTTAAACTAAACTAAATAGACAAATTAGTTCAAGATTTACTGAATAATCCAACAAGTAGAATAAAAATTGCACTTTTATCTTACAAGAAAACAAGTACATTTAAGTTCAGACTGAATAGGGTGTAGAATTTAGAATCTAGAACTTAGAGTTACTTAGATTTAGAAATGTAGGCAAATGTTTTGTGTTGGCAGCTGTTTGTAACGTGTTTCATTCTGTACATATGATTATTGTCCTCTGTTGAATTCCACAGCTACTCCCGTAACCGTACATATGACACCTACGTGGGTAAGGGCTATGTGATTGGTGGGATGGACGAGGGTCTGATCGGAGTCTGCATCGGAGAGAAAAGACGCATCATTATCCCACCTCACCTCGGATACGGAGAGGAGGGCACAGGTATGTATAAAATAGTGTGTTTGTGTGTGTGGTGTGTGTTGAGGTTTTCAGTGTACCATAATTTATAGAAAGGTGATTTTTTCTCCACCACCCTCCTCCTCCTCTCTCCCCCACCAGGTACAAAGATCCCAGGTTCTGCTGTCTTGGTGTTTGATATCCATATCATAGACTTCCACAACCCATCAGACCCAGTGGTGATCACTACCAACTATAAACCAGAGGTGTGTGAGACGCTGGCTAAGAAAGGAGACTTTGTTAAATACCACTACAACGCTTCGCTCATGGATGGATCCTTCATCGACTCCACGTGAGTAGGAAGATACACTTGGACATGCAAGCACACGCGCACGCACACACACACTTCTAACAATCGCTCTCTCCAGGTATAACTATGGGAAGACGTATAACATTGTGCTGGGAGCCAACCAGGTGGTTCCAGGGATGGAGGAGGGGCTGAAGGAGATGTGTGTTGGAGAGAGAAGAAACCTGGTCATACCTCCTCATCTGGGCTACGGAGAGAGGGGAGTAGGTGAGTTACAGACACGCCCACACACAAACACAGGCACAGACAAAAACACACACAAACTAGTCCACTAGCTGTTATTAACCCATTCATGTCCATTGGTGTGTTATAGATGGTGAAGTGCCGGCCAGTGCCGTCCTGGTCTTCGACATTGAGATGATTGAGATGGAGGCGGGACTTCCTGATGGCTACATGTTCATCTGGAACGAGGACGTATCAGCTGACCTCTTCACTGAAATGGACGCAGATAAGGACCTACAGGTGTTGGCCTCAGAGGTACGCATCACAGCTAAACCCCACCCTCAGCTACACACTAATAGACATACACATGACACTGTGGGTCCTCATGCATCTCACCTCCTATTCTTTATCTGCTCTGATTGAAGACAACTGGACTGCGTATGGCTGCATCTCAGCAGTCTTAAATAGCCTCCTCTCATTGTCTCCTCTCCTTCATCTGCACTGATCTGTAAACACAAGACAAGTGAAAGCAAATATGGTGGAAGAGAAGCCTACAGAAAGAATATGTTTTGTATTTCACCCATCCAGTTCATTTTGATCAGTTCAGGAAGAGGAGACAATCAAGTTGATTAACTGAGGCAACTGGCTAACCAATTCACAATTGTCCCTCCCTTTCTCTCCACACACCCACCCCTTTCCTTCCCCCAAATCTCTGTCCAGTTCTCAGACTACATCCTGCGGCAGGTGAACGAGGGTAAAGGCCGTCTGGCTCCTGGGTTCGACGCATATCGCATCATCGAGAACATGTTTTCTAACCAGGACCGTAATGGAGACGGAAAGATCACAGAGGACGAGTTCAAACTGAAGGCCGACGAGACCACGCACGACGAGCTATAAGAGAGGGGCGCAGTGTGTGTGTGTGTGTGTGTGAGGGGGCTTATATGATGGCACTATAAGACAAGGAGGGTGTGTGTGTGTGTGTGTGTGTGTGTGAGGGATTATATTGTTGGAGGGTGGCGGGTTGAGATGGCAAAGGGTCAGATGTATAGGGAACCAAAGAGAGAGGCATGGTGTATTCCGAGTAATGGGCTGAGTATCAAATGGCGCTTTAGTTAGCTTTGACCTGTCCAGTCTTCCATGACCAGAGCAGTCTGGTGTTGGCATGGGGAGGGGATGAGAGAGTAGGAAAGCAGGCGGAAGATGAGCAATGTAAGAGAATTGAGACAAAGTCCCACGTTTTTGTTAGTAGAGCAGTTTCCAAAATCCAACCCTTAAGTCCCCTCAACAGCACACATTCTTGTTGAAGCCTTGGACAAACACGTCTGATACAACGTGTCAACTAATCATCAAGCCTAGGATGAGATTAATATGGTGAGTTTAGTGTGCTGTTGAGGGTAACGTTACTGGAGGACTGGAGTTGGGAAACATTGTATTAGAGGAGCCTGACATGTTTCTATTGTTGATGATGATGTACCTTTGTTCACCTGCTCTGGCATCACTGATGTGTTGATTCTTTCATTATTGACTTACTGTTCAGATGGTGTTTTTATTTTGTTGGTGTTGCCTTTTTATACGTTTCTCATCTGTGAGAGAATAAGTGCCTGACAATTATGTTGTGACAAACTCCACTTTCTGAAGATGATCCTTGGATCTTCTATGTTCTTTCCCTCATGTTTAATAGTTAGTTTGACTCACAGAAAATGACTGTTTCAATTTCAAATCTTCTGTCCCACCATCACAAACTGCCATAATAGCACATTTACAGTACTATTAAAATGTTATTTATTGTATTAACAAACACCATGATAAATGCAGTTAGGTGATTGCAGAATTGCTTATACAGTACCATCTATGCAAATTCCGTACTATCCAGCTAACGTGTTTTTTAGTAAAGGTTTGCCGATGATTCAGGTGCTAAAACTTTGTTTCTATTCCTTGTTGTCACATGTACAAACGCTTCCTGTATTCTCTGCTGTCTAAGCCGTACAGTACTACATATCTAGTCATTCATCTGCCCACTCACAACACTGTCTCCTATGCAACATTTACCTAAATGTTAGTGCCACTATCAGGTAGTTCATTGTTTTAGTTTCCCCCCCAATGGATTGTGTAATAATTACCCTATGCTCTGCACACACACATCTCACCTGCACCGGCTTTGGCAAAGTGTGTGAGGTGTGTGTGTTTGCAACAGTTGAGTATGTTTTATATCTGATGCCTCTGTTTGGTGAGAGAAATGAGTGATAATGATGCTGTAAATGTGTCGTTTCTAAGGTGCATTGGAATAAATGCACATTCCAACAAGACCTGTCTGTCTCTCTAAAGGGTGAAATGTGTGTGTGTGGCTTGCATATGGTGGGAACTGCGCAGCCAAATTAAAAACAGCCAGGGGGCGACAGGAAGGGAGGGAGAACGGAGGAGTAATGAGATAAAGAAAGAGGGAGTGAGAGAGGGGGAAAAAGTGCATGTTTGAAGTGAAAATATGAAACAAGGACACCAGAACAGAAACTGTTGTTTTGTAAGTTTGGAATGTATAACAACCATGGAGTCTTTAGCTCACGCCCGCCTGCCCCTGCACGCACACAGTTTATGGCTGAGGCATATCCATGTTTTATTGGCTTATATGGTTAGGGCTAAATGTAAATGTTTCTTCCAGAAGAAATAAGAAAAGCATATGCATAACCATGGTAGCAATTGAAAGGGAACAGTTTGGAGATTATGTGAAAATGATCAGACCAAAGGTCAGTCCCAACAGTTCATCTGACAAGACTGATTCCAAACATTACACTTGATTATATGTGCATTTGACATTTACTGTGTTTTCCGCATTATTTGTTGATACTCTGGATACATTCAGTAACATGACAAGACTATTCCTGGAAAATGTAGGAAAAGGTGCAACATAAAATAATTTTTTTACAAGGATTTGAGTGAGGACTAACTGGTGTCTCCAAGTGGCGACTAACTGGTGTCTCCACATTTTGAACACCTGTTCAAAATGTGCACTGTTCTTAAGAAATGTCAATGCACTTCTATGACTCAAAGAGTCTTCAACTATAAGGAACTGTATTTTTTGCTCTCCTAGCTGTGCCGTTGAGGAACTAGAGCAAGCACACTTGTAGTTGTTTCATTTGGAACACAACCCTGCATCCCCGCCATTACACAAAGCTTGTTCTATTGCCAAAATGAGTTATAAAATACGATCTTACAGTTTTAGGCTTTCACTAGGCAATTCAGAGAAACAGATCGTAATGTTGGTGCGCATAGAAAGGAATCATGAGTGCATTCAGGTGCGTGTGGCCCAGAAAATGTCCTTCACAATAAACAAACAGACTCATTGTGTTCAGAACAAGCCAGGGTATGATGCCATGTCATCTTGTAACTCTGCATCAAACATAGGACTGCTAAATGTTGATACTGTAGTAAACATGAGTTTTATGATTTGGAAATGTGAAGTGCACATTTGGACTCACAGGGGTATAGCTTACTTGTTTGACATCAAAGCGGTACATATTATAATCCTCAAATTCTCATCTTTCAAAATACAAATCATCTTAATTTATAGTATTTCGCTCACTCAGACAACAAAAACATTTCAAAAGTTGGCCAGTTACCAGGAGGGATGGGGGCAACTTCTTGTTGCGCACGGTGCTCAAGTTCAGAACGGCTGCCAGTCAAAACCCATACAACGCTGGGAGGCACACAGCCAGAGCTATGACGTCATGTATAGCATGTTACTGTACAGCCACTACGTTCCAATTTAGGAGCTTATTAGTGCCCCAAATCTGCCATTTTTAACCTGTATATGGGTACGAGTGTAAAGCGCTACCAACGTATAAGACACACAAATAATTTTCACATGAAACATAATACACATTCAAGAAAACATCCATCATCAACTGAATATTTTATGCCTTATTTAAATGGTGAACATTGCTTGAGTATAACATTTGCTTGGTTTGCAATTAAAATATATTGTCTTGTATCTAAAAGTAAATGTAAAAAAGAGTAGGAAACATAAAAAAAAATTGTTTGCGCCTCTTATGCCACAATCAGTAGTCATGGAAACTAAACAGCTTTCAAGTGATTGGATGGGAGTTTGTTCTGACAAGATTAGGCCCCTCCCACAGGGCTGTAACTACTTATGATGAGCCACCAGTGACAGATCACACTCTGGCAAGAAGTTACCTTTAAGTAATACAAAATTGAGGAAAACCAAGAATCGTTCATTTTAAAACAAAATCCTACTTTATCAATCTATGTGTGTGTATGTGTGTGTATGTGTCTGTATAGTATGTATATGTGTGTGCGTCTCTTCCAGGTACAGCGATTGTCCAGCAGTCAGTGCTTCACCTGGAACACATGCATACACACACTCTGGTCAGTTCCCTCATTTCTTAAGCACTTTGACACCATGTTATGATCTTATTCAGATATGACTGTACTGGCAGCAGAGCACGAGCAAATGGCTCAGCTTCAAAATGTTAGTGATAAATTTAGTGATACTCGAGCCCTGCCCGTACACTGATGAAAAAACAGGCCGTACCCGGCCCTAACCCAATGTATAATGTTGGGGCTTGCCGGGCTCGGGTCGGTTAGCAGAGCTATAACTCACGTTAAGGAAATCCAGGCCGGCGGGGTCCTCACTGAGGGTGTGGCAGATACTCTGTAGAAACAGACACACACATACAAGATAAATTACTGGTAAACTCAGCAAAAAAAGAAAGGTCCCTTTTTCAGGCAATTAAGGTCAAAATTATGAAAACTTAGGACACTAAAGAGGCCTTTCTACTGACTCTGAAAAACACCAAAAGAAAGATGCCCAGGGTCCCTGCTCATCTGCGTGAATGTGCCTTAGGCATGCTGCAAGGAGGCATGAGGACTGCAGAGGTGGCCAGGGCAATAAATTGCAATATCCTTACTGTGAGACGCCTAAGACAGCGCTACAGGGAGACAGGACGGACAGCTGATCGTCCTCGCAGTGGAAGATGTCGTGGAAATATTGAATCAAATATTTCTCAGATACCGGAACATGTGAATTCAAAAATACTTTATTACAAGAGTAACAGAAGCCGAGCAATTCCATGGAAGAACTCAATTTTCTTGTTACAGACCTCAGGCTTTATAGGTTTCCACCTTCAAATAACACACATGGTCACTCCCTTCTATGAAGATGATTAACTCCCCTTGGCCTTGCGCCACCATTACCTTCCTGTCCCAATTCTTGCTTGTTAAACGCCCACATCTGCTCAGTTTAGATTATATTGGTGGCGGCGCCATAGTGTTAATACAAAAAATAATACATTTATTGCATATATACTTTCCTAATATAAGTGCTTTTCTAATAATACTTGATTAGTACAAACATATGTTCTTATTACAGATCCATGGCTTTTGGTGCCTATATTAATTAACTAAGGTACACATTTTCTGCTTCCGTTCTAATTTTTTACATGTCCAATGGTTAACTCTGTTTATCCAGCTCTGTCCATTCACCTGAGCTCAGCCTTTATTCTGCTTACACATGTCTGTTAATTAACCCTATGTTTTCTGTCTCAATACTTCTGGGAGAACAGTCTAGATACTGGAAAATCAACCATAGTCATGAATTTTCACCTACACAGACCACGTGTAACAACACCTGCACAGGATCGGTACATCCGAACATCACACCTGCGGGACAGGTACAGGATGACAACAACAACTGCCCAAGTTACACCAGGAATGCACAATCCCTCCATCAGTGCTCAGACTGTCTGCAATAGGCTGAGAGAGGCTGGACTGAGGGCATGTAGGCCTGTTGTAAGGCAGGTCCTCACCAGACCACATTTTAGTAATTTAGAAGATGCTCTTATCCAGAGTGCCTTACATTGGTGCATTCATCTTAAGATAGCTAGGTGAGACAACATATCGCAATTGTAGTACATTTTCCCTCAACAAAGTAGTTATCAGCAAAGTCAGTGTTAGTAGAAAAAGACAAGTGCATTACAGTGTTACAGCAAAGACATTGTAAAGAAATAGAGACAGAGCACTGACCACCCAGCACTACAACACTGGGACAGTCTATGTCTTAGTATGGCCACAGAGGGCTGGACCCTTCCTCCATGCTGGGAGGGGGAGGGGCAGGCATCGCCATAGCATTAGCATTAGCAATCGCTTAGCATTGCAATAGTAGCCGTAACATTGGCATCAGCAGTAGGTGAAGAAGCTTTAGCTAAATCTGTAGCAGAGGTGCTAGCTGTTAGCCATCGCACTAAGAGAAGCAGAAGGGAGAAAAGTGGTAGCTGCAGTGACAGTGCTAGCCGTGGGAAATGGGGTAGCCGTAAGAGAGGTAGCATTAGCAGTAGCATTAGCCAAAGCATTAGCCGTAGCTTTAGCAGGCAGTCTTGATGACATTGCTGCAGTAGAGTGCCCACTTCTGTGCTGGCTGAGGCAGAACATAATAGGCAGGGGGTCTGAGGAAGAAGTTGGCCCATGGTTACCAACCACCAATAGTAGTTACCTGCTGTGCTGGTTTCAATGGCAACCCCGGTGACAGTAGCAGTCCAGGCGGAGTAGCTGGCTGGGTCAAGTGATGGCTGGGTCAAGGCCAAATAGCTGGGGTTGGCTGGAGATGGTGTGGTAGAGTAGAGGCTTCCTGGGGGCATAACAGTCCCAGCCGAGCCGAGTCCAGTCCCAGACCTAGGGTAAGCCTGTCCACGGTAGCCTGTGTCTGAGTAGCCCATCTCTGGGTAGAGCAGAACTCCAGGGTAGCCCACTCCACTTCCAGAAGAGACAGCTCCAGGGTAGGAAGTACCAGCTTGACCCGTTGTAACATAGCCTGCCCCTGGGTAGCCTGCCCCTGGGTAGCCTGCCCCTGGGTAGCCTGTTCCCCAGTTGCCCCCAGACCAACTGGCCTGTGGCTGTGACTGTGTGTTACTGGGGCTGGGGATAGGGTTAATGGGGGAGTTGGAAGTGAACTGACTAACACTGACAACTCCAGCGTAACCTGAATCAGGGTAGGTGTAACCAGGGTAGGTGTAACCAGGGTAGGTGTAACCCGGGTAGGTGTAACCCGGGTAGGTGTAACCAGGTAGAATCTCTAGGGGCTGTGGGTCAGTGGGGTTAGGGCTTGGGTTAGAGGAAACTGTAACCGCTCCAGTGTAACCCCCCTGGGCTAGTGTGGCATTGGCAGTGGGGGTAGATCTCTGGATGTTGGGGTTAGAGCTGGAATTAGGGTTCTGGAAGTTGGGGTTAGAGTTGGAGTTAGAGTTCTGGAAGTTGGGGTTAGGTTTGGAGTTGGGGTTCTGGAAGTTGGGGTTCGAGTTGGAGTTAGGGTTCTGGAAGTTGGGGTTAGGTTTGGAATTAGGGTTCTGGAAGTTGGGGTTAGGTTTGGAGTTGGGGGTGAACTGTCGGCTCTCGTAGTTCCAGGGGTCTCTGTCCTTGGGTTCCTGTAGGGATAGCTTCCTTTTTAGCGGGTTGGGTAATGCCGCCACTATGGCGATGGCATGACCTTTTGAGTCACCCCTCATCTCCTCCCCTCCAGGGTTATGGCCTGTTGCCCTGGTATGAGCCTCAGCGCCCTCAGCCCTCTCTGGGGTGGTTAGGGCAGGAGGAAAGTGGGGGGAGCGCAACAAAGAGACAAAGTATTCCAAAAATGTATCACAGTCTACGATGGAAGTCCTCTTCTTAACCCCAGAGGCACAGACAGGATCTGGCTGGGGTGGGGGTGGAGGAGTGAGGCAGGGAGCGATGGCCGGGGGTTGGGGGGTCATGGGTCCGGGTGGGGGGGTCCTGGGTCCGGTTCTTTCTGGGTGCAGGTGGGGGTAAGAGGTGTTGTTGGGAGGGTTGGCCTGGGTCTGGAGAGGTCTGGCTGCTAAGGCTGGGTTGGGGGGTCTCTTGGTTAGTTGGCTAGACTGTTTGGGTAGTTGTTCGTTGACTAGGCAGGATGGTTGGCTGGGTTTGACCTGGGTTAGGCTCGCTGCAGAAGTGGCTCTGGTGGGGTAGAATGCAGTGGGGAGTAGGGGAGGGCAGGGGGCTCAGAGGGACTAGTTCTGGGGGCTTTGGAGGAACGGCTGGAGCTATGATTATGTCTCTTAGAGAGGGTGTGAGAGCTTGAGTGGTCAGAACGTCTGTCAGTGTTTTTGCGGTCACTGTGTCTACGTTTGGTCCTGTCACTGTGTCTGTCTTTGGCTTTGTCAGTGCGTGTGTGGCCACTGTGTTTGCGTGTGTGTGTGCGGTTTCTGTGTGTGCGATCACTGTGTGTGCGAGTGGTTTTAGACTTTTCAGTATGTTTCTGAGACTCATTCGTGTCCAAATGTTTGTCAGTGAACTTATGGCTACTGGTGAAGAGTGTTTTGGGGGGATTGGATAGTGTGTGTGTGGGTTTGTACAGTGTGTGAGTGGGTTTCTTGCTAGAGGACTCTTTGGCAACAGTCAGGCTGTCGGCAGGGATACCAGAGGGCTTGGTGGCAGATTGGGGAGGGAGTTTGGGTCTAGTATATTCTGCAGAGGTTGAATTGCGTTTGGGGTGTGTGCGTGAAGGTTTACGTTTCGTTTGAGAGTCAGAGTGTGTGCATGAGGGTGTGAGTTTCGGCTTAGTGTTGGACTGTGTGGGTGAGGGTGTGATGGTGTGTGTCTGGTTGACAGTGTGTGTGTCAGAAGACTTGGTGACTTCAGGAGATGACAGACAGATGACCGGGGCAGTGTGACCCTCAGGGGGGCTAGACAACTTTCTCTTCTTCACCTGCTGCTGACCCCTCACCTCTGACCCCTCAACGTTAGAACAACGCTTTACTGAGAGACAGAGAAGGAGGGAGGGAGAAAGAGAGAGATCTATTTTAATTGAATAGAGAGCGAGAGATATACTTAATAAGGCCCAAGGTGTGGTATATGGCCAATATACCACAGCTAAGGGCTGTTCTTTATGCACGACGCCACACGGATTGCCTGGATACAGCCATTAGCCGTGGTATATTGGCCATATACCACAAACCCCCAAGGTGCCTTATTGCTATTATAACCTGGTTACCAACATAATTACAACAGTACAAATATTTGCTTTTCCATACCCATGGTATACGGTATGATATACCAAGGCTGACAGCCAATCAGCATTCAGGTCTCGAACTACCCAGTTTATAATTACAGTATTATCATCATTCTTTGTAGCTTAACAGTAAGATAGTATTCAATTCACCAGTGTTTCTCCTACATCTCTGTGGCGGTAGGAATTGTCCCAAGGCCTGTTGGGAGACCACCTGGCACTCCACAATCTCCTGCTTGACCGCTATTGGTTCAGGTTTGCTGGTGACCGTGGTGAGGAGTTCAGTCTGGTTCTGCTCTCTACAGATCTCTTGCAAACGGGATACAGCTAGATGGAGAGAGAGAGAGAGAGAGAGAGACAGAGAGACAGAGAGACAGAGAGACAGAGATGGTTTACAAACATATATTATGATAAATAGAGTTGAAACTTGTATCTCATGGTAAATGGTCAAATAAGTATAGCCTGTTATAATTGTAACGGCTTAGCAGACAATAAGAAAATAGTATCAGTATTTACCTGGATAAAAGAGAAGGAATATAATATCTATTGTTTACAGGAAAGTAATTTAACAATTTTAGATTAAGTTCTGTGGAAAAAGGATTGTGTGGTTGGGGCGGTGGGCTTTCGAAATATACTTATCCCATGGGCAAAGAAACTTAAAAGCGGTGGTGACATTAATTAACAATCATTTTCATCCGAATGGGCAAATTGTCCAAACAGATTCTGCAAGGTAGATGGATTAAAAAATATATGTCATTGGACCATAAACAGATTTGGCTCATTAATCTATTCGGTCCAAATAATGATGATCCATGCTTCTTTGAAAATATGTATAATAATTTATCAAGCCAGCAAGCAATACAAGACTCTATTATTATGGTGGGAGATTATAATTCAGTTTTAAATACTTCAATGGACCGTAAAGGAAACACTACAAACTATCACCTGAACGCACTTAAGGAAATCATGAATATATTGGACATACTGGAACTAGTGGGTACACAGTGCCTTCGGAAAGTATTCAGACCCCATGATTTTTTCCTTCATTTTGTTATTTTACAGCCTTATTCTAAAATGTACAAAATAGTTTTTTCCCCCTCATCAACATACACACAATACACCATAACGACAAAGCAAAAACTGTTTTTTAGAAATGTTTGCAAATACCACATTTACATAAGTTTTCAGACCTTTTACTCAGTACTTTGTTGAAGCACCTTTGGCAGTGATTACACTGATGTTCAATCAAGTTCAAGTCCGGGCTCTGGCTGGGCCACTCAAAGACATTCAGAGACTTGTCCCGAAGCCACTCGTGTTGTCTTGGCTGTGTGCTTAGGGTCGTTGTCCTGTTGGAAGGTGGACCTTCTCCCCAGTCCGAGGACCTGAGCACTCTGGAGCAGGTTTTTATCAAGGATCTCTCTGTACTTTTCCTCTGTTCATCTTTGCCTCGATCCTGACTAGTCTTCCAGTCCCTGCCGCTGAAAAACATCCCCACAGCATGATGCTGCCACCACCATGCTTCACCGTAGGAATGGTGCCAGGTTTCCTCTAGACATGACGCTTGGCATTCAGGCCACTCTACCATAAAGTCCTGATTGGTGGAGTGCTGCAGAGATTATTGTCCTTCTGGAAGGGTCTCCCATCTCCACAGAGGAACTCTGGAACTTTGTCAGAGTGGCCATCGGGTTCTTGGTCACCTCCCTGACCAAGGCCCTTCTCCCCCCCGATTGCTCAGTTTGGCCTGGCGGCCAGCTCTAGGAA
Source organism: Brachymystax lenok tsinlingensis (assembly GCA_030435695.1). Lineage (NCBI taxonomy): Eukaryota > Metazoa > Chordata > Actinopteri > Salmoniformes > Salmonidae > Brachymystax > Brachymystax lenok. The sequence goes on from CM059806.1 coordinate 22,181,133, forward strand.
GAGTCTTGGTGGTTCCACATTTCTTCCATTTAAGAATGATGCAGGCTACTGTGTTCTTGAGAACCTTCATTGCTGCTGAAATGTTTTGGTACCCTTCCCCAGATATGTGCCTTGACACAATGATGTCTCAGAGCTCTACGGACAATTCCTTCGACCTCATGGCTTGGTTTTTGCTCTGACATACACTGTCAACATTGGGACCGTATATAGACATGTGTGTGCCTTTACAAATCATGTCCAATCATTTGAATTGACCACAGGTGGACTCTAATCAAGTTGTAGAAACATCTCAAGGATGATCAATGGAAACAGGATGCACCTGAGCTAAATTTAGAATATCATAGCAAAGGGTTTGAATATTTATGTAAATAAGGTATTTCTGTTTTTATTTCTAAAAACCTGTTTCCGTTTTGTCATTATGCGGTGTTGTGTATAGATTGATGAGGAACATATTTCATTTAATCGATGTTGGAATAAGGCTGTAACATAACAAATGTGGAAAAAGTCAAGGGGTGTTAGGGGAAAATTTCCAAACGCCTGAAGGTACCACGTTCATCTGTACAAACAATAGTACGCAAGTATAAACACCATGGGACCACGCAGCCGTCATACCGCTCAGGAAGGAGACGCGTTCTGTCTCCTAGAGATGAACGTACTTTGGTGCGAAAAGAGCAAATCAATCCCAGAAAAACAGCAAAGGACCTTGTGAAGATGCTGGAGGAAACAGGCACAAAAGTATCTATATCCACAGTAAAACAAGTCCTATATCGACATAACCTGAAAGGCCGCTCAGCAAGGAAGAAGCCACTGCTCCAAAACCGCCATCAAAAAGCCAGACTACGGTTTGCAACTGCACATGGGGACAAAGATTGTACTTTTTGGAGAAATGTCCTCTGGTCTGACTTTTTGGCCATAATGACCTACGTTATGTTTGGAGGAAAAAGTGAAGCACGGGGGTGGCAGCATCATGTTGGTTGTGGGGGTGCTTTGCTGCAGGAGGGACTGGTGCACTTCACAAAATAGATGGCATCATGAGGACGGAAAATGATGTGGATATATTGAAGCAACATCTCAAGACCTCAGTCAGGAAGTTACAGCTTGGTCGCAAATGGGTCTTCCAAATGGACAATGACCCCAAACATTCTTCCAAAGTTGTGGAAAAATAGCTTAAGGACAACAAAGTCAAGGTATTGGAGTGGCCATCACAAAGCCCTGACCTCAAACTCATAGAACATTTGTGGGCAGAACTGAAAAAGCGTGTGCGAGCAAGGAGGGCTACAAACCTGACTCAGTTACACCAGCTCTGTCAGGAGGAATGGGCCAAAATTCACCCAACTTATTGTGAGAAGCTTGTGGAAGGCTACCCGAAGTGTTTGACCCAAGTTAAACAATTAAAAGGCAATGCTACCAAATACTAATTGAGTGTATGTAAACCATTGACCCACTGGGAATGTGATGAAAGAAATAAAAGCTGAAATAAATCATTCAAAGGCAATAAATCAAGGCAAAGGCTGGCTACTTTGAAGAATCTCAAATATAAAATACGATTTGTTTAACACTTATTTGGTTACTACATGATTCCATATGTGTTATTTCATAGTTTTGATGTCTTCACTATTATTCTACAATGTAGAAAATAGCAAAAATAAAAGAAAAACCCTGGAATGAGTAGGTGTGTCCAAACTTTTGGCTGTACTGTTATACATGCAAAAAATATATATTGGGGATTGGAAATGATGCAGACAATTAGATTGATGGAAGCCACAATATTAAAGCTGATCTACCCCCTTAAAAAAAAGGAAGAGAAGTGAGTGAGAGATTTAAATGTACAGGTTCCAAAGCAACATGCAGATAATCACACTAGTCCCAGATCCCCCCAGAAGTCTATCAACAATCACTCACTCACCTTTATCAAACAGCATCAGTTTGATCTCGTTAAAGTCAGCAGGGGCCAGAATCACCTCCTGTAGCGTGCCAGGCTCATCATGGTTCTGCTCCTCCACCTCCTTAGCAATCTGCATCATTCTGGACTGTTCTGCCAACCCTTGGGCTGGTACCACACCAAGGAAATACCACGGGTACCTCATCGTCTGGGCATGGGGGGAGAGACTAGCGGAGATTAGCTGATGTGTGGTGAGTGTTTTTTTTTTTTTACTTAGATTTTATTTCACTTTTTCAATATAAAACAGAGCATCAAAACAGAAACGCAGAAACAAAAGCAAAAAATAAAATAACTCATGCCATAAAGTAGGAGCAATATGAAAGCAATTATGATATTCGTTTTCATCAAGGTATACTTAATAAGGTCAACCTGGTTTGTGAAAGCTATTCATTTTTCCCATTTTCTTTCAATAACAGTTTTTTGAAGTCTTAAGGAATGTCAAACTTTCCATAACATAGATTACTTAAATTATATTAACTTTTACTTGTGTCATTGTTATACAATCATCTAGTGTGTGTATGCTTGAGTAAGAGGTGTGTACGTGCCTCACCAGGTATATCTGTCGGTGTCTGTATTTGAGGACGTGGCTGATGAGTAGAGCTTTTTCAATTTTGCTGCCACACGACACACACAGGTAGAAGGACACCTGGCCCTCACTGCAACACTCTATCACTGCACTGAGACCTGTACACACACACACACACACACACACACACACACACACACACACACACACACACACACACACACACACACACACACACACACACACACACACACACACACACAGACACACAGACAATGATAAAGCCCTTAAGGTAATGTGGCACACACCACACGCTCGCTCACATACACACGCACAGTGAATACACTCACAGAGGTAGAAAGACAAAGGTACTAAGCACTGTTATCTGAACACACACACTCCTGAGACACTGACCAACCAGAGGCAGGCTGTTGTTGACAGAGTCTCTCAGGTTCTTGGTGGGGTGAAGGGAGTTCTCTGTGGCCCCTCCTATTCGTATCACCTCTTGGCTGTGTACTAGTACGGTCCCCTGGTACTTCACCTCACACACACCTGAGAGAACACACAGATACAATCATCTACTTCTGTCATCAATGCAGTCAATTCTGTGTGTGTGTCTCGATCTCAGTCTCACCAGTGTCTGTGCTGGCCAGGTTCTGTACATCTGGGGAGAACTGGACTCTGTGTCCATACAGGGAATCTGACAGAGGAGAGGACTACAGCGGTTAATAAATACATAATAACCCCAAAACATAACTATGTTTGTACCAGCTTGTAACAACAACTAAGTTACTAAGTCTTTGGCCACACTGTGCTGTTACATTGGTCAGTAGAAACTCATGTTTCCTACCCTTTAAGGGGGCCACCTCAGGCTGGGTCTGAGGCTGGGGCTGAGGTTCCACCTTGGGGTCCACAGGCTCCTGTTTGATAATGACTGAAGGGAGAGGAAGAGAGGTTGAAACCTCACTGATCTCCATTGCTCTAACCAATACAGTAATTACATTATTTTAATCACTGTAAACTCTGACCAATACAGTAGCCACCAATCCAAGTAAGAGTACTATGTTGAACAATTGTAAACCATCTCATCCCTCCTCCTCTCACCTGTGTTGTCTTGGTCCAAATGTGGTTCTGAGGAGTTCTGTGGCATCCAGGCTCTGATTTGCTCAATGTTCTGTGGTGTCTGGTCTCTGATTGGCTCAGAATGATGTGGTGTCTTGGCTCTTATTGGCTCAAGGACCATCTCTGTTCTCTCTGAGCTCTGGCTCAACTGGGGCTGATCCGGGTTCCGATTATCTGGACGTCTGTCTGCGGTCTGTATGCACTGGCCTGACTCCAGCTGATCTCCAGTCAGTTTACCAGCCACTGTATCTGCTGTCTGCAGGGCCTGATGGGGCTCAATCTGATCCATGGTCAGTTTATCCATCACTCTGTGGTTCTGGTCAAAGTCCTGCTCCGTTGCTGGGTCAGGACCAACTGGGGGACAAAGCTGGTGTCTGCTTGCTGTGTGTAGACGCAGGGCATTCTGATTCTGTTCCTGCAGCATGTACATGGCTACACACACAAATCAAATCAGCACATCATCAAATACAATACGATAAAATACACGGAACAAACCCACCGACGCACAGACATACGCACACACACCTTCGTAGAATGGAGCAGACTGCACAAGGTTATACCACATCTGATCCAGCAGCATCACCTAGGCAACACAACAGAGACAGGTACATTATGATCTAGGAGTCCCATTCCAGTCTGCTGTGGCATCACAGATCCACAGACAGGTACATTATGATCTAGGAGTCCCATTCCAGTCTGCTGTGGCATCACAGATCCACAGACAGGTACATTATGATCTAGGAGTCCCATTCCAGTCTGCTGTGGCATCACAGATCCACAGACAAGTGTGGTTAGAAAGTCCTGTAGTTCCGTCTTTTCTTATACAAACGGATAGAGGCTTGACTACCACCAAAACCAACCAATGACCCTGTGTTGACCAGGCACTGACCCCTGAACCCGAAGGTTTCCATGTTTACCTGTGCATCTAGATCCACCTCCAGTTGTGACAGTGCCGAAGCGACCTTCCTGAGGAGGTGTGGACTCGGAGGCTGCTGCTGCTCCCTCAACCAATCACAGCGCATAGGACTATACTGGGAAAACTGTTAAGAACACATTCACATATTACACACACACACATATTTTCGTAGTTGCTAGTAGTGTCACACACTCATGTCACTCACCATGTAGCACTGCTGATGTTGCGCACTGATGATGTGTTCACAGATGTGTGTACTGGAGAGAGTCTCAGCACAGCTCACACATATGAAAAACGTAGCCTGGGATATACCTCTACACTCCACCACACTGCCCAGACCTGGAACACACAATCATTTCCCAGTATTTTACAAACATTCCATCTCTTGAATAAATCCCTTTTCTCCAGGGTAACCCTGTATTTCACACTAAAACAGGAAGTGTAATTCTAAGGCATATAAAACCGTTGGACAGAATAATGTGCCATTCTGAGGTGTATTATACATAGAATTGCATTCGTTACCATTAGCTAGCTTACAAATACAGTAATTGATAATCGCGCAAGGTCATGTTTTAAATGTTTATTTATGTCATTGGGGTTTGAAACAGCCCAACTAGTTTAAATGAACAAACCACTTTATAAAACAAATTGAAGGTATGGGCCTGGGCCTTCTATGTTAATGTAGGCATAGGCTATTCATAGGATTGTTATATCAACACCCTACATACAGTACGACAATAATGAAACTGAGATCTTCAGTTTCTTGGCAATTTCTCACATGAAATAGCCTTCATTTCTCAGAACAAGAATAGTCTGACGAGTTTCAGGAGAAAGTTCTTTGTTTCTGTCAATTTTGAGCCTGTAATCGAACAGAAAAATGCTGATGCTCCAGATACTCAACTAGTCTAAAGAAGGCCAGTTTTATTGCTTCTTTAATCAGGACAACAGTTTTCAGCTGTGCTAACATAATTGCAAAAGGGTTTTCTAATGATCAATTAGCCTTTTAAAATTATAAACTTGGATTATCTAACACAACGTGCCATTGGAACACAGGAGTGATGGTTGCTGATAATGGGCCTCTGTACGCCTATGTAGATATTCCATAAAAATAAAAACAATCAGCCGTTTCCAGCTGCAATAGTCCTTTACAACATTAACATTGTCTACACTGTATTTCTGATCAATTTGATGTTATTTTAATGGACACATTTTTTTGCTTTTCTTTTAAAAACAAGGACATTTCTATGTGACCCCAAACTTTTGAACAGTAGTGTACATTGTAATATTGTTGTATGGTGGTATTATACATTTTGTATTGTGGATATGTAGTGGTGTAATAATGTTATATGATGTACTGTTTTATGTAATGTAAGTGCCTTAATGTGTTTGGACCCCAGGAAGAGTAACTGCTGCGTGGCAACAGCTAATTGGGATCCTTAATAAATACAAATACAACACTATCGGTAAAGTGACAACACTATCAGTAAAGTTGAAAATGCGATGGAAACAAATAGAACTTTAGATTTTTATTTGGTACATGAAAACCTTTAAAAAAATCTGTCGCCAATTGGATGGAAACCTAGTTACTGACTGAAACAATTAACTGATGCACAACCAAATTTCGAACTTGCACCTTGTGTATTTTACTATTCTAACTAAACATTGTTTTTTGAGGGTGAGGGTTCTTCAACATCTTGAAGAACAATCTTGCCTTAATGGCAATGTACTCTTATAATCTCCAGAAGAGGACTGGCCACCCTTCAGAGCCTGGTTCCTCTCTAGGTTTCTTCCTAGGTTCCTGCCTTTCTAGGGAGTTTTCCTAACCACTGTGCTTCTCCATCTGCATTGCTTGCTGTTTGGGGTTTTAGGCTGGGTTTCTGTATTGCACTTTGTGACATCGGCTGATGTAAAAAGGGCTTTATAAATACATTTGATTGATTGATTGGGCCCCTAGAGGCCTGGGGCCCTAAGCGACTGCTTATGTCGCTTATGCCTGGAGCTGGCACTGTTGCAACGGTATGTAGGAGAACCTTTCAATCGCATTGATTTCTGCTAGAATTTCATCCAGTGCTTGCATTGGCTTGAGGTAAGACTGCATCTTGCGTTGGCTTGAGCTAAGATTGCACTTACTGAAGCCCCATCTACTCTCTATGCACTTGTCTGGCATGTGTTTGGGGTGTAGGCCTGCATGTCAGATCAATCTAGTTGTCGAACCGCATGTAGGCTACATTTTATTCTCCCCTTGCAGATTTAGCATTCTGCCTCGGTGGCATTCGTTTTAGTGAAGCTCTGCTACACATCTGACATTTTCTGAATTAATAAAAGTAGTTACCCTACTGGAAGCTCAAAAGTTGTAGTCTATTTTGTTACCGTGTATACAGTTTCAGCATATACAATATAATAGGCTATTACAACAGCACACTCTCACACACACTGAGCGTTGATTGATCATGCAGATAGCAGAGCAGAGAAGGCTGTGAGAAGCCAGATTGTCGCATTGCATATAACAGTTCCATTTCACGTCATCCTGTTCATAGAAATCATTTATTATAATATACCGGTTTCTCACAGTTATTTATCCAGGGGAAACTGAAGTGGGTTTGGGGCGGGAAATCTCGGTAACCTGGTTCCCTTTTAAACCCTAACACACAATCGGAGAGATCGCTCTACATTCTACCAAACATCTTAGATCTGGAGCACGCACGCACGCACGCACACGCACGCACGCACGCGCACCCGCACACCCACACACGCACACCCACACACAACTGACCTATGATCGGTTCTGTGTTGTGAAGGCCCTTCACTTTCAGGTACTTGGACAGGTGGCTGGGCCCGACAACCCTCTTTGCTGTGAGTGACACACCAGACAATCAATCAACACCAAGTATTATTAGAGTGATACATAATTCAGCCTATCAACACCAAGTATTCTTAGAGTGACACATCATTCAGCCTATCAACACCAAGTATTATTAAAGTGACACATCATTCAGCCTATCAACACCAAGTATTCCTCAGAAAAACAGTCAATCAATACATCCATTGTCACAAGAAGTATTTTCTCACCTGCGGGTGTGTCCGGCAGCAGATATACCTGTGGAACACTGAGCCAGCTTGCTGGGGCCTGCTCGAAGTGTGTGTGTTCACCGTGCTGATGTGTGTGTTCACTGTGATGTGTGTGTTCTTGGTCTTCGTCCGGTTCTGTTGGAGTACTGTACAGCATTGTGTCCATGGAGGTCACTGAAGAGAGAGAGGAAAGCTGTTTGAAACAGTCACCACAGTCAAAGACACAAACACAAACACTTACCTTGCCCTGTCACCCAGTGCTCTGTAGTCTGATGTAAGCTCTGAGATGCCAAGTATTCCGCCCGTCTGTCTCTCTCGGAGTAGTCCGCCCATCTGTCTCTCTCGGAGTAGTCCGCCCGTCTGTCTCTCTCGGAGTAGTCCGCCCGTCTCTCTCTCTCGGAGTAGTCCGCCCGTCTCTCTCTCTCGGAGTAGTCCGCCCGTCTCTCTCTCTCGGAGTAGTCCGCCCGTCTGTCTCTCTCCGAGTAGTCCGCCCGTCTGTCTCTCTCCGAGTAGTCCGCCCGTCTGTCTCTCTCGGAGTAGTCCGCCCGTCTGTCTCTCTCGGAGTAGTCCGCCCGTCTGTCTCTCTCCGAGTAGTCCGCCCGTCTGTCTCTCTCCGAGTAGTCCGCCCGTCTGTCTCTCTCCGAGTAGTCCGCCCGTCTGTCTCTCTCCGAGTAGTCCGCCTGTCTGTCTCTCTCCGAGTAGTCCGCCTGTCTGTCTCTCTCCGAGTAGTCCGCCTGTCTGTCTCTCTCGGAGTAGTCCTCCTGTCTGTCTCTCTCTGAGTAGTCCTCCTGTCTGTCTCTCTCTGAGTAGTCCGTTTGTCTGTCTCTCTCGGAGTAGTCCTCCTGTCTGTCTCTCTCTGAGTAGTCCTCCTGTCTGTCTCTCTCTGAGTAGTCCGTTTGTCTGTCTCTCTCTGAGTAGTCCGTTTGTCTGTCTCTCCCTAAGTATTCCTTCTGTCTGTCTCTCTCCAAGTATTCTAGATTAGCCTGTCGGTTTCTCTCGGGGTATGCAGTCTGTCGGTCTCTGTCCGAGTATTCCAGAAGAGTGTGTCTGTCTGGTAGTTTTAGAAGGGTCTGTGTCTCTCTGCATTCTGGGCTCTTCCTCTCCCACCACTCTGGACTAAGAGAAGTCTCCCAGTCCCTCAAATGTGTTGAGCTCTTCAGAGCTGAGAGAGGTACAGAGACAGAGACAGGGGAGGGGTGTGTTGTCTTCTCTGTGGACAACGAGGGAGTGTGGGATGGTATGGAGGAAGAGAGGGAGGGTGAGGTAGATAGGACAACTGTGGAAAGAGAGGTAGAACAGGGGTTTGTGGGAGAGAGGCAGGGAGGGATGGAGGAAGAGAGGGGGATAGGGGGAGGTGTAGAGAGGGGGAGAGGGATGGAAGTAAGGGATGGCTGATCCAGGAGGAACGGGGAAGGTACTTGTAGGGGTTCCTGGTCTTCTCCTAAAAACACTGGGGGAGAGCAACGTTATATCATGGCATTCAGATAAAGAACCCCACCCCCATGGACATATAGAGATATTTCTGTGGCTCACCTGAGATCTGGACCATGAGCCTCTGGGGCGTCTGGTCATTCTCCGCCTCTGATAGGCTGACAGGGAGAGGACACACCCCCTCGGTCTCACGTGACTCTGACCCACACACACCTGAGAGAGATGAAACAATGAGTGGAGACACAGCAGATGCTTTAACTTCAGTTAAGAACAGTTTCAGTAGAACAGTTTCAGCTAAAATACAGTTTCAGTAGAACAGTTTCAGCCAAAGAACAGTTTCAGCTAAATAAAAGTGTCATGACTCTCCTGTGAGGATCCAAAGATCAGGTTACAATGGATCAATGTCCACCAGACCCCTCTCACCCGCAGAGGGGAGTAGGGATTGATGTGGGGGTTTTATGACGCCTCACGCCAATCGTAAATTGTATTCAGCAGGGAACTCTTTTTGGTCTTCAGGAGTGGTGAGGAGTCTCTGACATTTTATGGGCTTTCCTCTGACACCGCCTATTACATAGGTCCTGGATGGCAGGAAGCTTGGCCCCAGTGATGTACTGGGCCGTTCGCACTACACTCTGTAGCGCCTTACGGTCATATGCCGAGCAGTTGCCATACCAGGCGGTGATGCAACCGGTCAGGATGCTTTCGATAGTGCAGCTGTAGAACCTTTTGAGGATCTGGAGACCCATGCCAAATCTTTTCAGTCTCCTGAGGGGGAAAGGTTTTGTCGTGCCCTCTTTACGAATGTCTTGGTATGTTTGGACCATGACAGTTCGATGGTGATGTGGACACCAAGGAACTTGAAACTCTCGACCCACCTGCTTGTTCTGCCCGCCTTTTCCTGTAGTCCACGATCAGCTCCTTAGTCTTGCTCACATTGAGGGAGAGGTTGTTGTCCTGGCACCACACTGCCAGTTCTCTGACCTTCTCCCTATAGGCTGTCTCATTATTGTCGGTGATCAGGCCTACCACTGTTGTGTCGTCAGCAAACTTATTGATGGTGTTGGAGTTGTGTTTGGCCACACAGCCGTGGGTGAACAAGGAATACAAGAGGGGAGTAAGTACACACCCCTGAGGGGCCCCAGTGTTAAGGGTCAGCATGGCAGACGTGTTGTTGCCTACTCTTACCACCTGGGGATGGCCCGTCAGGAAGTCCAGGATCCAGTTGCAGAAGGAGGTGTTTAGTCCCAGAGTCCTTAGCTTAGTGTTGAGCTTCGTGGGCACTATGGTGTTGAACACTGAGCTGTAGTCAATGAACAGCATTCTCACATAGGTGTTCCTTTTGTCCATGTGAGAAAGCGCAGTGTGGAGTGCGATTGAGATTGCATAATCTGTGGATCTGTTGGGGCGGTGTGCGAATTGGAGTGGGTCTAGGGTTTCTGAGAGGATGGTGTTGATGTGAGCCTTTGAAAGCACTTCATGGCTACCTACGTGAGTGCCACAGGGGCGGTAATCATTTAGGCAGGTTACCTTTGCATCATTGGGCATGGGGACTATGGTGGTCTGCTTGAAACATGTAGGTATTACAGACTCGGCCAAGGAGAGGTATTAAATGTCAGTGAAGACACTTGCCAGTTGGTCAGCGCATGCTTTGAGTACACGTCCTGGTAATCTGTCTGGCCCAGCGGCTTTGTGAATGTTGACCTGTTTAAAGGTTTTGTTCACTTTGGCTACCGAGAGTGTTATCACACAGTCATCCAGGACAGCTGGTGCTCTCGTACATGCTTCAGTGTTGCTTTCCTCGAAGCGAGAATAAAAGGCATTTAGCTCGTCTGGTCGCTCACGTCACTGGGCAGCTTGCGTCTGGGTTTCCCTTTGTAGTCTGTAATAGTTTTCAAGCCCTGCCACATCCGACGAGCGTCAGAGCCAGTGTAGTAGGATTCAATCTTAATCCTGTATTGACGCTTTGCCGGAGGGCATAGCGGGATTTTTTCTAAGCGCCCGGATTAGTCTCCCGCTCCTTGAAAGCGGCAGCTCTAGCCTTTAGCTCGATGCGGATGTTGCCTGTAATCCATGGCTTCTGGTTGGGATATGTATGTACAGTCACTGTGGGGATGACGTCGCCGATGCACTTATTGATGAAGCCAATGACTGAGGTGGTGTACTCCTCAATGCCATTGGATGAATCCCGGAACATATTCCAGTCTGTGCTAGCGAAACAGTCATGTAGCGTAGCATTCGCGTCATCTGACCACTTCCGTATTGAGCGAGTCACTGGTACTTCCTGCTTTAGTTTTTGCTTGTAAGCAGGAATCAGGAGGATAGAATTATGGTCAGATTTGCCAAATGGAGGGCGGGGGAGAGCTTTGTATGCATCTCTGTGTGTGGAGTAAAGGTGGTCTAGGATTTTTTTTTCTCTGGTTGCACATGTGACATGCTGGTAAAAATTTGGTTAAACTGATTTAAGTTTGCCTGCATTAAAGTCCCCAGCCACTAACAGTCATCAGATTAATGTAAGTCAAGTCATTACAAAAGTTGACACCAGAATCTGTGAACCCACTTTTATGTTCTCGGCACGATTCGTAGAGAATAAAGGGGCTGTGCTTTTACTGGTTGGTTCTCCTTTGTGTATCTCATTCAAACTGTTAGAAAATCACCTTGGGGTCATGATAAGGCTGTACTAAATGTTTGATGTATTATAATAATTGATTATGCTTATGTTATATTAATAGAAGGGGAGGGGTTATAAGACCCCTCCCTCCTTACATTTATAGGGTCCTAGACAGACTATAGATTAACAATATATATTAATTGTAGAGGTTTAGTATTGTTCTAAAGTTGTTTTTAGTTCTCTCTCTCTGCTTTTATAAAGAGACCCCTCTGGGAAATGTGTGACTGAGACAGAACTCTGTAGGGGAGTGGGGGAGAGAGTCAGACATTCCACAATAAATCAACTTTGGGGAGTGAACATTTAGTGCCTAGCTTTTAGATAAACACTGGAACTCTATGTTAGTGTAGTGGATGCATGGGCTTGGTCTGATAAGTAGATAATAATAACGAATGCAGTGACATCACAGGGGGTGATAAAAGCAACTTAGACTTTCCCTATAGTGCAGAACTTACTCGGAAACATGGGTGCTATGTTCCTGATTGTCAACTTCTGTCTGCAATTGCATTAATAAATTAATGAATGATTTAAAGCTATTGTCATAATGCTAATTTCACCAATGAGCCAATGATTGACAAGGAAAGAAGGAATGAAACCTAACAAAACGCCCACACACAGCCCCCAGTTTCAGTACAACAGTTTCAGCTGAAGAACAGTTTCAACAACAGGATTACAACTACAGGTGATTGACCTCAGTTTCTCCTCTAAGGAGTCAGATATTACGCGTTCTGCTGAAACTCTAGCCTCAGATGGCTTATACTTACCTTGAGCTGGACCTTGGGCTGCATCGGGATTGTACAAGGGAGCTGTCTGTCTCAGATCCTCTGGGTTGTGATTGGTCGAGGGAGCTCTGTGTCTCAGATCGCATGGGTCTTGTTGCCGTCTGATGATGGCTTGCAGTTTACTGACACCTGTGGATCAAGACCACAATAACAACCTTATATCAACCACAGTAATTAAAAGAAAGATTAACAAATTTAGAATGTGATTTTGTGCATCTCTGAGCAATGTTCTATCGATTCCTGAGGTCATTTCATGTGTAACTGAGCTATTGCAGTTCACGCAGGCAGAAATACAACTCGTCATACCGGCTGTATTTCTGCCTGCTTGAAAGGCAATAGCCCAGATACATATGAAAACATGCAATGGCCCCTCAAACTGATACAACATCACTCAGAAATGCACAAAAAACAATATAACTTTTAAAATGGGTGGATTTTTTCTTTGTCCAAGCTTACCTTCCTCCACAGGAAAGGACAACAGCTCTTTGTACTCATCAGCTTCCACTTCTACCTTCTGTTACACAGAGAGAGAACATCAGCAAATGTGTTTGCTGCTAGTGTGAGTTTGGTACTAGTGTGTATTTGGTGCTAGTAGAGTACGAGTTTGGTGCTAGTGTGGTGCTAGTAGAGCGTGTGAATTTGGTGCTAGTAGAGCGTGTGAATTTGGTGCTAGTAGAGTGTGTGAGTTTGGTGCTAGTGTGTATTTGGTGCTAGTAGAGTGTGTTTGGTGCAAATGTGAGTTTGGTGCTAGTGCATTTGGTGCAAGTAGTGTGAGTTTGGTGCTAGTAGGAGTTTGGTGCTAGTAGGAGTTTGGTGCTAGTAGGAGTTTGGTGCTAGTAGAGTGTGTGTGTTTGGTGCTAGTGTGAGTTTGGTGCTAGTAGAGTGTGAGGGAGTGTGAGTTTGGTGCTAGTAAGAGTTTGGTGCTAGTAGGAGTTTGGTGCTAGTAGGAGTTTGGTGCTAGTAGGAGTTTGGTGCTAGTAGGAGTTTGGTGCTAGTGTGTGTTTGGTGCTAGTGTGAGTTTGGTGCTAGTGTGAGTTTGGTGCTAGTAGAGCGTGTGAATTTGGTGCTAGTAGAGTGTGTGAATTTGGTGCTAGTGTGTATTTGGTGCTAGTAGAGTGTGTTTGGTGCAAATGTGAGTTTGGTGCTAGTGCATTTGGTGCAAGTAGTGTGAGTTTGGTGCTAGTAGGAGTTTGGTGCTAGTAGGAGTTTGGTGCTAGTAGGAGTTTGGTGCTAGTAGGAGTTTGGTGCTAGTAGGAGTTTGGTGCTAGTGTGAGTTTGGTGCTAGTGTGCGTTTGGTGCTAGTGTGCGTTTGGTGCTAGTGTGCGTTTGGTGCTAGTGTGCGTTTGGTGCTAGTGTGCGTTTGGTGCTAGTGTGCGTTTGGTGCTAGTGTGCGTTTGGTGCTAGTAGGATTTTGGTGCTAGTAGAGTGTGTGTGTTTGGTGCTAGTGTGAGTTTGGTGCTAGTGTGCGTTTGGTGCTAGTGTGCGTTTGGTGCTAGTGTGCGTTTGGTGCTAGTGTGCGTTTGGTGCTAGTAGGATTTTGGTGCTAGTAGAGTGTGTGTGTTTGGTGCTAGTGTGAGTTTGGTGCTAGTAGAGTGTGAGGGAGTGTGAGTTTGGTGCTAGTGGAGTGTGAGTTTGGTGCAAGTAGTGTGAGTTTGGTGCTAGTAGGAGTTTGGTGCTAGTAGAGTGTGAGAGAGTGTGAGTTTGGTGCTAGTTTGGTGCTAGTAGAGTAGGAGTTTGGTGCTAGTAGAGTAGGAGTTTGGTGCTAGTAGAGTAGGAGTTTGGTGCTAGTAGAGTGTGAGTTTGGTGCTAGTGTAGTGTGAGTTTGGTGCTAGTGTAGTGTGAGTTTGGTGCTAGTGTAGTGTGAGTTTGGTGCTAGTGTAGTGTGAGTTTGGTGCTAGTAGAGTGAGTTTGGTGCTAGTAGAGTGAGTTTGGTGCTAGTAGAGTGAGTTTGGTGCTAGTAGAGTGAGTTTGGTGCTAGTAGAGTGAGTTTGGTGCTAGTGGAGTGTGAGTTTGGTGCTAGTAGAGTGTGTGAGTTTGTATTTGGTGCTTTGGTGCAAGTGTGTATTTGGTGCTAGTAGTGTGTATTTGGTGCTAGTAGAGTGTGAGTTTGGTGCTAGTATGAGTTTGGTGCTAGTAGAGTGTGAGTTTGGTGCTAGTAGAGTGTGAGTTTGGTGCTAGTGGTGTTTAAAGTTAGTGTGAGTTTGGTGCTAGTGTGAGTTTGGTGCTAATGTGAGTTTGGTGCTAGTGGTGTGTGTGTTTGGTGCTAGAGTGAGTTTGGTGCTAGAGTGAGTTTGGTGCTAGAGTGAGTTTGTGTGTGTCTGTGGGGCCTAAAATAGTTTGAGTTTAATTTACAGGAAAGAGGCACACAATTTTCTTGTGACAGGACGCAACAGTCAACAGGGTTCATCATGCTTTGCGACAGAGACATCCTGACTGATGCAGGAAGCAGGCCCCAACGAACGAAGCAGAAACCTTCCACCTTCCAAACTTTCAGTGTGTGTGTGTGTGTTGACCTGCATGCCCATTCCCGCGTCTCTGTCGACCTTCTCCAGGTGAACGGCCATTTTGAACAGCTTCTTCTCCATCTCCACTGGGCTGGAGGTCCAACCAGGGTACTTCAACCTCTACAAAAGACATCAAGCGGAATTTAATGCATGTCAAACATCCCCCAAATAAACGGTTATCGATTGACATCCCTGTAATGATGGCACACCTTACTAAATAAAAAGATAGACTTAAAAACACACACGCACCACATAGTTGTGTCGGTGGCTTAGGCTGGTCATGTGATCAGCAATAGCGTGTTTCATCCTGACAGAACATAGCTGACAGTAGTATTGTTTCCTCCTCCTGTGGGACACCTGAACAAGGAAGTTCACACCTACACACACAAAAACACACGCGCATCAACACCCACGCACAGGTCACTTCAAAATGGTATTACGTTCCAAACTGAGAGACTGATGAACCAACCAATGGCAGCCTTGATAACAGGAATACTGACCAACCACAGGGTTGCTCTTCCTCTTGTTCCTCTTCTCTCCTTTAGGGGGCTGGGACGGTACTGTGGAGTCAGCCGGTTCCTCTTTCACAGTGAGAGGAGGTGAGCTGTTCTGGCTCTGCTGGGCAGTCCCTGAAACACACACAAAACCATTCACAGGAGGTGAGTGTGTGTATGTGTGCATGTGTGTGTTTGTGTGTGCATGTGTGCGTGCGTCTTACCTTCAGTATTGGTAGTGGTTGTGTCTCCAGCAGCAGGTTCTCTCTCTACCACCTTCATAACAGAACAGATCATATGATTGATGTACTTTTGATTGATTGGTTTATTGAGAGATTGATTGGTTGATTAATTCATTATTTGATGGAGGAGTTTGCTGTGGGTTGTCCCGTTCCCTCCTGTGTCTCCAGTTCAGTGTATTGATAAGGGCAGTGATCAGACAGATATTGATTTTGAAGGTTTTTAACCATATAGCCTGTTAAAGGAGCAATCTGCAGTTGCTATTGTGAATTTTTCAGTACATATGTGGCAATTATTTATGTCAGAAGGAGCCAGCAAAACTAGTGAACAGGGGTTCCCCTTTCAGTGGAGTCAGCAGGATGTCATGTATTGGTGTGCCAAGGTCTGTTGCTATGGTCCTACATGCATGAAACTATTTATGTGACTCTACAGGTTGCATGTCCTAATATGAAGGCAATATGAAAACGGTGGCTAAATGCCAGAGGTGATGAGCCATTAACAGGACTAGCTGTTATGATATTGATTATTGAAGAATAGAACTTATAAACGCCTCATGAACATCTGTTGTACCCATCAGAACCCAAACTATAACATGCTGACCACACCGCTCGTGTCGCAAAATAAATGTACACATAAATGTTATTCAATCATTGCACCCACACTGTCCGTGCACGTCAACTAGCGTCTGCGTAGCCAGGCGCTAAAATAGAATTTGGTTCTATTTGTGACGCTTGACGCGCTGCAAGTTCTGCCTCTCCCATCTCCTCAATGGTTTTTAGGAGCATATACCCACGTGGGTGATTGAGGTCTGAGGTCCAAACTCCAGGCCAGTTGGTGGTGGTAATGCACCTTAAAGTTGGTTGCCAGCCGCCATATAAAGTCCAAAGAAGAAGAAGCCTGAAGGAGGAGAGATTGTTTCTAGTAAACTCAGTTTACCCTTTTATCTGGATTAATTGTCAAAGTAGAGGACCTTGTGCATTTCAGGTCAAATAACAGCCCAATGATTATATCCCAGGACAAATAGAAAAACAGCAAGCTAGCTAGCTAAATTGCCATAAATGTTTAATGCTTTTCGACCTGTCCCCAAATTAATATAGTTGGTTCAGAGTTCGTTTCGATATTTCAACCTGCACGCCCTGATTGCGTCAACATGCGCGAGCGGTCTGGTCAGCACGTTCTCCAAAGCTTTTAAGCAAAATAAAATAAACAAACATGATTAAAACCATAACTTTGGATGGCTGGATGGTCAGTCCTTGTCTATGAATTTGAGAGTGGGTACATTTCTCAAGCGCCATCCCTCAGCTTTTTACCAAAACAGTGGTGCGGTGAACCACTTTGATATTGTTAGCTATGGATTGGCCCTTTAACCATATAGTCTGTTTTAACCATATAGTCTGTTTTAACCATATAGTCTGTTTTAACCATATAGTCTGTTTAAACCATATAGTCTGTTTAAACCATATAGTCTGTTTAAACCATATACAGTGGGGCAAAAAAGTATTTAGTCAGCCACCAATTGTGCAAGTTCTCCAACTTAAAAAGATGAGAGAGGCCTGTAATTTTCATCATAGGTACACTTCAACTATGACAGACGAAATGAGAAAATGAAATCCAGAAAATCACATTGTAGGATTTTTAATTTATTTATTTGCAAATTATGGTGGAAAATAAGTATTTGGTCAATAACAAAAGTTTATCTCAATACTTTGTTATATACCCTTTGTTGGCAATGACAGAGGTCAAACGTTTTCTGTAAGTCTTCACAAGGTTTTCACACACTGTTGCTGGTATTTTGGCCCATTCCTCCATGCAGATCTCCTCCAGAGCAGTGATGTTTTGGGGCTGTCGCTGGGCAACACGGACTTTCAACTCCCTCCAAAGATTTTCTATGGGGTTGAGATCTGGAGACTGGCTAGGCCACTCCAGGACCTTGAAATGCTTCTTACGAAGCCACTCCTTCGTTGCCCGGGCGGTGTGTTTGGGATCATTGTCATGCTGAAAGACCCAGCCACGTTTCATCTTCAATGCCCTTGCTGATGGAAGGAGGTTTTCACTCAAAATCTCACGATACATGGCCCCATTCATTCTTTCCTTTACACGGATCAGTCGTCCTGGTCCCTTTGCAGAAAAACAGCCCCACCCCCATGCTTCACAGTAGGTATGGTGTTCTTTGGATGCAACTCAGCATTCTTTGTCCTCCAAACACGACGAGTTGAGTTTTTACCAAAAAGTTCTATTTTGGTTTCATCTGACCATATGACATTCTCCCAATCCTCATCTGGATCATCCAAATGCTCTCTAGCAAACTTCAGACGGGCCTGAACATGTACTGGCTTAAGCAGGGGGACATGTCTGGCACTGCAGGATTTGAGTCCCTGGCGGTGTAGTGTGTTACTGATGGTAGGCTTTGTTACTTTGGTCCCAGCTCTCTGCAGGTCATTCACTAGGTCCCCCCTTGTGGTTCTGGGATTTTTGCTCACCGTTCTTGTGATCATTTTGACCCCACGGGTGAGATCTTGCGTGGAGCCCCAGATCGAGGAAGATTATCAGTGGTCTTGTATGTCTTCCATTTCCTAATAATTGCTCCCACAGTTGATTTCTTCAAACCAAGCTGCTTACCTATTGCAGATTCAGTCTTCCCAACCTGGTGCAGGTCTACAATTTTGTTTCTGGTGTCCTTGGTCCTTGTCCAGCTCTTTGGTCTTGGCCATAGTGGAGTTTGGAGTGTGACTGTTTGAGGTTGTGGACAGGTGTCTTTTATACTGATAACAAGTTCAAACAGGTGCCATTAATACAGGTAACGAGTGGAGGACAGAGGAGCCTCTTAAAGAAGAAGTTACAGGTCTGTGAGAGCCAGAAATCTTGCTTGTTTCTATGTGACCAAATACTTATTTTCCACCATAATTTGCAAATAAATTCATTAAAAATCCTACAATGTGATTTTCTGGATTTTTTCCCCTCATTTTGTCTGTCATAGTTGAAGTGTACCTATGATGAAAATTACAGGCCTCTCTCATCTTTTTAAGTGAGAGAACTTGCACAATTGGTGGCTGACTAAATACCTTTTTGCCCCACTGTAGGTCTGTTTAACCATATAGTCTGTTTTAACCATATAGTCTGTTTTAACCATATAGTCTGTTTTAACCATATAGTCTGTTTAACCCATATAGTCTGTTTAACCCATATAGTCTGTTTTAACCATATAGTCTGTTTAACCATATAGTCTGTTTAAACCATAATGCAGTTTACACACCAGAAGTACCTTTACATCCTTGTGGATTACCCAGTATTTTAGAGGCACACCAGTCAACCCTAATGAGCCAAGGGCCCTTTGCAATGTAACTGCAAGGCCTTGAGAGCCTGTTAGACCACCATACGGTACGGTCCAGGTTGTTATCTGGGGGAACGTCAAAGTTAGAATGACTGACCCCCTTCCCCCAATACGTCAAGAAACATCTGGTATTCATTTACATTTGGTTGGTCCATCGAGATTTATGGTTGTTTATGCATAGATTCCACAGGAGGCAGGGAGGCAGAGACTCTCCTATATACACTGCTGTTTGGGTTTGTTGACGTGTATTGTTAGTATGCTTCCCGGCTTTATTAAAATCAAAAATGTTATTCAAGTGTTTGTTGTTCTCAATATCTTACAAACCGTCAAGACTCAGAACCCTACAATTAGATGATGATTATAGGTTATAGTTTATTGTTGTCTGTCCCGTTCCTTTCTGTGTTTTCAGTTCAGTGTACTGATAAGGGCAGGGATCAAACAGATATTGATTAGATGATTATAGGTTATTAATTACCGTGGGCTGTCCTAGTCCCTCCTGTGCCTCCAGTTCAGCAGCTCTCACTCTCAGCTCCTCATGAAGAGGCCCTGTCTTCCCCGTCAGCTCTGGGCTGACTGGCCAATCAGCAGCCAGCTCAGGGTACACTAGTTTCTATGACAACACAGTCCGGTGGGAAATGTCACTTACTGAGTTCAGTATGTATGGAGCTTGAATATGAAACACAAATCAGACCTGTGTCAAAAATCTGCTCTAGTCTTTGAAAGTACACTACAAAAGTATGTGGACACCTACTCGTGGAATATCTCATTCCAAAATCATGGGCATTATTACGGAGTTGGTCCCCCCTTTGCTGCTATAACAGCCTCCACTCTTCTGTGAAGGCTTTCCACTAGATGTTGGAACATTGCTGCGGAGACTTGCTACCATTCAGCCACAAGAGCATTAGTGAGGTCAGGCACTGATGTTGGGCGATAAGGCCTGGCTTTCAGTCGGCGTTCCAATTCATCCCAAAGGTTTTCGATGGGGTTGAGGTCAGGGCTCTGTGCAAGCCATCAAGTTCTTCCACACCGATCTCAACAAACCATTTCTGTATGGACCTCGCTTTGTGCAAAGTAGTTATTACCATGCCGAAACAGGAAAGAGCCTTCCCCAAACTCTTGCCACAAAAGTTGGAAGCACAGAATCAATCGTCAGTAGTGAGTGTTGCAACCGAGGACAGACGATTTTTACACGCTACGCACTTTCAGCACCCGCCTGTCCCGTTCTGTGAGCTTGTGTGGCATACCACTTTGCGGATGAGCCGTTGTTGCTCCTAGATATTTCCACTTCACAATAACAGCACTTACAGTTGACTGGGGCAGCTCTAGCAGGGCAGAAATTTGATGAACTGACTTGTTGGAAAGGTGGCATCCTATGACGGTGCCACGTTGAAAGTCACCGAGTAAGGCCATTCTACTGCCAATGTTTGTCCATGGAGATTGCATGGCTGTGTGTTAGATTTTATACACCTTTCAGCAACGGGTGTGGCTGAAATGGCCAAATCCACTCATTTGAAGGGTTGTCCACATACTTTTGTATATATAGTGTATTTGACTCAAGGCTGGACACAATGTAGTTATGGAGTGTGTGTGCTTGTATGTAGTGTGTGTGTGCGTGTGTATGTAATGTGTGTGTACGTAGTGTGTGTACGTAGTGTGTATGTAGTGTGTGCGCGTGTATGTATTGCGTGTGTATGTACTGTGTGTGTATGCAGTGTGTGTGCCTGTGTGTAGTGTGTGTGTGCCTGTGTGTAGTGTGTATGTAGTGTGTGTGCCTGTGTGTAGTGTGTATGTATCTGTGTGCAGTCTGTAACCCACTATGTAGTGGTAGCGGTGTCGAGCAGAGATTAGGTGTCCAATGAGGGATGACGTAAACATCCTGTGAGAACAGCAGCGGCAGAGGAAGTAGTCACCATGTCTGTCTGGCAACTCTGTCAACATACTAACACCTGGAGGAGAGGGGGAAAGAGAGAGGAGGGAGGAGAAAGGAGGGAGGCAAAGAGATGAAACACATGTACTAATTTCTCATCAAAAGTTAACTATGAAGTGCACATTTAACAATAACACACACACTTACCGATGACAGGCTGTGTCCTGGTGGAGGCATTCAAGTAGGACCACAGAGCTGTAGAGGTCATGGTGGGGTTGCTGACCTCTGACTCCTGGGGTGAGGGGTCAGGGCTGACCCTGGGTGAGGGGTCAGGGGGTTCAGGGCTGACCTGGGGTGAGGGGTCAGGGGGTTCAGAGCTGACCAACGGTCGGGGGTCAGGTGAAGGGTCACCATTTATGACCTTCATTACAATGTTCAGGCCTGGAGAGACGAACCAACACCCAGTTGAAAATATTAAATGATTCACAGACAGTAACTATAGGCAAGTAGTTTTAAAAAGTACCAGTAGCATTATTATTGACTCACCAAAGGGAAAGGATCTTTCTGCAACATAATTGTATGTGTGCGCGTCCAACTCCACTACCTACACACACACACACACACACACGCACGCACGCACGCACGCACGCACACGTAAAGACAGGTAAGCGCCAACACACGCATGCACACACAATAGTGATGCACGGGTTAACTCATAACCCGCAGTATAACCGCTGGGCGGACGTGTTTAGGATAATTAAATATTGTATGGATAAAGGGCAGGTGGGTGGCAGGCAGGTTGAATAAGCAGAAAACAATACCTTAAAAAATCCATGAATGTTTAATTTAAATTTTTGTCATTTAGCAGGCAGACACTCTTCTCCAGAGAGACTTACAGGAGCAATTAGGGTTAAGTGCCTTGCTCAAGGGCACATTGACAGATTTTTCACCAAGTCAGCTCAGGGGTTCAAACCAGCAACCTTTCAGTTATTGGCCCAACAGTCTTAACCACTAGGCTACCTGAGTGTATTATTGTTTAATGTGCACTTCATAGTTACCTTTTGATGAGAAATTTGTGTGTGTTTCTCATCTCTCTCTTTGCCTCATTAGTGCCTAAGCCTAAACTTTAGGGCCTAACTTTATACACGCCAAATAGCCTATACGCTAATCGCCAAAGGCTTTTGGGAACAGGCAGAAAAAGTTTACGTCAATCCACAGAGGCAAAAAGGACAATGTCGGAGTGAGACAATGTTGCAGTTTAATTCAATAAGAGAAAAGCTGTGAAAGGAGTGTTGAAAATAAAGAGAAGAAAGGGCCAGAAAAGTAATGTTTGAGGAAGATTTGGTGAAGTTGTAAAGGAGGATGATAGTGTGTTGATTGTGAGGCGCTAGACAAATTCCACAGTCACAAGACGGGAACTTCAAATAGGCCTATGACACGTCAAGGGAACTGTAGCCTACTGTTCAGATGGGTTAAATGGAAACTGAACTCTGGACACTGACTGTAGGTCTATAACCTCTCACATAGCCCTAACACTAAAATGCTACACCAAATGTAGGCAAAAGTTTCTTTCAGCATCCTGAGAGAATGTGAATGCTCAGTTATATACCATCTGTAGAGGTGCTATCTTGATCAGCATCATAAAAGATGATAGTATTTCAACCACATAAAATATGCATCCAAACTGAAATCTAATCAGAAACATGTTGGGTTGTATTCACAGCTTTCTATTTCCTTACCACCGGTCAAACTGATGTCATTTGGACATTTTGCACAGATGACAAAGAACTTTACCGATGTCAACTAGATTGATGCATTCATTCTATTGATTTCTGACAGTATTCTGGTGAGCAAGGGTTGAAAATTATGAGCAGAAACACACACATACATACACTGCTCAAAAAAATAAAGGGAACACTAAAATAACACATCATAGATCTGAATGAATGAAATAATCTTATTAAATACTTTTTTCTTTACATAGTTGAATGTGCTGACAACAAAATCACACAAAAATTATCAATGGAAATCAAATTTATAAACCCATGGAGGTCTGGATTTGGAGTCACACTCAAAATTAAAGTGGAAAACCACACTACAGGCTGATCC
The DNA here is from genome assembly GCA_030435695.1 of Brachymystax lenok tsinlingensis. Taxonomy (NCBI): domain Eukaryota; kingdom Metazoa; phylum Chordata; class Actinopteri; order Salmoniformes; family Salmonidae; genus Brachymystax; species Brachymystax lenok. The sequence continues at coordinate 22,204,131 of CM059806.1, forward strand.
AACTTTGATGTAATGTCCTTAAAACAAGTCAAAATGAGGCTCAGTAGTGTGTGTGGCCTCCACGTGCCTGAATGACCTCCCTACAACGCCTGGGCATGCTCCTGATGAGGTGGCGGATGGTCTCCTGAGGAATCTCTTCCCAGACCTGGACTAAAGCATCCGCCAACTCCTGGACAGTCTGTGGTGCAACGTGGCGTTGGTGGATGGAGCGAGACATGATGTCCCAGATGTGCTCAATTGGATTCAGGTCTGGGGAACGGGCGGGCCAGTCCTTAGCATCAATGCCTTCCTCTTGCAGAAACTGCTGACACACTCCAGCCACATGAGGTCTAGCATTGTCTTGCATTAGGAGGAACCCAGGGCCAACCGCACCAGCATATGGTCTCACAAGGGGTCTGAGGATCTCATCTCGGTACCTAATGGCAGTCAGGCTACCTCTGGCGAGCACATGGAGGGCTGTGCGGCCCCCCAAAGAAATGCCACCCCACACCATGACTGACCCACCTCCAAACCGGTCATGCTGGAGGATGTTGCAGGCAGCAGAACGTTCTCCACGGCGTCTCCAGACTCTGTCACGTCTGTCACGTGCTCAGTGTGAACCTGCTTTCATCTGTGAAGAGCACAGGGCGCCAGTGGCGAATTTGCCAATCTTCGTGTTCTCTGGCAAATGCCAAACGCGTCCTGCACGGTGTTGGGCTGTAAGCACAACCCCCACCTGTGGACGTTGGGCCCTCATACCACCCTCATGGAGTCTGTTTCTGACCGTTTGAGCAGACACATGCACATTTGTGGCCTGCTGGAGGTCATTTTGCAGGGCTCTGGCAGTGCTCCTCCTTGCACAAAGGCGGAGGTAGTGGTCCTGCTGCTGGGTTGTTGCCCTCCTACGTCCTCCTCCACGTCTCCTGATGTACTGGCCTGTCTCCTGGTAGCGCCTCCATGCTCTGGACACTACGCTGACAGACACAGCAAACCTTCTTGCCACAGCTCGCATTGATGTGCCATCCTGGATGAGCTGCACTACCTGAGCCACTTGTGTGGGTTGTAGACTCCGTCTCATGCTACCACTAGAGTGAAAGCACCGCCAGCATTCAAAAGTGACCAAAACATCAGCCAGGAAGCATAGGAACTGAGAAGTGGTCTGTGGTCACCACCTTCAGAACCACTCCTTTATTGGGGGTGTCTTGCTAATTGCCTATAATTTCCACCTGTTGTCTATTCCATTTGCACAACAGCATGTGAAATTTATTGTCAATCAGTGTTGCTTCTTAAGTGGACAGTTTGATTTCACAGAAGTGTGATTGACTTGGAGTTACATTGTGTTGTTTAAGTGTTCCCTTTATTTTTTTTTGAGCAGTGTATATATACACATACATACATACATCCATACCCTATATACATACACACACATACCCTATATATACATACACACACATACCCTATATATACACATACACATACCCTATATATACATCCATACCCTATATATACATACACACACACACATCTGTATATACATATCCACATATGTTTTTATTTATTTTACTAGGCAAGTCAGTTAAGAACAAATTCTTATTTTCAATTACGGCCTAGGAACAGTGGGTTAACTGCCTTGTTCAGGGGCAGAACGAAAGATTTGTACCTTGTCAGCTCGGGGATTTGAACTTGCAACCTTCCGGTTACTAGTCCAACACTCTAACCACTAGGCTACCCTGCCGCCGCGCGCCGCGCACACGCACGCGACCAGGAATACGGCTTTCCCGAAGCGGATTCTCTGTTTGGCCCACCAACTAGGACAATAGACTGGATCCCAGCCGGCAACTCAAAACAACGGCGGCGCCAGAGAAGGGGGAAACGCGGCGGTCTTCTGGTCAAGCTACGTAGACGGGCACATCGTGCACCTCTCCCGAGTATTTTACTTGCCAATGTCCAGTCTCTGGACAACAAAGTGGATGAAATACGAGCAAGAGTTGCCTTCCAGAGAGACATCAGAGACTGCAACGTTCTTTTGCTTCACGGAAACATGGCTCACTCAGGATACGTTATCAGTCGGTACAGCCACCTGGTTTCTCCACGCATCGCGCCGACAGAAACAAACATGTATCTGGTAAGAAGAAGGGCGGGGGTGTGTGTCTTATGATTAACGAGACGTGGTGTGATCATAACAACATACAGGAACTCAAGTCCTTTTGTTTACCTGACATAGAATTCCTTACAATCAAATGCAGACCGCATTATCTACCAAGAGAATTCTCCTCGATTATAATCACAGCCGTGTACATCCCCCCTCAAGCTGACACATCGACGGCACTGAAAGAAATCCATTGGACTCTATGTAAACTGAAACCACATATCCTGAGGCTGCATTTATTGTGGCTGGGGATTTTAATAAGGCTAATTTGAAAACGGCTCCCGAAGATTTATCAGCATATCGAATGTGCCACCCGGCTGGTAAAATCCCTGATCACTGTTATTCTAACTTCCGTGATGCATACAAGGCTATTCTCTGCCCTCCTTTCGGCAAGTCTGACCACAACTCCATTTGGTTGCTCCCAGCCTACAGACAGAAACTAAAACAGGAAACGCCCGTGCTCAGGTCTGTTCAACGCTGGTCCGACCAATCTGAGTCCACACTGCAAGATTGCTTCGAGCACGTGGACTGGGATATGTTCAGGATAGCATCGGACAACATTGATGTATACGCTGATTCGGTGAGCGAGTTTATTAGCAAGTGCATTGGTGATGTTGTACCCATAGCAACTATTAAAACCTTCCCCAACCAGAAACCGTGGATTGATGACAGCATTCGCGCGAAAACTGAAAGCGCGAACCACTGCTTTTAACCAGGTAAGGCGACCGGAAACATGACTGAATACAAACAGTGTAGCTATTCCCTCCGCAAGGCAATCAAACAAGCTAAGCGTCAATATAGAGACAAAGTAGAGTCACAATTCAACGGCTCAGACACGAGAGGAATGTGGCCGGGTCTACAGTCAATCACGGACTACAAAAAGAAAACAAGCCCCGTCGCGGACCACGATGTCCTGCTTCCAGACAAACTAAACAACTTCTTTGCTCGCTTTGAGGACAATACAGTGCCACCGACACGGCCCGCTACCAAAACCTGCGGGCTCTCCTTCACCGCAGCCAATGTGAGTAAAACATTTAAATGTGTTAACCCTCGCAAGGCTGCTGGCCCAGATGGCATCCCTGGCCGTGTCCTCAGAGCATGCGCAGACCAGCTGGCTGGTGTGTTTACGGACATATTCAATCAATCCCCATCCCAGTCTGCTGTTCCCACATGCTTCAAGAGGGCCACCATTGTTCCTGTTCCCAAGAAAGATAAGGTAACTGAGCTAAATGACTATCGCCCCGTAGCACTCACTTCCGTCATCATGAAGTGCTTTGAGAGACTAGTCAAGGATCACATCACCTCCATCCTACCAGACACCCTGGACCCACTCCAATTTGCTTACCGTCCCAATAGGTCCACAGACGACGCAATCGCAATCACACTGCATACTGCCCTAACCCATTTGGACAAGAGGAATACCTATGTAAGAATGCTGTTCATCGACTACAGCTCAGCATTTAACACCATAGTTCCCTCCAAGCTCGTCATTAAGCTCGAGACCCTAGGTCTCGACCCAGCCCTGTGCAACTGGGTCTTGGACTTCCTGACGGGCCTGCCGATCATCTCGTACATGCTCGTATTCATTCCTTTACTCTTGTGTGTATAAGATAGTTGTTGTGAATTTGTTAGATTACTTGTTAGATACTACTGCATGGTCGGAACTAGAAGCACAAGCATTTCGCTACACTCGCATTAACATCTGTTAACCATGTGTATGTGACAAATAAGATTTGATATATACATACACACAATATATATACATATATACACACACACACACACACACACACACACACACACACACACACACACACACACACACACACACACACAGTGGGGCAAAAAGGTATTTAGTCAGCCACCAATTGTGCAAGTTCGCTCACTTAAAAAGATGAGAGAGGCCTGTAATTTTCATCATAGGTACACTTCAACTATGACAGACAAAATGAGGGAAAAAAATCCAGAAAATCACATTGTAGGATTTTTAATGAATTTATTTGCAAATTATGGTGGAAAAAAAGTATTTGGTCACATACAAACAAGCAAGATTTCTGGCTCTCACAGACCTGTAACGGCAGGTAGCCTAGTGGTTAGAGCGTTGGACTTGTAACCGGAGGGTTGCAAGTTCGAATCCCCAAGCTGACAAGGAAAAAAATCTGTCGTTCTGCCCCTGAACAAGGCAGTTAACCCACTGTTCCCGGGCGCCAAGACGTGGATGTCGATTAAGGCAGCCCCCCGCACCTCTCTGATTCAGAGGGGTTGGGTTAAATGCGGAAGACACATTTCGGTTGAAGGCATTCGGTTGTACAACTGACTAATAATGGTGACTTTGACTAGTGGAACTAACTTCTTCTTTAAGAGGCTCCTCTGTCCTCCACTCGTTACCTGTATTAATGGCACCTGTTTGAACTTGTTATCAGTATAAAAGACACCTGTCCACAACCTCAAACAGTCACACTCCAAACTCCACTATGGCCAAGACCAAAGAGCTGGACAAGGACCAAGGACACCAGAAACAAAATTGTAGACCTGCACCAGGTTGGGAAGACTGAATCTGCAATAGGTAAGCAGCTTGGTTTGAAGAAATCAACTGTGGGAGCAATTATTAGGAAATGGAAGACATACAAGACCACTGATAATCTTCCTCGATCTGGGGCTCCACGCAAGATCTCACCCCGTGGGGTCAAAATGATCACAAGAACGGTGAGCAAAAATCCCAGAACCACAAGGGGGGACCTAGTGAATGACCTGCAGAGAGCTGGGACCAAAGTAACAAAGCCTACCATCAGTAACACACTACACCGCCAGGGACTCAAATCCTGCAGTGCCAGACATGTCCCCCTGCTTAAGCCAGTACATGTTCAGGCCCGTCTGAAGTTTGCTAGAGAGCATTTGGATGATCCAGATGAGGATTGGGAGAATGTCATATGGTCAGATGAAACCAAAATAGAACTTTTTGGTAAAAACTCAACTCGTCGTGTTTGGAGGACAAAGAATGCTGAGTTGCATCCAAAGAACACCATACCTACTGTGAAGCATGGGGGTGGGGCTGTTTTTCTGCAAAGGGACCAGGACGACTGATCCGTGTAAAGGAAAGAATGAATGGGGCCATGTATCGTGAGATTTTGAGTGAAAACCTCCTTCCATCAGCAAGGGCATTGAAGATGAAACGTGGCTGGGTCTTTCAGCATGACAATGATCCCAAACACACCGCCTGGCAACGAAGGAGTGGCTTCAGAAGAAGCATTTCAAGGTCCTGGAGTGGCCTAGCCAGTCTCCAGATCTCAACTCCATAGAAAATCTTTGGAGGGAGTTGAAAGTCCGTGTTGCCCAGCGACAGCCCCAAAACATCACTGCTCTAGAGGAGATCTGCAAGGAGGAATGGGCCAAAATACCAGCAACAGTGTGTGAAAACCTTGTGAAGACTTACAGAAAACGTTTGACCTCTGTTATATACCCTTTGTTGGCAATGACAAAGTATTGAGATAAGTATTTGGTCAATAACAAACGTTTATTTTCCACCATAATTTGCAAATAAATTCATTAAAAATCCTACAATGTGATTTTCTGGATTTTTTTTCCTCATTTTGTCTGTCATAGTTGAAGTGTACCTATGATGAAAATTACAGGCCTCTCTCATCTTTTTAAGTGAGAGAACTTGCACAATTGGTGGCTGACTAAATACTTTTTTTTTTACATACATACATACATACATACATACATACATACATACATACATACATACATACATACATACATACATACATACATACATACATACATACATACATACATACATACATACAATACCATATAATGACAAAGCCAAAACAGGTTTGTAGAAATTACCCCCCCCAAAAAAGAATATTACATTTACATAAGTATTCAGAATTTCTACTCAGTACTTTGTTGAAGCACCTTTGGCAGGGATTACAGCCTCGAGTCTTCTTAGGAGTGACGCTACAAGCTTGGCACACCTGTATTTGGGGAGTTTCTCGCATTTTTCTCTGCAGATCCTCTCAAGCTCTGTCAGGTTGGATGGGGAGCGTCGCTGCACAGACATTTTCAGGTCTCTCCAGAGATGTTAGATCAGGTTCAAGTCCGGGCTCTGGCTGGGCCACTTAAGGACATTCAGAGACTTGTCCCCAAGCCACTCCTGTGTTGTCTTGGCTGTGTGCTTAGGGTCGTTGTCCTGTTGGAAGGTGAACCTTCTCCCCAGGTTGAGGTCCTGAGCGATCTGGAGCAGGTTTTCAAGGATCTCTCCGTACTTTGTTCCATTCATCTTTCCCTCGATCCTGACTAGTCTCCCAGTCCCTGCCGCTGAAAAACATCCCCACAGCATGATGCTGCCACCATGTTTCACCGTAGGGATGGTAGTGGCCAGGTGATGAGCGGTGCCTGGTTTCCTCCAGACGTGACACTTGGAATTCAGGCCAAAGGGTTCAATATTGGTTTAATCAGACCAGAGAATCTTGTTTCTCTTGGTCTGAGAGTCCTGTAGGTGCATTTTGGCAAACTCCAAGCAGGCTGTCATGTGCCTTTTACTGAGAAGTGGCTTCCGTCTGGCCACTCTACCATAAAGCCTTATTGGTAGAGTGCTGCAAAGATGGTTGTCCTTCTGGAAGGTTCTCCCATCTCTATAGAGGAACTCTGGAGCTCTGTCACAGTGACTCGCATTATTGTTTTTGGTCACCTCCCTGACCAAGGCCCTTCTCCCCTGATTGCTCAGTTTGGCCGTGCAGCCAGCTATAGGAAGAGTCTTGGTTGTTCCAAACTTCTTCCATTTAAGAATGATGGAGGCCACTGTGGGGACCATCAATGTGGCAGATTTTTTTTTTGTACCCTTCCCCAGATTTGTGCCTTGTCAAAATCCTGTCTCGGAGCTCTACAAACAATTCCTTCGACCTCATGGCTTGGTTTTTGCTCTGAAATGCACGGTCAACTGTGGGACCTTATATAGACAGATGTTTCCCTTTCCAAATCATGTCCAATCAATTGAATTTACCACAGGTGGACTCCAATCAAGTTGTAGAAACATCAAGGATGATCATTGGAAACAGGATTCACCGGAGCTCAATTTCAAGTCTCATAGCAAAGGGTCTGAATACCTATGTAAATAAGGTATCTTTTTTTTTTTGTGTGTATATATATATATATAAAAATGTGCAAAATGTTCAAAAATAAATGTTTTCGCTTTGTCATTTTTTCTTTATTTATTATTTTTTTACCTTTATTTTACTAGGCAAGTCAGTTAAGAACAGATTCTTATTTTCAATGACAGCCTAGGAAGTTCAGGGGCAGAACGACTGATTTGTACCTTGTCAGCTCAGGCATTTGAACTAGGCAACCCTGCTGCCCCATTATGGGGTATTGTTGTGTAGATTGATGAGGATAATAAAAAATGTAAAAGAATTTAGAATAAGGATGTAACTTAACAAAATGTGGAAAAAGTGAAGGGGTCTGAATACCGCCGCACGCACGCACGCACACACACACCTCAGCCTCTCCATATCCCATGGTATTCTCCAGCTTCAAGGCAGCTCTCCTCAACTTCTTATGGAGCTGGTTCCCTTTGGGAACAATCACGGTCTTCAGCGACCTCTGTCAATGGATACACGGGCACAAACACGTTACTCAAGCAGGCTACATGCCCACACAACACACACATTACACAGGCAGACCACACACACACACACACACACACACACTTTAATGAAGACACTTATGCACATTAACATACGTCCATATATTGTATACACTCGCGCCACATGGGTCATTCCGACTCAAAAGTACAAGAAAGAGGATTTTGACACCCACCATCTCAGATTGTTCTGAAATCGTTTCTGTAGTTAGAAACCGATAAGATTAGCATTCCTGCAACATCATTTTGTTGAAATATAATTAGATCCATGATCAATTATGCTAATTGACTGCACCGAAATTGGCGATTTAAATTGCTAGGATTTATAGAATATTCAATAAATATAGAACCTAACAATGAGTAAGACATGAGGAATCCCCAAAAATGTTATAAAGCCACTCATGGACCCCCCCACACCAATCCCACCCCAAAAGGCAGGTATACAGTATCGTTTTCCTTGTCTGACAAGTAGTATACGGGCGGCATTTGCCTAGTGGTTAGAGCGTTGGGCCAGTAACCGAAAGGTTGCTAGGTCGAATCCCTGAGCTGACAAGGAAAAAAATCTGACATTCTGCCTATGAACAAGGCAGTTAACCCACTGTTCCTAGGCCGTCATTGTAAAAAGTAATTTGTTCTTAACTGACTTGCCTCGTTAAATAAAGGTTAAATAAAAAAATTAAAAAAATATAGAGCTGCGACTCACACGATTGTTTATTCATACTATATTATGTATTCGTAGTGAATTTGGTCATTGTTTTTTTCCCCATTGTCATTGTAGTTATTAGGTTTATGTCCCATTATACATCCTGCTATGACCAGATTCTGACCACTAGATGGTGCTGTCTATGGAAAAGTTTTGATAGCAATCCATGCGTTGGTTTTGTTTACCTGCCCATTGTTTCAAACACTAACGTTTTTGCATTTGTGGCACATATCCAATATCAGTCAATGGTACCTATATTAGCACTTCTACGCTTCATGTCCAATTCATCCTAAATTATTTCGATATGAAGGGAGAAAATTCTAATACAGGAACGGAAACAAATACGTCCTTTAGGATTTAGGTGAACTATCCCTTTAACATTGAGGGGGGAGGATTCTTCACTCCACATAATAGCAGAAACAGCACCATCTAGTTGTCAGAACCTGGTAATATCAGAATGTACGAGGTGACATTAACCTAACAACAACTAATTTATTTGAACAGGGGGAAAAAAAACATCAACAAATTCACTGGGAATACATTATAGTATGAAGAAACAATACTCTGAGCTACAACTCCATACTACATGTCAAACAGAGAACTGATACTGTATACTGGTTGTTCGGGTGGGATTGGCACGGAGTGTGGGGGGGTATGTGGGTGGCTTTGACAATTGTTTTTATTCTTCAGGTTTTACTCATTGTTAGGAAGAAGTTTGGTCGAAATAGGATATTAGGTACTATATTTATTGAATATTATAGGAATCCTATAAATTAAAATGGCCAATTTGGGTGCAATCAATTAGTGTAATTTCTCAGAGATCAAATGTAATTTCAACAAAATAATGTTGCAGGAATGCTAATCTTATCTGTTTCTAACTACAGAAGAGATTTCAGAACAATCTAAGATGGTGGGTGTGATGGTTTGCTGAATTGACACGAAACGACCCACAAGCATTCACAATAAATCAACATTACACAAAGGTGCACAAAACATGACATCCTTGCACACATATAATATACATTGGTAAATGCGACTGGTGTTCATATCATTGGAAAAGGTTTATTTCTCTGCAAACAAATGACAATACTGTTACAGTAGTGTTTTCTCATAGGTTATGACTACAGAGAGCAAAACTGTTTGCAATGACTTTGAAAATACGTTTTGTCAGCATCTTTTTAGCAACCAGAAAAATGTCTGACCAGATAACAACCAAAATATGACGTCTTTCCTGTGACGTCATGAAAAAAAACCTCTGTATCTGGTTGTTACAGAGACCAGTTGATTGTAATCTGGTTTTATGGCTTACATGTATTTTTGTGGAGCAAAACTTATTGTGGAAGGTACTACACTGCGTACAGACCCTGAGTTTCCTTGTAGGCCTATTTGGCGGGGGAAACTGAAGGTGTAGCCCATTGCCTGATTCTGTTTTTCATTAAAAAGAATGTGAAACAATTTTGTGCCTCTTTGCTGCTTTTCATTAAATCATGAAGCTGTTCTTTAGGTTAAGGCCTAAAATAAATGTGTTCATATAGGCAGAATATTATATTTTTTGCATAGGCTACCAAATTTATGAAAATAAACAATTAATGCGAAAACATTCAGACCTGGTAAAAGGCCAACATTTGGTTGTTTCATTAAAAAAAAAAAATACATCAAACTGAAATATAATATTCTTATTACTCACATGCGCACAACTCATATTCAAGAGTTAACTTTTTTATTTAATTGACTGTTTCTGAATGTGAATGCCTTCCGGGAATGATTACAGACCATTACCCATTGTCCTTCATGTTTAAGCTTCAACATCCTATGCCAATAACAAAGACATGATGATTCGACACAATTTTACTTGGAGATAAGGAGTTTACCTCATATCTCAACACACAGATAGACATGTTTTTTGGAAATAAATGTAGATAATGAAGTATGCTCAACTGTCTGGGAAGCTCTTAAAGAATATATGAGAGGTTGTATTATGTCTTACTCTTCACATAAGAAAAAGAAGACCAATACAGTATTAGAAATACTGTAACATTCTAAATCCACAACTTAGAATGAAAACAGTTTAGATAGAAATGTTGACACCCTACAACAGCTGAACACTTTGCATCTTGAATAGAACATAATAAACACCCCCTCTGCAGAAACTGCTGCCCTGAAATCCAAACAACAATATGTTGAGCAAGGTAAAAGTGCTGGGAAAATGCTTGCTTGGCAAATTAAGAAAGAGGAGGAGGAACGTACCATCCACAGCATTAAAACCCCAGATGCTAGCATAACAATGGATTTGTCTTTAAAACATTTGATCAAAGTGTATCAATCTGAAAACAAAAGTTCAAAGAAAGATAGACAATTTCCTTAATAAGGCAAATTTACCAATTATAAATAAATAACCATTTACCTAGGTGAGCTGGTGGAGGCCATTAATAGTATACAAAATGGGAAATCTCCTGTTGAAACTAATTACCACTCGGACAGCTGGTGAAACTGCGGAGTATTACTGTCTGTAATAAAGCCCTTTTGTGGGGAAAAACTAATTCTGATTGGCTGGGCCTGGCTCCCCAGTGGGTGGGCCTGGCTGCCAAGTCGGTGGGCTTATGCCCTCCAAGGCCCACCCATGGCTGCACCCATGCCCTGTCATGTGAAATCGATAGATTAGGGCCTAAAGAATTTATTTAAATCGACTGATTTCCTTATATGACTCAGTGAAATCTTTGAAATTGTTGCATGTTGCGTTTATATTGTTGTTCAGTATAATATTCAAAATATTTTGGTCTGGTGTAATGCTCCAAATACCAACTGGTGCTCAATAAAAGCGCATTCTTGCCAATAATCCTCCCTTTCAACTCTAATCTGTACCCCACTATCCATATGTCCTTCAAAGTACACTACAAATGGAATGGTCTTATCTAATGGCGCAGGAGGAGGTGGTTGCCGTTTTATGGGCTCCTAACCAATAGTGCTATTGTGCGTGTGTTTTTCCGCGTTATTTGAAACTTATTTTGTACCTAAGGTTTCTGCCACAGTTTCTTATGACCGAAAATAAATTCTGGATATCAGGACTGCGATTATACACCTCATACTGGACAATTTTTTCTTTAATGAGTCGGACGCAAAGGATTTACTTCAGACACCTGACAAGGCCCAAATCCCCGTCATTCGCATGAAGAAGAGACCTTGTAAGGGGTGACTTGTAAGGATCCAACGACGAGTGAGTAATCCCCCTTTACAATCAGCCCTATTAACCAATGTGCAATCATTGGATAACAAATTGGATGAAGACCGATCAAGACTATCCTACCAACGGGACATTAAAAACTGTAATATCTTATGTTTCACGAGTTGTGGCTGAACGACAACATGGATTATATACAGCTAGCTGGGTTTTGGTCCATCGGCAAGACAGAACAGCTGCCTCCGGTAAGACAAGTGGTGGCGGTCTGTGTCTATTTGTAAATAACAGCTGGTGCACAAAATCTAATTTTAAGGAAGTCTCAAGGTTTTGTTCGCCTGAGGTAGAGTATCTCATGATAAGCTGTAGACCACACTATTTACCAAGAGAGTTTTCTGTATTTTTAGTAGCCGTCTATTTACCACCACAAATGCTAGCAATAAAACAGCACTCAACGAGCTGTATACGGCCATAAGCAAACAAGAAAATGCTTATCTAGAGGCGGTGCTCCTAGTGGCTGGGGACTTTAATGCATGGAAACTTAAATCTGTTTCACCAAATTTCTATCAGCATGTTAAATGTGCAGAGGGGGGGGGGAGACTCTAGACCACCTTTACTCCACACACAGAAAAGCGTACAAAGCTCTCACTCGCCCTGCAATTGGCATAATTCTATCCTCCTGATTCCTGTTTACAAGCAAAAACTAAAGCAGGAAGTACCAGTGACTCGCTCAATACAGAAGTGGTCAGATGACACAGATGCTAAGCTACAGAACTGTTTTGCTAGCCCCGACTGGAATATGTTCCGGGATTCTTCCGATGGCATTGAGGAGTATACCACATCAGTCACTGGCTTCATCAACAAGTGCATCAATGATGTCGTCCCCACAGTGACCCTACGTATATACCCCAACCAGAAGCCATGGATTACAGGCAACATCCGTACTGAGCTAAAGGGTAGAGCTTCCGCTTTCAAGGAACGGGACACTAATCCGGACGTTTACAAGAAATCCCACTATGCCCTACGATGAACCATCAAACAGGAAAAGCGTCAATTCAGGACTAAGATTGAATCATACTACACCGGCTCCGACACTCGTCGGATGTGGCAGGGCTTGCAAACTTTTGTTGCACAGCCTACGAGCCTACCAGACAAGATAAATAACTTCTATGCTCGCTTAGAGGCAAGTAACACTGAAGCATGCATGAGAGCATGAGCTGTTCCGGACGACTGTGTGATCACGCTCTCCGTAGCCGATGTAAGACCTTCAAACAGGTCAACATTCACAAGATCAGGACATGTACTCCGAGCATGCGTTGACCAACTGGCAAGTGTCTTCACTGACATTTTCAACCTGTCCTTCACAGAGTCTGTAATACAAACATGTTTCTTGCAGACCACCATAGTTCCTGTGCCCAAGAACACCAAGGTAACCTGCCTAAATTACTACTGACCCGTAGCACTCACGTCTCTAGCCATGAAGCGCTTTGAAAGGCTGGTCATGGCTCACATCAACACCATTATCCCATAAACCCTCTCCAATTTGCATACCGCCCCAACAGATCCACAGATGATGCAATCACTATTGACCTCAACACTGCCCTGTCCCACCTGGACAAAAGGAACACCTACGTGAGAATGCTATTCCTTGACTACAGCTCAGTGTTCAACACCACAGTGCCCTCAGAGCTCATCACTATGCTAAGGACCCTGGGACTAAACACCTCCCTCTGCAACTGGATCCTGGACTTCCTGACAGGCCGCTCCCAGGTGGTTAGGGTAGGTAACAACACATCTGCCATGCTGATCCTCAACACAGGGGCCCCTCAGCGGTGCGTGCTCAGTCCCCTCCTGTACTCCCTGTTCACCCACGGCTGAATGGCCAAGCACAAATGCAACAGCATTATTAAGTTTGTCGACGACACAACAGTGGTAGGCCTGATCACCGACAACAATGAGACAGCCTATAGGGAGGAGGTCAGAGACTTGGCGGTGTGGTGCCAGGATAACAACCTCTACCTTAACGTGATCAAGACAAAGGAGATTGTGGACTACAGAAAAAGGAGGACCAAGCACGCCCCCCATTCACATCGACGGGGCTGTAGTGGAGCAGATTGAGAGCTTCCTTGGTGTCCACATCACCAACAAACTATCATGGACCAAAGATAGTCGTGAAGAGGGCACGACAACGCCTATTCCCCCTCAGGAGACTGAAAGGATTTGGCATGGGTCCTCAGATCCTCAAAAAGTTCTACAGCTGCACCATCGAGAGCATCCTGACTGGTTGCATCACTGCCTGGTATGGCAACTGCTCGGCATCTGACCGCAAGGCACTACAGAGGGTAGTGTGTACAGCCCAGTACATTACTGGGGCCAAGCTTCCTGCCATCCAGGACCTCTATACCAGGTGGTGTCGGAGGAAGGCCCAAAAAAATTGCCAAAGACTCCAGCCACCCTAATCTAGGTCCAAAAGGCTCCTTAACTTCTTAGGGCTAAGTTCGAATGAAAAGCGTGCCCAAAGTAAACTGCCTGTTACTCAGGCCCAGAAGCTAGGATATGCATATAATTAGTAGCTTTGGATAGAAAACACTGAAGTTTCTAAAACTGATATGGCAGGCAAAAACCCAAGCAAAATCCATCCGGGATGTCTGAATCAGTCAAGTCACACTGTTTTCAATAGGCCAGCTATTCAAAGAGTCATAGTTTAACCCCCAGATTGCAGTTCCTATGGCTTCCACTAGATGTCAACAGTCTTTAGAAAAAGGTTTGTAGCTTCAATCATGAAGATCAAGGGAGTAAGACCACTTGTTCCTGAGTCCCCGTCGAGTGTATTGTTTTGGATTTTGCGCGTAACAGGGAATGCGCTCTTAGTTCTTTTTCTCTTCTATTCAGCAGGTTATATTCCATCTGAAATATTATAGTTTATATTTATTTTAGGGTATCTGAGTATTGATTACAAATGTGATTTTTTCCGATGAACTTTACGGGTACTTTTGAGATCTCGTTTGTCTGCATGGATGAAAGCCTTTGGATTACTGAACAAAACACGCCAACCAAACTGAGCTTTATGGATATAAAGAGGAACTTTATCGAACAAAGGAAGGAAATCAGAGGAAGATCATCAAAGGTAAGCAATTTATTTTATGCTATTTTTGAGTTTTGTGACACCTCTGCTGGTTATGTTATTATGCTAATTGAGTTTGAGTGGGGCGCTGACCTCAGACAATCAAATGTTCTGCTTTCGCCGTAAAGCCTTTTTGAAATCTGACAATGCTGTTAGATTAACAAGAGTCTAAGCTTTTGAAGGGTGTGCAGCATTTGTATTTTCATGAATGTTTGAAATTAGTATTTTTGTAATTTGAATTTGGCGCTCTGCATTTCACCGGATGTTGTCAAAATCGAACCCGTTCACGGGATTGGATCCATAACAGGTTAACAGCTTCTACCTCCATGCCATAAGACTCCTGAACAGCTAATCAAATGGCTACCCAGACCATTTGAATTGTCCCCACCCCCCATTTTTACCCTGTTGCTACTTATCCATGCACTTTACCTCTACCTACATGTACATACAGGGACTTGCGTAAGTTTTCACCCCTTGGCATTTTTCCTACTTTGTTGCCTTACAACCTGGAATTAAAATAGATTTTTTTGGGGGGTTGTATCATTTGATTTACACAACATGCCTACCACTTTGAAGATGCAAAATATTTTTTGTGTGAAACAAACAGGAAATAATACAAAAAAAACGGAAAACTTGAGCGTGCATAACTATTCACACCCCCATAGTCAATACTTTGTATAGACACCTTTTGCAGCAATTATAGCTGCAAGTCTCTTCGGGTATGTCTCTATAAGCTTGGCACATCCAGCCACTGGGATGTTTGCCCATTATTCAAGGCAAAACTGCTCCAGCTCCTTCAAGTTGGATGGTTTCCGCTGGTGTACAGTAATCTTTAAGTCATACCACAGATTCTCAATTGGATTGAGGTCTGGGCTTAGGCCATTCCAAGACATTTAAATGTTCCCCTTAAACCACTTGAGTGTTGCTTTACCAGTATGCTTAGGGCCATTGTCCTGCTGGAAGGTGAACCTCCGTCCCAGTCTCAAATCTCTGGAAGACTGAAACAGGTTTCCCTCAAGAATTTCCCTGTATTTAGCGCCATCATTCCTTCAATTCTGACCGGTTTCCCAGTCCCTGCCGATGAAAAACGTCCCCACAGCATGATGCTTCCACCACGCTTCACTGTGGGGATGGTGTTCTCAGGGTGATGAGAGGTGTTGGGTTTGTGCCAGACATAGCGTTTTCCTTGATGGCCAAAAAGCTAAAATATATTTTTTTATTTCACCTTTATTTAACCAGGTAAGCAAGTTGAGAACAAGATCTCATTTACAACTGCGACCTGGCCAAGATAAAGCAAAGCAGTTCGACACATACAACACAGAGTTACACATGGAGTGAAACAAAATACAGTCAACAATACAGTAGGAAAAAAACAAATCTATATACAATGTGTGCAAAGCTAAATTTGAGTCTCATCTGACCAGAGTACCTTCTTCCATTAGTTTGGGGAGTCTCCCACATGCCTTATTTGTTTCTTTATGCAATAGCTTTTTTTCTGGCCACTCTTCTGTAAAGCCCAGCTCTGTGGAGTGTACGGTGTCACTGGGGAAACTGATAAGAGGAAGAGGGCCTCTCCAGACAGAGAGGGGAAAGTACAGTTGGGCTTGTAATAAGATTGTGTAACAACATTTCCATAACAATAACCCAACACTGATCTGTACTTCTCCACAACTTTGTCCCTGACCTGTTTGGAGACCGCTTTGGTCTTCATGGTGCCGCTTGCTTAGTGGTGTTGCAGACTCTGGGGCCTTTCAGAACAGGTGTATATATACACTGAGATCATGTGACAGATCATGTGACACTTAAAGTCCACCTGTGTGCAATCTAACTAATTATGGGACTTCTGAAGATAATTGGTCGCATCAGATCTTATTTAGGGGCTTCATAGCAAAAGGGGTGAATACATATGCACACACCATTTTTCCGTATTGTATTTTTTAGAATTTTTTTAAAAAAGTTATTTTTTTTCATTTCACTTCACCAATTTAGACTATTTTGTCCATTACATGCAATTCCAATAAAAATCCATTTCAATTACAGGTTGTAACGCAACAAAATAGGAAAAATGCCAAGGGGGATGAATACTTTTGCAAGGCACTGTATGAAAATGTGATATTTCCGTTTTTTATTTGTAATACATTTGCAAAAATGTCTAAAAACTGTTTTTGCTTTGACATTATGGGGGTAGTGTGTAGATTGATGAAGGAAAAAAACTTTGTAATCACTTTTAGAATAAGGCTGTAACGTAACTAAATGTGGAAAAAGTTGATGGGTCTAAATACTTGCCGAATGCACTGTATATACCTTATACGTGTCTATCCACCTTATACTCGGAGTGACTAGTGTCATGGAAATATTCAGTCAATAATATTGGTCCATGGATCAACTGACTTTCCAGCCTCGGCACACACTTTTTATACAGTTTTCAACCTTACGTCACACACATAGTAACTCCTCTTTATGTTAATGATTCATCCCCTCTGGCATTTAGCCACCATTATCTTTTTGCCTTGCACTAATTTTATCTTGGTTTCCCATTAGGGCATAGATTCCATTGGTGGCATAACCATAGCAATGGTACAACAGTAAACATTAGGCCATAGAAATGGTACCAAAATAAACAGACATGCACACTCCCAAGGCAGGTGCATGTATAATGGTGCTTAAGTAATACAAACCTATGCCCCTAATGCAAGTCTAATGAACCTCACTGGACTAGGTAATGGCTTCCCTTAGCCTAATGACCAAGACACACATAGAGTACACTTATTCTGCTTACTACTCTAAGATGTATTATGTGCACACATGTACTGGAAAATTCCCAATACTAGTTATGTGGTACTCCATATGATCTAAGTGATGGTTCCTTGTTACTTACCAGGTAGGAAAGTCGGTGGCAGTCTGTGGTTACATGGACGATGATGCCGTTCTGGAAGACTTTACACCCACACACCTGGCAGAGGTAGAGGGGGGGCTGGCCGTGACTGTGGCACTCGATGAGTGCACTCAGACCTGGGGGTGGAGGGAGAACTAGCAGTGTTACCACATGGCTTATAGATTTCAGATTTCTCAGGGCTTTAACCATAACGTCTAGCTCTGGGAACAAGGTACAGGACAATCTGTAGGACAACACCTTTATAGTCAACTGAATCTCAAAGGACAGTCCAGATCAAACAGTCTCAGCTAATAAGACAAGGCAAGACAAAAACCACAACTTTACAAAAATATTTAGAAGGACATCAGATTGGAGAGTTCAAATGTACCATCTTAATAGCTACAGTTGTTTTTATTTGGTAATCAGGCTGGCTAGCATATATTACTCTTGTGGACTGACGCACGTAACATAACTGGTATCGTAGCATCTTTCAACATACTGTGGGATGCGACCACTAACGAGGAACTATGTTCCGGTCAGCAGATTTTGTCACAACTTTCATAAACTTCGGATGGATAAATCACAATTTCATAGGTGTTCGATCTTTCGAATTTCTGAAGTTGAGGAGACATTTGGACAATAGACTTGCCCGTAACTTGCAAAGAAAGGGGAGTGGAGCTACCACCCTGCTTCCAAGAATCGTTCTAGGATCTTTTCTAACACGTCTGCAAGATCTTTTTTTTTTTTATATATTTATATTTTTTTAGCCCCCTTTTCTCCCCAATTCCGTGACTACAATCGTCTCATTGCTGCAACTCCCAAACGGGCTAGGGACAGGCGAAGGTCGAGTCATGAGTCCTCTGAAACATGACCTGCCAAACCGTGCTTCTTAACACCCGCTTGCTTAACCTGTAAGCCAGCTGCACCAATGTGTCAGAGGAAACACCGTTCAACTGACGACCGAAGTCAGCCTGCAGGCGCCCGGACCTCCACAAGGAGTCGCTATAGCGTGATGAGCTAAGTAAACCCCCCCGGCCAAACCATCCCCTAACCCGGACGACACAAGGACAATTGTGCGCCTCCCTATGGGACTCCCGGTCACGGACGGTAATGACACAGCTTTGGATTGTAAAAATAAGTAATTGGATATGCTTTAAAATGACAGGATGTTAAACTCCTTTTGGTTTTCGATCTAGTAGAATTCGCGGCACACTTTAGAGGAAGAGAAGCATCTTTTCAGACCCACAGGTGATTGACAACAGCTGATATGAGATAATTTTGGTACAGCCCGTCCTTTTAACTAATAGTGAGAAACAACGCAATTGGGAATTAGATTATGCATTCTCAGTATGGATACGCCTAGTATGTTGACATTTGTTGCTTAGGACAAATGTATGTTTAAGGTCATAAAAACCATATTGCTAATAATACATGACAATGGATTAAGATCTATTGCTCCTACAGCTACAGTATCCTATTTGTTTTTATATTTCCTTTCATCTTAATTACCTACCCTAACTCATCAAGTCTGCTAACTAAAACACAAAAAGGTCTGAAAATTGTTACTTATTTTATGCTTTACTTTAAATTGGTAATGCCTTAAGACCTAAAAAAAGATGCTGCTTAAGAGACTCCATGTGTAAGGCTGCCACATGCAGTTATGCTGCAACTGTGTAATGATAGGGCAGGGGGAACTGGGTGGGAATGACCAATGGGTGAGTTTCCCTGTGGGTCCTCCTTTTTTGTTACACATCTATGGGCTTATCAACACTAAAGATAGAAATGTTATATTAATTATATAATTGTTATCTGAAAAACTCAGCTAAAGCCCAACTCATACCAATAAACAACCTATAAAGCCCAACACAGACATACAAAACATATACAGTGCGTTCAGAAAGTATTCACACCCCTTGACTTTGTCCACATTGTGGTGTTACAGCCTGAAATTAAAATGTATTAAATTGAGATTTGTCGTCACTGGCCTACACACAATAATACCCCATAATGTCAAAGTGGAATTACGTTTTGGAAAAAAAATCGAATTAATAAAAAACTGAAAAGCTGAAATATATTGAGTCAAGAATTATTCAACCTCTTTGTTAAGCCTGAACAAAAAAAGTCACAGTTGTTAATCAAGTTGCACGGACTCACTGTGTGCAAGTGTTTAACATGATTTTTGACTACCTCATCTCTGTACCCTACACAATTATCTGTAAGGTCCCTCAGTTGAGCAGTGAAAACAATCAATCACAAAGACCAGGGAGGTTTTCCAATGGATGCCAGGAGAACGCTACCTGCCCTAATGCATAGTGCCAACTGTAACAATTGGTGGAGGAGGAATAATGGGTCGGGCTAGGACCCTTAGTTCCAGTGAAGGGAAATCTAAACACTACAGCATACAATGACATTCAAGACGATTCTGTGCTTCCAACTTTGTGGCAACAGTTTGAGGAAGGCCCTTTCCTGTTTCAGCATGACAATGCCCCCGTGCACAAGTCGAGGTCCATACAGAAATTGTCAAAATCTGTGTGGAACAACTTGACTGGCCTGCATAGAGCACTGACCTCAACCCCATCAAACACATTTGGGATGAATTGGAACGCCGACCACGAGCCAGGCCTAATGGGAGGTGGTTGGACGGAGACATTTTGGATGGGTGGGGTTGGGGGAATGGAATGGGAAGTTGTGGGTGGAGGCTCACTTTTGTTTATTTTCCTTTACATACTACATACATAATTTTTTATCATGATGATCAATACTTTGTATTCATGTACCTTTTCTCAAATGTTAGTTATTTTTGAGTGGCAGCCCACAGGTGAATATAAACTAAATATGAAATTATATGAATTTCTATATTGTACCTGTAATCCACCAATATATATTTTTTTAAAGATCCCCCAAAAAGTAATCCCAACCCCCCAATGTCAAGATTATTTCTGCTCTGGACTAGGAGTATATCTCTATACATGCAGTTTTCATAAAGGTTAATATAAAAACATTAATCCACACAATATCAATTGCATGCATCACATTCGCACACTACAATGCCATTGACATGACAACTTTCTGTATTTGATTGCCTTGTTAGATTACAGATATGATCCCAATAACACTATGCCAATAAAGTATCTAAAAGAGACAGAACACACAGGTTGCATCAGGCAGACTCAAGCGAAGGTGATCCCTGGTTAAGGTCTGTAACTCTGCATGCTGACATCACCTTCCCATCTTCTCATCTCTGTTTTCTTAGGTTTCATTCTTCTTTCGTCAGGACTCATCTGCTCTGCTTAGGTCTGAAGATGACTTCATGTTAGTAGATCCTTCACTGACGTCAACATTCTCACTGCATCTTCTACCTACTTCAGCAGGATCGTCCTCTAGTCTGCTGTAGCCTCGGAAACCCAGGCTCCTAACAGTAGTTTGAGTGCCTGGGGAAGTAACTCCTCAGAGAAAATAAATCTGCAAGGCGGAGTTTGTTAAAGTCTATATGGAAACTAGTGAAGGGTTCAGCCTATTAACATGGGAAGGGTCACAGCTGGGGTTAAGAAAAGGGCATACTAAAACAAAGGTAAGTTCAATCTGATACATTTTTTAACTATCAAAACTGTCAGGACAACCAAACTGAAGGAAGAGGGAATTTTGGCTTTCCTTTGATCCTTGGTCATATTTTACACATGCTTACACAAAACAGGCTTACACAAACACGCATGCACATGCACTATATTTCATACCCACCGGTCTGTGCATAATAACTTGTCAGCACTAACTATATCAACCAATCAGGTAACAATCTGGTATGGCAGCCGAGGGAGTATCTCTTAGAGACCTCCCCAGTTTTAACAGTATAAAAAAAGGGTATGATAACTTAGATTTATGAGAACGTCTCCATATGCTGAAGTATGCTTTACTGATTAAGTTGTCCGTTGGAAGAGATTAAGCTGCTGAATAAAATCGTGTCGTCCTAAAGAAGGTCTGTTTGAGTATTCTTTGAGTCCGCCTGCCCTTCACTAGTGATGTGTTGCCACTATCAAACTAATCAACTATT
The DNA here is from genome assembly GCA_030435695.1 of Brachymystax lenok tsinlingensis. NCBI lineage: Eukaryota > Metazoa > Chordata > Actinopteri > Salmoniformes > Salmonidae > Brachymystax > Brachymystax lenok. The sequence goes on from CM059806.1 coordinate 22,225,828, forward strand.
TTGCATGTTTTTTATTTATTTATTTTTTAAATGTGACTTGCATAAGATACAAAAGTAATGCCTCATAATAGGGCTGCATGATGAATCGAATTCTCATTGAAATTGCGATATTGACATCTGCAATATCCAAATCACAAAAGTCTGCAAATTTGCAATATTTTGAAACTCCACTTTATATAGTTGACTTGCTACTTGAGTTGTCCCTCTCCCCCTCGGCACACTGCTTCCCACAAACAAGGCCCGCCCGTCACTCAAGGAGCGCAGACTTGCAGTTCCAAGTTCGCTCTGCATGGTCATTGCATTGTCAATGCAACAGCTGTTGCATTGTTGCTGCTCTCCACTTTGCTTCTTAATTTACAGTTGAAGTCAAGAGTTTACATAAGTTTTAATGACTCCAACCTAAATGTGTTTTTCAACCACTCCACAAATTTCATATTCACAAAACTATAGTTTTGGCAAGTAGGTTAGGACATCTACTTTGTGCATGACAAGTAATTTTTCCAACAATTGTTTACAGACAGATTATTTCACTGTTCCAGTGGGTCAGAAGTTTACATACACTAAGTTGACTGTGCCTTTAAACAGCTTGGAAAATTCCAGAAAATTATGTCATGGCTTTAGAAGCTTCTGATAAGCTAATTGACATCATGAGTCAATTGGAGATGTACCTGTGGATGTATTTCAAGGCCTACCTTCAAACGCAGTGCCTCTTTGCTTGACATCATGGGGAAATCAAAAGAAATCATCCAAGACCTCAGAAAAAAGTCTGGTTCATCCTTGGGAGCATTTTCCAAACGCCTGAAGGTACCACGTTCATCTGTACAAACAATAGTACGCAAGTATAAACACCATGGAACCACGCAGCAGTCATACCGCTCAGGAAGGAGACGCGTTCTGTCTCCTAGAGATGAACGTACTTTGGTGCGAAAAGTGCAAATCAATCTCAGAACAACAGCAAAGGACCTTGTTTCCTCCAGCATCTTCACAGGTACAAAAGTATCTATAGTAAACAGTAAAACAAGTCCTATATCAACATAACCTGAAAGGCCGCTCAGCAAGGAAGAAGCCACTGCTCCAAAACCACCATAAAAAAAGCCAGACTACGGTTTGCAACTGCACATGGGGACAAAGATTGTACTTTTTTGAGAAATGTCCTCTGGTCTGATGAAACAAAAATATAACTGTTTGGCCATAATGACCATCGTTATGTTTGGAGGAAAAAGGAGGAGGCTTGCAAGCCGAAGAACACCATCCCAACCGTGAAGCACGGGGTGGCAGCATCATATTGTGGGGGTGCTTTGCTGCAGGAGGGACTGGTGCACTTCACAAAATAGATGGCATCATGAGGAAGAAATATTATGTGGATATATTGAAGATCTTAAGACATCAGTCAGGAAGTTAAAGCTTGGTCGCAAATGGGTCTTCCAAATAGACAATGACCCAAAGCATACTTCCAAAGTTGTGGCAAAATGGCTTAAGGACAACAAAGTCAAGGTATTGGAGCGGCCATCACAAAGCCCTGACGTCAATCCTATAGAAAATGTGTGGGCAGAACTGAAAAAGTGTGTGCGAGCAAGGAGGCCTACAAACCTGACTCAGTTACACCAGCTCTGTCAGGAGGAATGGGCCAAAACTCACCCAACTTTTTGTGGGAAGCTTGTGGAAGGCTACCCGAAACGTTTGACCTAAGTTAAACAATTTAAAGGCAATACACTCAATTAGTATTTAGTAGCATTTAAACTTCTGACCCACTCGGAATGTGATGAAAGAAATAAAAGATTAACTAAATCATTCTCTCTACTATTATTCTGACATTTCACATTCTTAAAATAAAGCGGTGATCCTAACTGACCTAAGGCAGAATATTTACGAGGATTACATTTCAGGAATTGTGAAAAACTGAGTTTAAATGTATTTGGCTAAGGTGTATGTAAACTTCCGACTTCAACTGCAAATCCACATACGCTCTAAAATTAGACTATTGGGCTAATTTGTGCATCTTACTCTCTGCAAATATCTAGTTAGTCTGCATTTTATTAGCATGTTGTGCCACAAGAATAGTCCCTAATGCTAATTGCTAGTTAGCCAAATACCCTGAGCCAGAGGAAACATAGCTAAGCTAGCTAATACAGTCTGATATCACTGGTATTGTAGGCCTAGATCAGCATGTTGTTTGTGCAACAGTATGCATGTTATTCATCAGAGAGAAATAGGCTAAGCATGAATATTTTACATGAATCAGAGACAGTAGAGAAAAATGTAACATCTATTCAAGTCTAATTAGGGTTCCCAGGAAACACTGACCAACACTTTGGTTCCTTCCCTGTCGCAATAACTCCTCCCCTTTCCCTTCGTCAGTCATTGGTTAGCAGTAAGGATTCTTCAATTAAAGTGTTTGTTCATGCACGCTTTTCACTTGATAAATACACCAAACATCTTAGTTAGATGTAAAATTCGCACGACTAAGATCTCATCGGACATTCACATATCCGCAAACTCCATCCCATTCATAATAGTTAAAACAGGCAGTGTCTTCACGCCTACACTAAGTGTGGTATTCAGACTTGAGATCACCACAACATTTTCAAACAAGTCTTCCATTGACCTCATTCTCAAACCTAAACTTTTTTTTTTAAATACCAGATAGAGCTATCCGTGACAATGAGCTCCAAACCCAGGTTGATCTGCTAACTGAATGGTGTGGGTGAGAGGCTAGGACCTCCACCAGATCCTTTGCTCTCTGGCTAGCTCACCACAACACTCACAGTCTGATAGCGTGTCATTGCTCATTATCTCTTTGTTGGATAGGACTGACTATGTAATTCACTGGATTCTTCTCATCTCAAATCAGCCCTGCTTATGTCAAATAATACATCTGTTCAGCTAAACAATGTGTCAGAATACATTAAAACACACTGCAGAGATACTGACCAATCACAGCCTCTCGGTTCTGCCTCTTCAGGAAATCCCACAGATTAGTGGTTGGAGGAGAGATGGGGGGAGGAGTCACTAGAAGACAAACAGAGTCAATAATGCTGACTATGCCACTTACCTCGTACTCATTGAGAGTACACACAGCTAATTGTAACAGCAAACAAGGATCCAAATAAACACACTCAAAACCTCCGACTGCGCCACACACACGCGCATGTACCACAAACTCAAAACATGAACATACCTTTAGTTTTTTCTTTCACAGCCTGAGTATAGGTCTTCTTTTCAGGTGTTTTACAAGTCTCTGGCTTTTTACCATGCTTTCTTTTGGTCTCTCTATTGCTGGCTCTACTGGCCACTATACATGTCTCTCCTGCCATGTCTGTGCCAGTCTTTCTCTCAGTCTCTGGACTGGTCATTTTCCCAGTGTTTTTGCTGGTCTCATGGACTGTCATGTTTCTAGTCTTACTCCCTAACTCTTTGACAGTCTCTGTACTGGTCTCTTTTTTGTCAGTCTCTTTCTCAACATTTCTCTCCATCTCTTTCTCCTTGATTATCTTTTCTGCCTCTTTACTGGTCTCTCTGCCAGTCTCTTTACTGGTCTCTCTGCCAGTGTCTTTACTGGTCTCTCTGCCAGTCTCTCTGCCGGTCTCTTTACTGGTCTCTTTACTGGTCTCTCTGCCAGTCTCTTTACTGGTCTCTCTGCCAGTCTCTCTGCCAGTCTCTTTACTGGTCTCTTTACTGGTCTCTCTGCCAGTCTCTTTACTGGTCTCTCTGCCAGTCTCTTTACTGGTCTCTCTGCCAGTCTCTTTACTGGTCTCTCTGCCAGTCTCTTTACTGGTCTCTCTGCCAGTCTCTTTACTGGTCTCTCTGCCAGTCTCTTTACTGGTCTCTCTGCCAGTCTCTTTACTGGTCTCTCTGCCAGTCTCTTTACTGGTCTCTCTGCCAGTGTCTTTACTGGTCTCTCTGCCAGTCTCTCTGCCAGTCTCTCTGCCAGTGTCTTTACTGGTCTCTCTGCCAGTCTCTCTGCCAGTGTCTTTACTGGTCTCTCTGCCAGTCTCTCTGCCAGTGTCTTTACTGGTCTCTCTGCCAGTCTCTCTGCCAGTGTCTTTACTGGTCTCTCTGCCAGTCTCTTTGCCAGTGTCTTTACTGGTCTCTCTGCCAGTCTCTTTACTGGTCTCTCTGCCAGTCTCTCTGCCAGTGTCTTTACTGGTCTCTCTGCCAGTCTCTTTGCCAGTGTCTTTACTGGTCTCTCTGCCAGTCTCTCTGCCAGTGTCTTTACTGGTCTCTCTGCCAGTCTCTCTGCCAGTGTCTTTACTGGTCTCTCTGCCAGTGTCTTTACTGGTCTTTCTCCCAGTCTCTCTGCCAGTGTCTTTACTGGTCTTTCTCCCAGTCTCTCTGCCAGTGTTTGTACTGGGGTCACTGCAGGTTTCTTTGCCAGTGCGTTTGTCCACTTCCACCCCAGTCTCCTGGGTCATTTGAATGGTTTCTGGGGTGTCCTCTCTGTCCATCTCGGTCTCGTTGTCTTTGTCAGTCTTTTTCCTGGTCGGTTTCGCCTCTCCTATAGATGTAGGGGCAGGTTCTGGGGTAGTCTGGCTCTGGTCTCTGATTGAACTGGAGGGAACTAAGAAACAGCAACATCATCGCCACCTTCATCACTACCTCCAACGCTAAATATCTAGTTGATGTGTTACCCTCTCCCTCCCACCTCTCCCTCCCCTCGAACTCACCCAGTTTCTTGCCAGGTGGTAGCAGGGGCATCAGTTCTCCCATGTTCTCTCTCTTCTTGATCGCCTTCAGGATCACTAAGGCTACAGAATATAGAGTTAATCACTCACAAACAAACAAAGGTGACCAAACAAATGTACACACACACACCTCTCTCGTAGATGACTGACTCCCCGATGTAGCGTTGCAACATCATGAACTTAAAGGGATCGAGGGAGAAGGAGAGAGCAAGGACAATGCATCACTACAGGGTAGAAGTGTGGGGTTTTTGTGGTGGTTTGGAGTGTTTTACCTGGATACGTCTGGTGGAGTGTGTATGTGTGATACCTGTAGACGCCCCGTGGCATGTATTTTCTCAGCCTGTTGTGCCAGGTCCAGTAGTATTTCGCTCCTCCTCTCATCAGCCTCCTCTACTTCTTTCACAGAGCCTGGATGGGCACGCTCCTACACACACAGACTTGTATAAGAGGGCTGTAATAGGCTTTTTTGTTGTTGTGTAGGAGCAACAAATTGGTAAATCTTTGTGTGTATATTTACCAGGAACGTGGTGACGTGTTCATAGCTGTGTATGTGAGCGATGCTGAGTCCGTCTGACAACTTCCTCTCACACAGCAAACACAGGAAGCCCCAGCCTGGAGACGAGGCCCCGGCCCTGGTAACGCTGTACTGAACCAGGAACTGCAGACCTGAGAGAGAAAATAAATAAAAACAGAGTTATTGACCTGAACACAGAGGTGAGGGGAAATTCTGATGGGAACTACTTTTCTCTAGGTCTAACTGTGTATCTCTAATACGGGTAAAACATGCTTCCCCTTTGGTTTCCGCTTAAATAGAGGGTACGTCTTTGTCTGGTTAATGGCTTAAGTAATTAAATAATGACGTCAGTGATTAAATATGGTTTAAGACTTGTGATTAGAAAATCTCTTCCAACGGACAACTGGTTTCCATAATGTATTTACTATCTTTTTGGAACAGGATTTATTATGAACACTGTTGTATGTATTCCATAGGTTAGGACAAAAGAGACTCCCCTCTCTTTAACGTATTAAAGGGTGTTTGAGATGTCGAAGTTATATGCTATGTGTACGCTCTTCCAGGTCTTTAATTAGTCTTGAATAGTGTTTGTCGTTTGTTCTCTGTATCTTCATAACCATCAAGACTCAGATGTACTGATTTTCTTTCTTAACGACCAGCCAGGAAGAGTAGTATAGAAGTAGCATACAAACGGAGTCTCCTCCACCTCAACCTATGGAATCCATGCAATTAATACATCTAAGGGACAGAGCACCATATAAATAGGTAAGGAAACTAAATGCATATGTAAACCACATATTCCCTTGGACACAGGATGTTCTAACACTGAAGTCATTCAGAAGACAGACTGTACTGTGCAGTATGCGAGTGGTCCAAGAGGATTCAGAGGCCTTATTGTTACATACATCAGTAACACAAAAAGGATACAGAGGCACAGATGGTTAAACAGATATTTCCGCAAAGCTATAGTGGTTAATACCCATCAGAGGGTAAGGTAAGAACCTCCACAATAAACACTTCCTGTTTGTGTAGCATTTGTGCTTCTGTATGTCCACTTCCTATATGTCCACTTTGTTTGTCTAATTTCTGTGTCTGCTTCCACCTCCATTTTACCATGTTTTTACTTAGCTTAAACCCTTTCGATTCTGTTTTCATTTGGTCTGTACTCACCCAGCATAGGAAACTTCCTGTCTTTGTTTTTCAGATGGGTGTAAAACGTCAGCGGCCTGTCAACTACAGGATAACACACAGACAGAGTCAAACATTCTTAGAGCCCTGATTGCTCCTCTTATGGCACCAGAGAAACTTCATGATTAACGTCTACTAACCTTTTAGATAATGATGGAAGTTCTTGAGTCCCTTCATGGCTTGAGGATGAGGTCAAACAGAAGAGGATGAAAGTGAGCAAGCGCAAGAGAGAAAAGACAGAGGACATGAATTCAGGGGGTGCTAGACTTTCATCAGTTGATGATCCAGCCTACCTATGGAGTAAGAGACCGCGAGGTACCCAAAGAAGAGCGTCGGGCCTGTCTATCCGACTGACACTTCTCCCTCCCTGTACCATCAACGCACCCTCCACTACAATTCTGAACTGCATCAACATCAACATTATAAGCTGTGGAAGACCATCACCTAAGACTAAACCTGCCACAACCCTACATTTGTTTTTAAAAGTCTCTTTGAGATTCCCTTTGTAATGAAATGCGCTATTAAAATGTACCTATTATTATTTTTAGTGAGGAGATGTCTTACCAGAGGAGTAGGAGGACATCTTAATGCTGTGGAAAACATTGGCGGGAATATCAAACACCTGGTGGAGAGAGAGCAAGAAATGGAATGAGACCATAAACCTTTACATCTCCAGAGCAACTTCCCCTTCTCCACCCCCCATCCTTCCCTACCTTCAGCACATTGTCTCTCTCTCCAACTCTCTCCTCCTCCCAGGCAAGAGTCTTCAGGACCTCCAGGCCCATCTCTGTCCCCCAGCCGAATGGCAGACACTGCGGACTCTGGTACATCTGATACAGAGAGATAGTTGAACGTGAGTGCCCTAACTACAATGTATACACAGACTTTATAAAGCATTCATAATGCTTCATAAGCACAACATAGATGTTTGAAAAATCAATTAGAAGCAGCCATAGCCATAAAGGGTGATATAAAAAGCAACACACATAATACACTGACCAGGGTGCGTCGAAGGTGGAGTGTGGAGGTGAGGTGAGTAATGATGAGATGGGCGGGGATTATCTCCTGACAGGTGTGGCACAGGTAGAAGGGTGTGTTCCAACACTCAGTACTCACACACATCACCAACAGATAGACACCTGGGAAATGGAGTCCGTCAGAGTACAGTATGTATGGTAGCGCAACTGGGACAAAACAGAGCATAATAATATTTAATATTAACGTCTGATATTTTTTTTAAAAGAGGACACCCATTTACCAATAATTGGTTCGGTTCTTTCTGGGTTCCGGAGGTACTCATACATGGTAAAGGATGGGATGCAGGCTATACCATCGGCAGAGAGAAGGGAAGGAAGAATGTTGTCAGTGATCTTGATGGCTAGTAGAACTGGACAATGAGATTTCATTGGAGTCAGAAAACTCACCTTTACTGTCCTCGTCCCCTGAGAAGGATGAAAGAAAAAAAGGGAAGAGAGAAAGACTTAGTTAATCTAGTCACTCTTCTTATGCTTTATAAACAATGTAACTCTCAAAAGATGTATAGTATGATGGGGCAAAGATGCAGTAGTTGATTTTTTATGGTTGGTGGTCAACATCACTAATACCTGGTCCAAAGATATCTCCTAGCATCTCCTTGTGTTCCCAGTGACGCACATGGAACTTGTACTGCGACACAAACTCGCATACCACGTTGCAGTCCTGAAGTGGATACAGAGATGACAGGGATGCACACACACAATTAATGAGCCTCCTGTTCCTCAGAGTGTGTGGGAGAGGGTTTAAGTATTTCCAGATGTAGAGATGTAAAGTAAACATGTTGAGCAGCCACTATTCCAACATTACAGAGAGGCATGTCACAAGTCCTGGAGCAGGACCTTTACCCGGGGTTAAGTACTGAAGGACACTTAACCCCAGGTAAATGAGAAATTGGCTACAGTGTGGTGTGAGGAACAGTATTCCTCACCTGACAGCGCAGTCGACAGATCCCTCTCTGGCTAGTAGCTGTGGTAACAACTGGAGCAATACTTGCTGTAGCTACAGTCTCAACAGCTGTAGGTGTGACATAGGTCTTCTCTGGGCTTGACTTGGTCTCCATAGGGACAGCCTCGGCAACGATAGTCATGGTAACATCTTTGGTAATCTTTGACCCTTCTGAGAAAGGAACTAAAGAAGATCCAGACAGAGAACATCAGAGAGAGTTCCAGAGTCCCTGACTGGCACAACTCTAAACAGAGAGAAATAAGGGGGTAACACTTGATTTGGATAGTCCTGATTGGCCATCTGCAGAGCATCTAGATGGACTTACTGTCAACAAACAATCTGTTGATAAGCAATTGCTTGGTAAGGTTACGGTTAAGAATAAGGGTTAGGGCTAAGGTTAGGGTTAGGCTAAGAGTTAAGTTTAGGGTTAAGATAAGGGTTAGCTGGACTATCCAAATAAAGTGTTACCGAAGTGAGAGAGGGGACATTGAGATCACTTGGCCAAACACCAACCACAGAGCAGAAGTAGGAACAGAGGGAGAGAGAGGATCAAGAGTCCTGCCATGAAAAGGCACAATCTGAAACATTCACGCAAACTGATTGAGGAGGGCAATACCTTATTTTCTATACGTCATCATACTTTACTTTGACTATTCTACATCAGCACATTCCACTCTCCATAAACTCCTCTACATGCCCCCTTCCAGATCTGGAATCCCCCTCTAACTCATTCTGCTATACATGGTATGTCCTGCATAGGACCACTCCGATGAACTCTCTGCTCTAGCAAACCTGGGGTGCTTTAAGCCCCAGCCTTAAGTAGACCAGGTATTCAGGTAGGGTGTGAGTGTGTTGTGTCTGGGACGTTTAAAAGAGGGGCTGTACGGGCTGATTTCGCCTCGCTTTTAGCTAACTTTAGCCAATTAGCGTCGGTGCTTGACTGATGTGAGATCCGACCGCTACTCTTTAGGGAAAGGGAGGTACCTAGTCAGTTGTCCAACAATGGATTCAAATGAAATGTGTCTTCCGCATTTAACCCAACACCTCTGAATCAGAGAGGTGCAGGGGGGGAACAGTGGGTTAACTGCCTCGCTCAGAATGACAGATTTTGACTTTGTCAGCTCGGGGATTCGATCCAGCAACCTTCCAGTTACTGGCCCAACGCTCTAACCACGGACCGGAGCTTCCGATGTGCGACCGCAATAAAGTTATTTAGAGGTTGAATATTCAGACTTGCAACTCTATTAGGGATAGTTAGGGACCATCAATAAATTACACAATGTACATGGGACAATATTTTCACACCTTTCAGTTCTAATGAAATTATTTCAATATTTGATTGCTAATTTTTACAATTGGTGAGGTTTAAGTAAGCGAAATTTGGCGCTAACGAATTTAGAAAGTATTGTCCCATTTACATTGTGTTATTTATTGACGGTTCCCAACTAGTCCAAAAAAGCTGCATTTCTGTTGAATATCCAACTTCCAACGTTACCATGATCGGTGTGAGCTCAGAGAAAACTTAAGCATTCAGCCAGGGTTTTCATCAATATTATAAACTGGGTGGTTGGAGCCCTGAATGCTGATTGGCTGACAGCCGTGGTATATCAGACCGTATACCACAGGTATGACAAACCATGTATTTTTCCTGCTCTAATTACATTGGTAACCAGTTTATAATAGCAATAAGGCACCTCGGGGTTAGTGGTATATGGCCAATATACCACAGCTAAGGGCTGTATCCAGGCACTCCGCGTTGCGTTGTGTGTAAGAACAGCCCTTAGCCATAGTATATTGGCCATATACCACATCCCCTCGTGCCTTATTTCTTAAATGACTTGCACAGGGGAGACCTTTTCTGGACACAGCCAGCATTGGACTCTCTTAGACACAATTACAGTTTAGCGTATATAGTCAGGGAACATCTGGTTTAGATTAGAGGTCGACCAATTCATCGGCATGACAATTAAGGCAGATTTCAAGTTTTCATAACAAAATCGGTAATTGGCATTTGAGGCCCGATTACATTGCATTCCACGAGGAAACTGCGAGTGCAGCAAGGAGCCAAGGTAAGTTGCTAGCTAGCATTAAACTTATCTTAGAAAAACAATCAATCTTCACATAATCACTAGTTAACTACACATGGTTGATGATATTACTAGGTTAACTAGCTTGTCCTGCGTTGCATATAATCAATGCGGTGCCTGTTAATTTATCATTGAATCACAGCCTACTTCGCCAAAACGGGGGATGATTTAACAAAAGCGCATTCGCGAAAAAAAGCACAATCGTTGCACGTACCTAACCATAAACATCAATGTGTTCCTTAAAAAAAATGTAAACCTACATATTTAGTTAAGAAATTCATGTTAGCAGGCAATATTAACTAGGGAAATTGTGTCAGGGTATATGCAACAGTTTGGGCCACCTGGCTCATTGCGAACTAATTTGCCATAATTTTACAAAACTATGACATAAAATTGAAGGTTGTGCAATGTAACAGCAATATTTAGACTTAGGGTTTGCCGCCTGTTCGATAAAATACGGAACGGTTCCGTATTTCACTGAAAGAATAAAAGTTGTTTTCGAAATGATCGTTTCTGGATTTGACCATATTAATGACCAACGGCTCGTATTTCTGTGTTTATTATATTATAATTAAGTCTATGATTTGATAGAGCAGTCTGACTGAGCGGTGGTAGGCAGCAGCAGGCTCGGAAGCATTCATTCAAATTTAACGGCGTTTGCCAGCAGCTCTTAGCAATGCTGTTTATGACTTCAAGCCTATCAACTCCTGAGATTAGGCTGGCAATACTAAAGTGCCTATTAGAGCATCCAATAGTCAAAGGTATATGAAAGACAAATGGTATAGAGATAAATAGTCGACGCGTCATAATTCCTATAATAACTACAACCTAATACTTCTTAACTGGGAATATTGAACCACCAGTTCTGAGCAAGGAACTTAAACGTTAGCTTTTTTTACATGGCACATATTTCACTTTTACTTTCTTCTCCAACAGTTTTTTCATTATTTAAATGTTTCATTATTTATTTGAGACTAAATAGATTTTATTTATGTATTATATTAAGTTAAAATAAGTGTTCATTGTTCATTCAGTATTGTTGTAAATTGTCATTATTACAAATATATATATATATATATATATATTTTTTTATAAATCGGTATCGACTTTTGGACCCCCAATAAAATCGGAATTGAAAAATCATAAATCGGTCGACCTCTAGTTTAAATCCGAATTCTCTTTTCTGCTGAGTTTTCTGGTCAAGCTTATCTATTATATGAAAAACATACATATATGTATCTAAGTAATATACATTGAATAGAAGGGGGCGTTGTATAATACATGTGGAATTGCCATGTTTCATACTCCCCTTTCTCAAATCCAGATTTGTCCAGTTCTAGTTAAACTAGGATAATACATTTAAAGCACACAGTACAGTTGTCTAACAGTCATTAAGCTGAAATTTTCCTTCACATTACAAACACCCACATGTTACTGGGCATTACTTGAAATCAAACCCAACCTTCAAATATTACAAGGAAAGCAGAGATGTTGATGATTCCCCTCATCTCAGACTCTAGTTTTAGAAAATACTGACTTAAGTCCAAAATGATAGTTTTCTTACCCATTTTAGTATATTTTGGGAATGTAGTTACGAAAGTTCAATCCGTAAAGCTGGTCTGAATTCCTATCGCACTCATCAGCACAGCAGGTGTTTATATATGTGGTAGTGGTTATAATGATTACCTTAAAAGCATAGCAGGTATTTATTTATAGGGTAGTGTCAAAGTTTCATCATCAGCTTAGTGTCATGTCTCTCATCCTTCCAATTAGCAAGCGTGTGGAATGTCATTCACCTATTAACTTCAGCCTATGAGCATGGCACACTAATGCAATGATTAACCTTTTGGCTCACTCTTGAAATAATCACTTTTCTTTCAACTAATGTGCATGAATCTAGGAGTGTTTATACAGTGCTTTTGGAAAGTATTCAGACAGCTTTTTCCACATTTTGTTACGTTATAGCCTTATTCTAAAATCGACTAATATACATCTATTTTTATATATATATATATATATATATATATATATACACACATATATATATATATATATATATATATATATATATATATATAGGTTTAGAAATGTTTGCTAATTTACTACAAATAAAAACTGAAATACCATATATATATATATATATATATATATATATATATATATATATATATATATATATATATAAGGTATTTCAGTTTTTATTTGTAGTAAATTAGCAAACATTTCTAAACCTGTAATCGCTTTGTCATTATGGGGTGTGTGTATATATATATATATATATATATATATATATATATATATATATATATATATATATATAAAGTATTCAGACCCTTTGTTATGAGACTCGAAATTGAGCTCAGGTGCATCCTATTTCCATTCATCATCCTTGAGATGTTTCTAGAACTTGACTGGAGTCCACCTGTGGTCAATTCAATTGACTGGACATGATTTTGAAAAGGCACACACAAAAAAGTTCTCACAGTTGACAGTGCATGTCACAGCAAAAACCAAGCCATGAGGTCGAGGTAATTGTCTGTACAGCCGAGACAGGATAGTATCGTGCCACAGATCTGGGGAAGGGTACCAAAAATGTCTGCAGCAGTGAAGGTCCCCAAGAACACAGTGGCAGGGTAGCCTAGTCTAGTGGTTAGAGTGTTGGACTAATAACCGGAAAGGCTGCAAGTTCAAATCCCCGAGCTGACAAGGTACAAATCTGTCATTCTGTGTGAACAGGCAGTTAACCCACTGTTCCTAGGCCATCATTGAAAATAAGAATTTGTTCTTAACTGACTTACCTAGTAAAATAAAGGTAAAATTAAAAATCTTAAAATGGAAGACGTTTGGAACCACCAAGACTCTTTTATTTCACCTTTATTTAGAGCTTGCCACCCGACCAAACTGAGCAATTGGGGAGAAGGGCCTAGGTTAGGGAGGTGACCAAGAACCCGATTGTCACTGACAGATCTCCACAGTTCCCCCTGTGAAGATGGGAGAACGTTCCAGAAGGACTACCATCTATGCAGCCCTCCACCAACCAGGCCTTTATGGTAGAGCGGCCAGACGGAAGCCACTCCTCAGTAAAAGGCACAACAGCCCGCTTGGAGTTTTCCAAAAGGCACCTAAAGACTCTCAGACCATGAGCAACAAGATTCTCTGGTCTGATGAAACCAAGATTGAACTCTTTGGCCTGAATGCCAAGCGTCACGTCTGGAGGAAACCTGGCACAATCTCTACGGTAAAGCATGGTGGTGGCTGTGGGGATGGGGATGTTTTTCAGCAGCAGAGACTGGGAGACTTGTCAGGATCGAGGGAAAAATGAACGGAGCAAAGTACCCGGACTTACACCCGATCGAACATCTCTGGAGAGTCCTGAAAATAGCTGTGCAGTGATAATCCCCATCCAACCTGACAGAGCTTGAGAGGATCTGCAGAGAATAATGCGAGAAACTCCCCAAATACAGGTGTGCAAAGTTTGTAGCGTCATACCTAAGAAGACTCGAGGCTGTAATCCCTGCCAAAGGTGCTTCAACAAAGTACTGTGTAAAGGGTCTGAACTTATGTAAATGTGATTGTTTTTGTTATTTTTAATACACTGGAATATATTTTAGAATAAGGCTGTAACCTAACAAAAATGTGGAAAAAATTAAGGGGTCTGAATACTTTCTGAACGCACTGCATGTCAATTCAAGCCTTGCGTCTCACACTTGTTTTGCAGCAACAGCATTCCAACAACCTTCCACCTCCCCTAGCATAATAACCTTAAGGCCCGTCATTGGAACTCCTTTCCCCCAGAAGGGGGTTTCGATGCCAGCTGCCCAGCATAGAGCAACCGGTATCGTGGAAAATTACATAACTAGTCATGCTATCCCATGTTTTACTGTTTAAAGAATTGTCTCGTTATATGCTAGTTTTTTCTAACCTGATACAAACTTGTCTGGGACTGGGTCATGAGATTGGGCGTATAGCTAAGGTCCGCTTCGGTGCGACCGCAGCACGTGACATCCCGTGGGTTTACGATCTACAGAAAGTCACATGTATGGAAACTTGCAGAAAGGAGTACAATATAGTGTGTTGTTGTGAATTCAGTTAGCATGAGGGCTCAACCGTCTATCTTAAAGTCTGCACAGACAACTAATTGCCTTTTTACACACCATCTGCTGACTGCCACATATACAAAAAGGATGTGCTTCTTCATAAAAGCTGAGAACCAACAATGTTCGTTGGGCTTTTTTTGCTAATCTTATAAGTCTTATAAGAATCTGCAGTCTCTCTTCCTATAGAATGGCTACCACACTGGTCATCAGCATCTGGCTATAAATAGCATTCCTCAGAGACGAGACCTACCCCAAACTATTAAATAAAATTCCTTATTATATTCTGTCTTGGTTGTCATTCAGTTAAGCCTGTACTCGATTGAACTATCATTTATGTATATGATTACTATTGATGCCACATAGGCAGCTTTCATCTGGAAAAGTTATTTTGGAACAGTTCCTCTTCTCGCCCAGTGAGCTAGTCAGGTAGTGTGTACGGCACATTCGTCCAGAGCCACGTACCCTGAACCAGCTCACAGGAGATCCTGTGGCATGATACTCTGCAGGTAGTTAAAACCTAAATCCTTATTTATGTTTTATAGTGCTTTTTTAGGCCACGTAAATGGTTGAACATACATTGAGACCAACGTCAGGGGGAGAGAGAAGTTATGGAATACCATTAACAGAGGCTAGTTAGATAACACCACATGACTACCTTCTGCAACCCAGCACATTTAGCAGAACTTTGTTTACAAAGTACTCCAGTAACATCCAAAGATCCTGAATAAAATCGTGGCCAAAAGTTGAGAATGACACAAATACTAAATTTTCACAGTCTGCTGCCTCAGTTTGTATGATGGCAATTTACATATACTCCAGAATGTCATGAAGAGTGATCAGATGAATTGCAAAGTCCCTCTGCCATGCAAATGAACTGAATCCCCCAAAAACCTGCCACAAAAGGACCAGCTGACATCATGTCAGTGATTCTCTCGTTAACACAGGTATGAGTGTTGACGAGGACAAGGCTGGAGATCACTCTGTCATGCTGATTGAGTTCGAATAACAGACTGGAAGATTCAAAAGGAGGGTGGTGCTTGGAATCATTGTTCTTCCTCTGTCAAACATGGTTACCTGCAAGGAAACACGTGCAGTCATCATTGCTTTGCACAAAAAGGGCTTCACAGGCAAGGATATTGCTGCCACTAAGATTGCACCTAAATCAACCATTTATCGGATCATCAAGAACTTCAACGAGAGCGGTTCAATTGTTGTGAAGAAGGCTTCAGGGCGCCCAAGAAAGTCCAGCAAGCGTCAGGACCGTCTCCTAAAGTTGATTCAGCTGCGGGATCGGGGAACCACCAGTACAGAGCTTGCTCAGGAATGGCAGCAGGCAGGTGTGAGTGCATCTGCATGCACAGGGGGACGAAGACTTTTGGAGGATGGCCTGCTGTCAAGAAGGGTAGTAAAAAAAGCCACTTCTCTCCGGGAAAAACATCAGGGACAGACTGATATTCTGCAAAAGGTACAGGGATTGGACTGCTGAGGACTGAGGTAAAGTAATTTTCTCTGATGAATCCCCTTTCCGATTGTTTGGGGCATCCAGAAAAAAGCTTGTCCGGAGAAGACAAGGTGAGCGCTACCATCAGTCCTGTGACATGCCAACAGTAAAGCATCCCGAGACCGTTCATGTGTTAGGTTGCTTCTCAGCCAAGGGAGTGGGCTCACTCACAATTTTGCCTAAGAACACAGCCATGAATAAAGAATGGTACAAACACATCCTCCGAGAGCAACTTCTCCCAACCATCCAGGAACAGTTGGTGACGAACAATGCCTTTTCCAGCATAATGTAGCACCTTTCCATAAGGCAAAAGTGATAACTAAGTGGCTCGGGGAACAAAACATCGATATTTTGGGTCCATGGCCAGGAAACTCCCTTATTCCCATTGAGAACTTGTGGTCAATCCTCAAGAGGCAGGTGGACAAACAAAACCCCACAAATTCTGACAAACTCCAAGCATTGATTATGCAAGAATGGGCTGCCATCAGTCAGGATGTGGCCCAGAGGTTAATTGACAGCATGCCAGGGCTGTCAATTAAGAGGTCTTGAAAAATAAGGGTGAACACTGCAAATATTGACTCTTTGCATCAACTTCATGCAATTGTCAATAAAAGCCTTTGACATGTATGAAATGCTTGTAATTATACATCTGACAACTCAAAGACTTGTCCAGAAACCACTTCTGTGTTGTCTTGGCTGTGTGCTTAAGGGCATTGTCCTATTGGAAGGTGAACCTTTACCCCAATCTGAGGTCCTGAGCGCTCTGGAGCAGGATCACCAAGGATCTCTGTACTTTGAAAACCACCACTATGCTTAAAAATATGGGGAGTGGTACTCAGTAATGGTGTTATATTGGATTTGCCCCAAACATAACACTTAGTCAGGACAAAAAGTTAATTGCTTTGCCACATTCTTTGCAGTATTACTTTAGTGACTTGTTGCAAACAGAATGCATGTTTCAGAATATTTTTTATTCTGTATATGCTTCCTTCTTTTCACTCTGTCAATTAGTTTAGTATTGTAGACTAACTATAATGTTGTTGATCGCTCCTCAGTTCTCTCCTATCACAGACATTAAACTGTAACTGTTTTAAAGTCACCATTGGCATCATGATAAAAATCCCTGAGCGGTTTCCTTCCTCCCCTGTCAACTGAGTTAGGAAGGACGCCTGTATCTTTGTAGTGACTGGGTGTGTATTGATACACTATCAAAAGCGTAATTAATAGCTTCACCGTGCTCAAAAGGGATATTCAATGTCTGCTTTTTCCCGTTTAACCCATCTACCAATAACTGCACTTCTTTGCAAGGCATTGGAAAACCTCCCTGGTCTTTGCGGTTGAATATGTGTTTAAAATTCACTGCTCGACTGAGGGACCTTACAGATAAATGTACATGTTGGGTACAGACATGAGCTGGCAATTCAAAAATAATTTTAACTTATTAGGGAGCAGCTCCCGAGGTGACGGTTTTGGAGAGCCTGGCGTGCCCAAAGTAAAATGCCTCCCACTCAGGCCCAGAAAATAGGATATGCACATAATTAGTACTGTTGGATAGGAAACACTGAAGTTTCTAAGAGCATTAAAATATTGTCTGTGAGTATAACAGAACGGATATGGCAGGCAAAAACCCGAGGAATTTCTGTCCTGGAAAAAGTGATTGACACATTGCCTCATTTTGAACCCCTCCCTTATGAAAATGCCCATATAAGGGAGTGAGATTTCAGTACCTATTGCTCCCACTGGATGTCAACAGTCTCTAGACAGTGTTTTGATTCCGTTTAGTTGCTCTAGATGGTAATAGAAGAAGAATTAGGAAGTGGTCACAGAGAAGTAAACAGAAGAGAATGCGCGTTCACCGGCTTGCGCGCGCTGTGGTTTTTTCCTTTCCTATCGCCCAGTTTATATTCCGGTTGAAATATTATACTAAATATACAAAAGTGTTCCTAAGGATACATTATCAATGATGTTTGATTGTTCTTGGACAAGTTTATAGGTATAGTTTGAACGAGTTCTCTTCACGGTTCAATGGGCGAGTGGACGCTGTATTTTCTCATCACAACGCACCAACCAAATGGAGATTTATGGATATAATACATTACTTTTTCTAACAAAAGAACCATGGATTGTCTTTGTTGGACACTTGGGAAGCCCTCAGGAGAAGTTCTTCATAAGGTAATTGATTTGTTTTCGCTGTGAAATGTGTTTTGTGTGAACCGCAAAGGTTTATGAATTTATGGTAATGGAAAAATATTGGAGGTGCTACCCTCAAACAATCAAATGTTGTGCTTTCGCCGTGAAGCATTTTTGAAATCTAACAACGCTGTGATATTGCCAAGAAGCAGAGCTTTGATGACTATGCAACACTTGTATATTGATGAATGTTTAATAATTCAACTTTTGGATTTGGCGCCTTGCATTTCACCGGGTAGTGTCAGGAGTGGGGCGCCCCCACTGCTTCTTAAGAAGTTAAACCCTATTATTGCATACAGAGTCCATGCAACTTATTATTTGACTTGTAAAGTCAAGTGGGGCGGCAAGTAGCCTAGTGGTTAGAGCGTTGGAACAGTAACCGAAAGGTTGCTAGATCGAATCCCAGAGCTGACAAGGTAAAGTTCTGCCCCTGAACAAGGCACTGTTCTTAGGCCTTCATTATAAATAAGAATTTGTTCTTAACTGACTTGCCTAGTTAAATAAAAAAAATTACAGCACATTTTTACTCCTGAACTTATTTAGGCTTGCATAACAAAAGGGTTTGAATACTTATTGACTCAAGACATTTCAGATTCTCATTTAATACAATTTTTAAAAGTAAATGGGGTATGGTGTGTAGGCCAGTGACAAAATCAATTTAATCCATTTTAAATTCAGGCTGTACAAAAATTGTGAAAAAGTGAAGGGGGTTCTGACGATTCTGTGCTTCTACCTTTTGAAGGCATAGCTACACCTTTTATATTCATATACTACATGGCCAAAAGTATGTGGACAACCCTTGAAATTAGCAGATTAGGCCATTTCAGCCACTGTGGTAGTAAAACATAACTGAGGAAAAATATACACATTGATTAATGCAAAGACACACATTAGTTAATGCACTATGTGATAGCAGACAACAAGATTGACATAACTTAGATTGCATTTCTAATATTGGCTGAGGTTTAAGTGCTAAAACAAGCATGCAACATAACTTGGACAGTTGTCAAGATATAGGTGACACCAAGCAAGAACTGAAATAGCCATAGGGCCAACTGGAAGTAGTTTATGAACATACAAGGAGTGATCCTATATGCTGAGCAGAGACAGAGGACACCAAGCGCATCTCTCAGAATGCCACAGTCTATTTTGCCACTTGTGAGCAGAACATAGGTCAAAGGTTGTCTCGGCTAGTGACAAGGCTGCAAAGCTGAGACCCTTAAATACATATGTTAAGAGTCAGACATAGATTAAAGTTACAGGGTCTGTAAAATTAGACAGGCGAACAAAAACAAAAGGACTTATAAGGAATAGAAACATATAGGAGAAAGGGCGCTTGCAGGGCTACTAACAGAGCCCAAACAGCTGTCAGGTGTGAGCGACAGCAAGCAAATGCTGAGACAGAGAATGTGGTGAGGAGAGGTCAAGACAAGCTATTTTCACATACAGAGAACAATGCATTGAAACCATAAGAAATAATTCTTTACATCAAGTAGAGATAGAATACTAATCCATTAAGGTCTAAAGGATGACAGCAGAATGGCCAACACAAGTAATATATGTACACAATAAATGTATTATTGTTATAACATTGAAGGGCCTTCCACCATATAATCTAAATTTGGAACAGATTGTGGCGTTACTGGGCGTAAACAAGCAAGGACTCAAAGTGAAAGATAATGGTGGCAGATAAGAAAGGGCGGTACTGCATTTACATATGGGCTGTACTCATATACTGTATAAGGGTATAAAGCAGAGTTCTGTGATCAATAGGATCAGCTGTTTCCCGGGTCAGCTCGGCTTTAATTACTCTGTATTAAAGTCTTATTGAATTCACAAGTTTTTTGCATGAGTGTCATATTTTTTAAGATTGATTTCCCACGACACCACACCCGTTGCTGACAGGTGTATAAAACCGAGCACACAGCCATGCAATCGCCATAGACAAACATTGGAAGTCTAATGGCCCGTACTGATGAGCTCAGTGACTTTCAACATGGCACAGTCAAAGGATGCCACCTTTCCAACAAGTCAGGTCATCAAATTTCTGCCCTGCTAGAGCTTACCCAGTCAACTAAGTGCTTTTATTGTGAAGTGGAAACGTCTAAGAGCAACAACAGCTCATGTAGTGTATATATTTATATTCTGGACTCAGTCATTGCTCATTCTGATAAGTCTTAAATTTGTTGTTCTTTTAGATTATGCGTGTACTGCATTAGACCTGCGATAACATCTGCAAAACTGTGTACGTGACCAATAAACTTTGTTTTGAGGGTGACTGAGCGAGAGCCAGAAGTCATACAAACAGAAGGACCAATAGAAATGGAACAGAGTTAGAGATGTGCTTTTCAACAAGGCAGCATGTGAAACCATTCCTTCCCAGTACGTACCCAGTTTGTCTCCAGGTGTAATGCTGGTCTTAAGGCTGCCCTCCTTATGATCTCTCCTAATGGTCTGCAACTTCCTCAGAGCTACACACAGCAAACCCATGTCAGTGTGTGTGTGTGTGACAGAGACCCTGCAGTGTGTACACACATTTGAGAAAAAAATATGTATGAATGATGTCAATTTTTTCAAGAGGTGTGGGTTGCTGAAACAGTTGCTGAAATAGTTGGCCGGATTGAACCCCATGCTGCAGCAGTATACGTGTTCCAGAGGCAGAGGCTTAGACCTCTAGACCACATCTATTCATTATTTTAAAAGAGTGCGTCTATATGCGTGTCTACTCACCCTCTGTGTAGACAGAAAATTCAACTGAGGAGAACACTGCTGGTTCCAACACAACTTGCTGTAACAGACAGACCATTAGGTTATCAGTCAGATAGATGGAATTATTGGTTTGGGGGTGCAGTCAACAGATAAGGGTGTGGTATTGTTCACCTGTATCTCCTTATTGGCTGACTGACTGATGTCTTGCGCCTGATTGGCCAGGTCCAGGATCATGGAGCTGAACCTGCAGCTGTACTCTTTATAACAGTCCTTCATCAGGAGGGTGGAGGGGTGACACACTTTCTACACACAGAGATAGTCAATAAATACCAGTAGAGGGTGTAACACACACGCCAGACTCACACTTGGAGCAGTAATGAGCGATGAAGTAGTTGATACACCACCCCACAGGTGTATCCTTCAAAAAGCATGCATGAAAAAAAATTATATGGTTAGCTAACATCGAAGCTTGCTTGCAAGAGCTTGCCCTCTTCTGATTGGCTATTGTGCAGTCGCTTCGCTGCAGTTTGCATAATATTGGAAATGCAGAACATTGGTTGCTTGCGCTCTTGTGGTCGACCTTTAAGTCGATGTGAGTCTGTCCTCGTGTCTTCTCCTTTCATTGAAAATGACTGGTTGCTGGTAGCAGATTATCTTACCAAGTGTGAGTCCCCAGATACACACAAACACAGTTACTTACGAAGTACCAGTAGATGTGGTCGAAGCTGAGTGTGTGTTGGATGACCCTCCGTGAGGGGACGGGGAGGTGACAGAGCTGACAGAGGTAGGATCTCCTTTGGCCACGCCCTTCACAGCAGTACTCCACCAGGTGCTGTAGACCTACAGGTCACAGGTAAAGGGTCAGAAGTTAGGGGGAGTCACTGACACACATTCAACTAGGTAAATAGTTTGCTAGTAAGAAAACGTTAGCTAACAGTCTGAGAAGATAGTGTACGGCGAACGTAAGTGTCTGTTTCGGGTCTAAACTACCGCTAAAAATAATCAAGTGGCCATGTAGATTTTCTATTATATTTAGTAGGATTATTATAGCTAAGTAGTTTTCAGTTTGAATATTGTCGCTAAAAAGCAACAGTAATCCTTGAAAATGTAGCTGTTTGATGTTTCACCGTAACATTTCAGAATGTTCATTCAGAAATCGTTCAACTGAAATTGGTACTCTGGCTACATGTTCACTGCGAACAGAAATCGTTTTGAACTCTCCTCAGGTTTATGCTCTGACAAGCTATGGATATTGACGGGAACCATAGAGATGATAAGTCACTTATTTGCATTGTGAATAAAAAATTGTATGCTCAAGCCTGTGAGCCTTTGTCAGCATGACCTAAGCAAAGGCACCAGGCGAGGTCAGAGGGCCTGTGTGCCATCTCACCCCTGCTTGTCTGTTGTCTGACTTGTAAACATGCTGTTGTTCAGAATGTTCCAGAACAGAATGTACTAGAACTACTCTAGAATTGACGTAAATAGGGGAGTCTTGGATGCAGGTTGACGTTTAGTGTCATGAGTCTTGTCCTGGAGGCAGAACTGAGGGATTTCCCCTTAGGGACGCCAGCTGCAAAGTCAAAATTGTCTATACTGTAAACATTAATGAAAACAAAAAATGTGTTTAATTAAAGGTTAGGGTTAGCAGTATGGTTAAGATTAGGTTTAAAAATCAGATTTTATGACTGGCTGTGCCAGCTAGTGACCACTCTGCAGAACTGCCTCCAGGACAAGATTCATGACAAAAAACGCTAACCTGCATCGGACACTCGCTACTTTATTGATGTTGATCTGAGATGTTATCAATCATCTTTACATCAATAGTTACTGTATTTGATGTTATGAAAATTAAACAAAAGTATGACTTGTTTTGACTGGGTTTGAACATGTTCTAGCCATGCTGATATGTGCAAAGGCACTGTTAGTATGCTGTGAATAAAACACTTCTGAACTAAACTAGGAAGTCGTCGACTGATTCTTTATCTCCATTTGGCAACCCAATAGCTGGGGGATGGCCATTTCCTACACTATGTAGCAGTGGTTATTAGTGTTGTCACTATACCAGAATCTTTACATCGATACCAGGTTGATGGGAACTGACTAGGTTTCCTTATATGTGCATCTCTGTAACAAAAAAAACACACTTCTCCCTCAAATATCCGTTTGGGCACATCATATAGTATTATGTTAATTGTGTGGGTGTTAGGTAACTTCTCGAGAATTACAAGCCTCGTGGCACTGGTCATGGAAAACGAAGACGATAACATGCATGACCGTCATTATCTAGAAGCTATGCTGATAAAGTCAAAGGGATCATATAACAACTGACCTGATGTTTCTGTGCTGACCAATGAGAATGTACATTTGTACGTTCACAGTATATAAGGAGATGTAATACTTAGGTTTTGTAAATAAAGACTAATTGGATTCAAGCATTTGTCGTAAACTTGTTCAATATTTTAATTACTATCACAACCCTACAAAAGGTTTAGTTTCATAATACTTGACACCAAAATGATACCACGGCACAAATTCTCCCACTTCTTTTAGGTTTTCGCTCAATTATATATATTTTTTTATAGAAAAAACAATAAATGTGTTAAGCCCACAACAATGCTTAAACCACATCAGGAGACATCTAAAAGTTGCCTTTTAATTTAAGTGGCATGAGCCTAGCACTGTTTAGTTAGCAGTGTTTCTGTAGCGCACATTATGGAGTTTGCAAAACAAATGCCCACTGGATTGATGCAAATAATAATTTTTGCCAGGTAGGCATAGGCTAATTTGTACTTAATTTAAAAGGTTTTTGGGAAAGCCTTTCTATCTACCTGAATACTTATTATTTAACCTTCATTTAACTAGGCAAGTCAGTTAAGAAAAAAAGAAGTTATTTACAATGACGGCCTACCCCGGCCAACCTCCCCAAACCTGGACGACGCTGGGCCAATTGTGCGCCACCCTATTAGCATCACTAACGGCTACACAAAGTAGTAGATAAACACGCACAGCACACAGACAAGGGCATTCCTTCAGAAAGTTGCTGGGAATACAAATCACTGATGCCTTCTGTTCATGTCGTACGATAAGCTTGGGCAAATGAATACATTTAACAGGTCCAATACATTTAGTTTATTTTCAAACGTGCGACACATTTGACAGAAAGTAACAAATTCTAATAGTGAACAGTTTCACATTATAGTATCGAAAAAATTTCGGTACACCGTGCAACGCTAGTGGTTATGGGTCTCTAGAACCAGAGCCTACTACAATGTGCACATGCCATTTTGAGGTCACTGACATACTGTGTCACAGCCTTCCTCTTCCCCCCTGCTACAGTGTTGATGATAATGGTTCCTACCCAGCAGAGGATGTTTCCTGTTGGGGTCTCTGTGGTACTCCTGCATAGTCCTCCTCTCTGGTCTGTCAGCTAAAGAGGAAGAGGGGTGAGTGAGAGGAAACAAGTGATAGATTTGGTCAACACGTCCATGTTAAACTATAGATAAAGTGATTGAATATAAAAAGGACATGCTCACTCACCTCTGATACACTCAGCCAGCCTGTCAGTCTGAGTCAGGGCCTGCATGACTGAGAGAGAAAGTTAGTTAATCGTGTGGAGTAACTTCTTACTGTACCACTGAATAGCAGTAATGTGACAGTTGTACCTTTAGAGTAGCCACTTCTCTTCAACGTCACAGACACACTCTTAGGCATGTCCAGCACCTACACACAAACACACACGTGAGTAGGCCCGACACGGCACACACACCCATCACAATGAGAAAACCAGTACAGTTACCCGTAGCACTCCAGGTCCATTCTTGTCCATCTCTGTGACAGCTAGTGGCCGAATGCGGTTTAACATATCCATGTTAGGCATCCAGGAGAAACTCAACACATCAGGGTCTGTGTAGCTCTGATGAACACACACACTTCAATTAAACTGCAGCCAGAGGAGTCTGTAATTTGTTTTGTTTCATTTGTGTGTGTGTGTGTATTTACGTAGTAGTTGGTGAGGTGGTCAGCGGAGATGAGATGGTCTATGATCTGTCCTGGGCCACACTTCTCCTCACAACTGTGACAAAGGTAGAAAGTATCCCTCCAATCTGGACTCACACACAATGTCACCAGGCACAGACCTGGAACATACACAAATGAAGAAGTCAGAAACACACACACACACACACACACACACACACACACACACAACGAAGGAACACACACACTTACCGATGATGGGATGTTGGGTGTTTGTGGGTTTCCTGGCCAGATGCTCCAGAACCAAGATAGAGGCAAAGTAGACTACACAAAAAGAGAGGAGAGCGAGAGAAATCAATCTAGTCCATTCATATTGTGAACATTGAAGAGGTAGGGGCTAGGAGAGCGGGCTAGGGATCGAAATGGAATACGGCCATAACAGAACATATTCAGACCCATCTACCAGTGTTTACACTTAAATTCCACTGTTAACTACTTTGTTAACTGAAGACAGCAGAATTGGCTTACCTTGACCTTGGTACTCATCTGAGAGAGAGGGGAAGAGAAAGTGGGAGGGCAGGGAGAGATAAAGTGGGAGGGTGAGAGATGTTGTGGAAATATTGGTTCAATACTATCTCTCAGATACCGGAGCCTGTGAATTCAAATAGACTATTACAAAGTAACAAGCCGAGTAGGTCCATGGAGCAACTGCCGGACTCAGTCTCAGTCCACTCCTTTTATACAAGTTTCATAGTCCCTCCACTTTATGCTAATAACCATATCCCCTCAGCTTTACTCCACCATGGTTTACAAATCTAAGTTCTTTCCTCTAGGCAGGGTTTCTGTCATGGATCCCCCCCCGGTACTGCTGTTCATTCTGTTCACCAGTTCCAGAGGTCTACGTCACCAGCTTTCTAGGCTTCACTGAATGGGATTCCTTATCATCAACCCAGGACTGTCTTGTCTGATCTTGTCACACACACACACCTGGTTCCGATTTCCCCTGATTAGTATGTTATATATGTGCCCTCTGATCCCTCTGTCGGTTATTGTTCCCATGTCCGCTGGTTGTGTGAGTACCTATACGTTGGTGCAGCTGTTCTGCTGCGTGCTTATAATATATATATATATATATATATATATATATATATAAATAAAAGTGTATTACGGGTATCGTCCCGTGTCATTCAACGAGCTTTACCCTTGCTCTTTTGTTTGGGTACAGCCCAGTGTTTTTGTATACGTGTTTGTTTTGGGTGTATTAAACCCCTATTATGTATTCCTGTGCCGGTCTCCAAATCTTTTATACCAGCGTGACAGTTTCCCCTCCCCTCTAGTTCCTTCGATCAATTAGATTGGTGGTGCGCCTATACATTATTTCCAAAAAATAATAAGTACAGACTACTAAAGGCAATTATAAGATACATGCCATTATCGGACTATAATATTAATACAGGCCATTATAGGATTAAGTACAGATAACTATAGGCAATTATAGAATTATACCAATAAGTACACATCATCCCAGGATTACACAATGCCTTTGCTTACTCCCTTTAGTGCTAATCAGCCTTTTAACAAGAAACACATTTTCTTAACAAAACCCCCATAGACACAAAAAGGGAAAACAGTGAGCCCTTGTTCTCCCAAACTGTTAATTTAAAAAGTAAGATTTATATTGTCTCAGACACATAATACTGACCGGGTTGACAGAAAGCAACCAAATGCTGGTAACCTGGCACAGTGCACAGACCATACACGAGGTACTCTAGCGGTTTGAGCGTTGGGCTGGTAACCAATAGGTTGAATCCCCTAGCTAACAAGGTGAAAAATCTGCCGATGTGTCCTTCAGCAAGGCACTTAAAGTAACTACCCAGTGTTTCCAGATTTCTATGAAATATGATCTATAATTACTTACAATATCAGTGAAATAGTTATCCTTCCAAGAAATTGTAATCATATATGCTAGAAAGCAGCTTTTCAGTGCTGGAATGGTGTGGGTGTGCCCCAACAAAATAATGTAACATGTTCGATGAGGAAATAGCAAGCATTTTTTTTAAATGGTCCACATGAGATACAAGTTTAAGGTTTTGAAGTGTTTTTATCCTATTTATGCTTTGGCCACAAATACAAGTATAGGGCGAGTCAACAACATTTTCAGTATCTGTAAAAATATGAACTTAAGTGATATTTTCACTGGACAGTTACTTTGTGTTATACTGCAACCTCTATATCTGTTTTTCACATTTTGGATAAAAATCTATCCCCCACAAAAAACTATTCCAAGCATTCTGCAACAAGAGACCGATAGACACACCCTACCTGTCTGGAAGAGCTCTGCCACTTGCTGTAGTTGATGGGACGGACACACAGACAAAGATAGATAAAACATGTAAAGTGGTTTTAATGCCAATTTAAAAACACAGCAATATGAAAATACTAATGCCTAAAAAAATCTGATGTCTCAAACTTAAGCACATCCTTGAACAAAATGTGCACAGTTTGTTCTCTTATCACAAGACCTTGATTTCCTGCTGTGGTTTGTACAGGCAGTGTTCCTACGGCACAGGTGGCGAACAGTCTTCCTGCAAAGCTACTGGCTATTGTTCCAGCCCTGCACTAATTCACAAGATAAATAACCTGCTCCTTGGGGCTGTGATAAACTGAAACAGGTGGATTAAAGCAAGGCTGAACCCCCAGTAGCTCTCTAGGAGGGTTGGCCTGCCATGGCTTAGAAATGCAGTTTGTACAAAACACATCTTGAACAATTGTGAGCTGCATGACATCCCACCTGTTGATGTTGCTTCCTGCGGACATGCTGCTTGAAGCTGCCGATGGTGTCAAACTTCACACCACAGTCCTACAGCCAAAAATCATAATTTAGCCATGACTTACAAGAATTGTATAAGTCATATATGGATAGAATAATCACCGAACAGCCATGACAAAAATGTGTCAAAACACATTCACATTTCAGACACCAGTCACCCATATGGAGCGTGATCAGGGCCAGTTTGAAAATGCAATATTAAATGGGAATGTGAAAATTATAAATTAAATTTTTCTATCAGTGTGCATGAATCATACCACAATTAAATTGCAAAGTTGAAATAAAACTAGAAAATGGTTAGCAGAAATTATAAATGGTCATTGGAAGAAGCCAACTGGTAAATATACATTTCTTAAATCCACTGTGCAAAGTGAATTCGAAAGTGGATGTTTAAATTTTTCAAATAACTAATTAAAACATTATCACTTAACAATGTTAATTTTCAGTGTATGCAAATTGACTCGGGAACGAATTCAACTCTTCAGGTCTCAGGCAAGGTTAGGCCTACTCATCATTACTGGATGTGCCAAATGGAAAATTTCTCTTTATGTTTAAACTGCCTATGTTTTAAAATGAATTAATTATTGCTCAATGGGATTGAGATCCGGGCTCTTCGCTGGCAATGGCAGAACACTGACATTCCTGTCTTGCATGAAATCACGCACAGAAAAGCAGTATGGCTGGTGGCATTGTCATGCTGGAGGGTAATGTCAGGATGAGCCTGCAGGAAGGGTACCAAATGAGGGAGGATGTCTTCCCTGTAACACACAGCATTGAGATTGCCTGCAATGACAACAAGCTCAGTCCGATGATGCTGTGACACACCGCCCCAGACCATGACGAACCCTCCACCTCCAAATCGATCCCGCTCCAGAGTACAGGTCTCAGTGTAATGCTCATTCCTTCGACGATAAACGCGAATCTGACCATTACCCCTGGTGAGACCAAACCGCAATTCGTCAGTGAAGAGCACTTTTTGCCAGTCCTGTCTGGTCCAGCGACGGTGGGTTTGTGCCCATAGGCGACGTTGTTGCCGGTGATGTCTGGTGAAGATCTGCCTTACAACAGGCCTACAAGCCCTAAGTCCAGCCTCTCTCAGCCTATTGCAGACAGTCTGAGCACTGATGGAGGAATTGTGCGTTCCTGGTGTAACTCGGGCAGTTGTTACAGAGAGCGAGCGAAGCGTGCGAGAGAACGGAAACTGACACACTATACTGTTTACTTTATGGATCTACGTTTCAAAAAAAAAATTCAGTTAGGGATTTTTTCTTAAAGTTAAGGATCCCAATTTCGTTTAAACCCCTACTCATCATGAATATGTGGTAACTGAACCACCTCAGTTACAATTAACCACCCTTTGACCGCCTCCATCAATTGCATCCTGCCTACGCCGCTCTGCCATTGCTCATCCATATATTTATAGATTCCTATTTCATTCCTTACTTAGATTTGCGTGTTTTAGGTAGTTGTTGCGGAATTGTTAGATTACATGTTAGATATTGCTGCACTGTCCCGAACTAGAAGCACAAGCATTTCGCTACACTCGCAATAACATCTGCTAACCATGTGTATGTGACCAATAAAATGTGATTTGATACCAATCTGAGCCACGGCACAAATGACTGACAGGGTTCAAACAAGAGTCTTCTGCACATCAGAAGAGCACATTAGCCCGCTAAACCAAAGCAACTACTCAGGTGTCAGAGTGGTTACTCATCATGCAAACAACTAAACACGCATAGGTGATGAGTAAGTTTGTCTAGTGTTGTGTAACTATGCCTGAGACCAGAAAAATTGCATTGGCTCCCTAAGCTAAATTGCCTAGGTTTAGCAGGTGTCGTGGAAAATGGTTCCTCAAAAATATGAAACTCTTACAAGAACTTGTGAATTCAAAAAGACTTTAATACATGTAACAAAGTCTTGAGCCGCCTCATGAAACGACTGACTTTACTCATTACAGGGCTCTGTTTATATACCTTTGTAGCACACTGGTACATTCCCATCTATGTATATGATTTCTCCTTGCCACCATTATCCTCCAATCAGAGTTCTTGCTTCTTGCTTGTTTACGCCCAGTAACGCCCACATCTGTTCCAAGATTAAATTATAATGGTGGCAAGGCCCTTAATGTAATACAAAAATGAATACATTTATTGTGTACATATATTTCCTGTGTTGGCCATTCTGTTGTCATCCTTTCAGACCTTATTGAATTAAATTAGTATTATATCTCTCCCTGACATATCCCATGGTCTCAATGCCCCGCTCTCTCCATATTCTCTCTGTCTAATTTTACAGACCCTGTAATCTATGTCTGACTCTTAACATATGTATTTATGGGTCTCAGCTTTGCAGCCTTATCACTAGCCAAGACAACCTATGACCTATGTTCTGCTCCCAAGTGGCAAAATAGACTAAGTGGCATTCTGAGAGATGCGCTTGGCATCCTCCATCTCTGCTCAACATAGGATCACTCCTTATATGTTCATAAACTACTTCCCGTTGGCCTATGGTTATCTCAGTTCTTGCTTGGTGTCCTGTCTCTCTTGACAACCGTCCAAGTTCTTGCATACTTGTTTTAGCACTTAAGCCTCAGCCAATATTAGAAATGCAATCTAAGTTTGTCAATCATGTTGTCTGCTATCACATAGTACATTAATGTTTCTCTGCATTTGTCATGTTTTACTACTACACAGGCTAAGATGTTATTCTGGTGTACAGGAGAGCAGTTTGAACCCTGTCAGTTACAGTAGTCTAAAAATCAATGCACAGAGAGCGTGACAAGGCTATGATGTTTCATTGCTTGGTGGTGTTGTTCTCCTGGTTCACCCTTCCAGAAAGCGATTTGCATACACTTTGAAAATTAAGAGAAAATGCTAAATAAATTGGGAAGTTGTAAAATAAAATAAAAAGCCACTTTCCATTAATAATTCTGCTAACAATTTTAATTTAGAATTTCTATTTACCTTTTCCAATCAGCTATTTTTCATTTTAACATTGCAAATTCATTGTGGTATGAATCATGCACACTGGTATGAAAATATACATGCATTTTGGCATTTCACTTGAGCATTTAAGTGTTGCAATTTTAAAACGAGCACTGATCATCCTCCATACACCCCGACCATTCAACAGTTGCGGAATGACGAACCAAGCAAGACAAACCCACCTGACATGCGAGCCGATAAGGCAAATTTTTTTTGCTTGGTTTGCGTTTCGTTTCCTCTACACAGTCCGTCAAAATTGCAGTGTTCTCCATCTTGTGAATCTGTAACACAACACAATGGAAGCAGTAAATTACCGGATATGAGAAAATGTTTGATCTTGATGGTAAAGAAGTTACCTCTGCAGTGTGGTAGACGAAAACCTGAGAAATTGAAGCACCATGTTAGACCCCCAACCAAACAGTTTTTGCCCCCAACAAAAAGCATCACTTTCTGTTATTAAGAATATACGGTTAGCTAGAAGGGTGGTCGCATGGAGGTTAACTTTGCAATAACTACAAACTGCAAAGCCAACTAATAACGGTCAAACCTAACTATAATATGACACGTGATTTGCTTAGCAGCGAAATTCGCTGTGGAATGTGATGCCTTCTACACCAAGCACAATCGAGAAAAAATATGATTAACCATCGTCCACAAAATAGTCAAATTTTACCTAGAATACTTCTGCTAAAAAATCGCGTCTTCGACTGTGCAGAGCTGAAAACTTTCCGTTCTTTTGTCTAGAGGTGTGTTTCTCAACAATTTATGAGAAATTGCGGGAACGGCGCACGAAGTCTTCACTGCAGTTGCGCAAATGACTTCTCTAGTTTACAAACCGATGGCCTATAACGAATCCCTATTAAAACGGCCTGTGTCAGCGACATGAGTCAGAAACAGTTATGGTGCGTTCAAGATAACTGGGAACTCGGATAATACGAGGTCAAATCATGACGTCGGTGATCTGTGTCGTGGAAATACTTCTTAAAGATATCTCTCAGACACAGGAGCTTGTGAATTCAAAATATACATTATTACAAAGTAACGGCCGAGCTGGTACATGGAGCAATTGCTGAACTCAGCCTCGGCATCATCATATATACTGTTTAGTTCTTAGTTCTTAAAACAATAAAATATTTCGGCTCTGTTAAGTCTAATTGAATTTACAAGTTCCGGTATCGGTGAAATATTTTTGAGTCAATATTTCACAACAATAAAACCTTGCACATTTTTTTACTTGCAAAATACTACATCAAACACCTTAATGCCTCGTTCCAAAAAAATGGGCGCTGGGAAAGCAAAAATTTCCGACTTCTGAAAAATGCGAATAGCCAACTCATTTTGGCTTTACACCACTATTATTCCCAAATCTAAACTCTTTGCTCTAGGCAAGGTTTCCCCTCCCCTCTAATTCCTTGGACCAATTATATTGGTGGCGTGACAGTGACTGTTTCTTAAAAAAATATATGAACACATACTTAGTTACAATCATGAGTATATTCACTACAGTGTTTATGATACAACTTTCAATTCAAATCTAATTTTATTAGGCATCCAGGCATGCATCTGGATTACAAGGTGTGTCTGTTTTCCTTGTATGCTTGTTTTTCTCATGCTACAGTATATAGGTGTGTTTACAGATTTGCTGTAATCCCTTAATGATTCTGTTTTGCCATCTTAATATATTTCATAACATGTTCTAGAAAGATGCCCTAGTTCGCAAAATGGAATTTTGAGTTGGAGGACCGTTCATAACAATTTTTTCGAGTTCCCAGTTGTCTTAAAGCAAGTCGGAGAGTTCCGAGTTGGTTGGAACATGGCATTATTCTAGTTTCAAAATTGACAACAAAGTGTAAATAGGATAATTTTGGTCATAAAGTCTGTCTTGTCTAAAACGGAGTTTGGAACATCTGTGCGTGACAACGGGTAAATGAAGTGCGAGTTTTGATTTGATTATGTACTTTTGCTCACTAACATAGGGTGAACAGATGTGGTTTGTGCTCTCTATCCAATAGCATAGACAGTGAGACAGACCTGCTCAGAAGCCGGACTTTGTGTTTAATGTGGGAGCAAAACTCATGACAATGATTACATATCCATTATTTGCAGTATCTAGACTGTCCACTTTGAAGTGCTGAGACAGAATGGATATATAAGGAATGGAACATATATGTTCAGGGCCCCGCCACCATTATAACCTAGACTGTCCTCAGGTGAAAGCAGCACATAAGGAGCCAGAAATAACCAATGGCATAGGCTGCAATATAACCTAGACAGCCACCATGATAACATGGACAGCTGTCAAATGTGGGCGTCAACAAGCAAAAACTGAGACTGAAAGACAATGGCGGCGAAAGGTCAAGAGGAGTTATTTTCATATAGAGGGAGGGGATTCTATACGTAATGCAAAGATGGGAGAACTATAAGGCCAATGAGAGTTGTTCATGTACATACAAGGAGTGACTATATGTGCTATGTAAAGACTGGAAAAACTATAAAGACAGAACTCTGTGATAACGGGGGAGTGGTTCCATGGAATATTTCGGCTCTGTTAAAGTCTAATTGAATTTACACGTTCCGGTATCCTTGAAATATTTTTGAGTCAATATTTCACAACAATAAAACCTCGCACATTTTTTTTACTTGCAAAATACTACATCAAACACCTTAATGCCTCGTTCCAAAAAAATGGGCGCTGGGAAAGCAAAAATTTCCCACTTCTGACTTCAGTGCGTTCAAAACAACTGGGAATGAGCTCCGACTGGGAAAAACGATTTGAACGGTCATCCGACTCGGAATTCCAGCTCGGGAACTTGGGCCTCATTATATCACTCAGACTTTCCGAGCTGAAAATCACTGGCGTCATGATTTGGCCTCCTATTTTTCTGGGTTCCCAGTTGTTTTGAACGTGGTATTATGACCCATACACATCCTGACGTATTTCATTACGCTATACGTCATCTTCACAGTCCTGCTACTGAAAGGACAAGTGTAGTGTTTCTAACGCAAGATGGAGGAGAGCCTGTCTCATTGAGTTCTCATTTATTTCGGGAGACTGCAAAATATGACCTTTTCATTAAAGACAGGGTAAATATATTGTTTCAGGTGATAATAAAACATGTTTAGTTACTTTTTCCTCAACTTGTTTCTCGAACTTTATAGCAAGTCAAGCTAGCTTTCCCTGCAGAGCAGCTAGCTAACTTAGCTAAAAGCCTAGGCTAGGTTGAAGATACCACTGTAGTGACCTAATAATTATAATAAAAAACAAACATAATTACGATCACAATAAACTTAAACGGGAGGCAACAGTCATAATATAATTGGCTTAACAGCCAACGTGTATTATTTAACATTACTATTAAAATATTAACTCACGGGGCCTCCCGAGTGGTGCAGTGGTCTAAGGCACTGCGTCACAGTGCTAGCTGTGCCACTAGAGATTCTGGGTTCGAGTTGAGGCTCTGTCGCAGCCGACCGCGACCGGGACATCGCGCACTAGCGACTCCTGTGGCGGGCCGTGTCGCCAAATGTACAGTGTTTCCTCCGACACATTGGTGCGGCTGGCTTCCGGGTTGGATAGGCATTGTGTCAAGAAGCAGTGCGGCTTGGTTGGATTGTGTTTCGGAGGACACATGGCTCTCGACCTTCGCCTCTCCCGAGTCTGTACGGGAGTTGCAGCGATGAGATAAGACTGTAACTACTACCAATTGGATGCCACGAGAAAAGGGGTGAAAATACAACAAAACCCCCCAAAAATATATATATATATATATAAAAAAAGAAAAATATTAACTCACTTATAGGAATGGCTAATTGTTGTTTACAAGTTGCTAGCTATCCCATAAAGCCATCACCGAAAACCACACCGGTAGAAGCTACGTCTGGTAAGATGAGGGGTGGGGGTGTGTGTCTATTTGTCATTAACAGCTGGTGCGCTGTTATCTAATGTATAATATTAAATACGTTTTGAGGTATTGCTCGCCTTAGGTAGAGTACCTTATGATAAGCTGTAGCCCACACTATCTACCAAGTGTCAAGCTCTTGTGTAGCTGGTGCATAAAGTCAGGCGCAGGAGAACAGTACTGAGTGAGCAAAACCTTTACTCAAACAATAATACATGCAAAATGTTAAATGCGTAAATTCAAATAAACATGCCATACGCAAAACAGGCGAGGCATATATGAAAAGCACCAGCCGGAAAGAAACGGCTTTACAATAAACAATCACACACAAGGACATGGGGGAAACCAGAGGGTTAAATACACAACAGATAATGATGGGGAATGCAAACCAGGTGTGTGAAAAACAAGACAAGACAAATGTAAAATGAAAAGTAGATCGGTGATAATTAGAAGACCGGTGACGTCGACCGCCGAATGCCGATCGCGAACGAGGAGGGGAACCAACTTCAGTCGAAGTCGTGACACCAAGAGAGTTCTCATCTATATTATTCGTAGCTGTCTATTTACCACCACAAACCGATGCTGGCACTAAGACCGCACTCAATCTACTCTATAAGGCCATAACCAAACAAGAAAATGCTCATCCAGAAGCGGCACTCCTAGTGGCTGGGGACTTTAATGCAGGCAAACTTCAATCCGTTTTACCTCATTTCTACCAGTATGTCACATGTGCAACCAGATGGAAAAAAAACTCTAGACCACCTTTACTCCACAGAAAAAAAAATCTGACGATAATTCTATCCTCCTGATTCCAGCTTACAAGCAAAAACTAATCCGTATGCAAACCGGCTGCGCACATCATTTTTTTTGTCCCCCCCACACCAAACGCAATCACGACACGCAGGTTGAAATATCAAAACAAACTCTGAACCAATTGTATTAATTTGGGGACAGGTCGAAAAGCATTAAACATTTATTGAAATGAGGTAGCTAGCTTGCGGTTGCTAGCTAATTTGTCCTATTTAGCTAGCTTGTTGTTGCTAGTTAATTTGTCCTATTTAGCTAGCTTGTTGTTGCTAGCTAATTTGGCCTGGGATATAAACGTTGAGTTGTTATTTTACCTGAAATGAACAAGGTCCTCTACTCTGACAATTAATCCACAATAAAACGGTCAACCAAATCGTTTCTAGTCATCTCTCCTCCTTCCAAGCTTTTTCTTCTTTGGACTTTATATGGCGATTGACATCTAACTTTCATGAAAAGTTCCACATGCTGTTTCAATTTTATTACTAGAACATAAAATTGCTTACATGTCACCAGCCTGACATCTATCCTGTATGATAGTACTGTTAACAGTCTGATGGCCTTGAGATAGAAGCTGTTTTTCAGTCTCTCGGTCCCAGCTTTGATGCACCTGTACTGACCTCGCCTTATGGATGATAGCGGGGTGAACAGGCAGTGGCTCGAGTGGTTGTTGTCCTTGATGATCTTTTTGGCCTTCCTGTGACATTGGGTGGTGTAGGTGTCCCCGGTGATGCATTGTGCAGTCCTCACTACCCTCTGGAGAGCCTTATGGTTGTGGGCGGAGCAGTTGCTGTACCAGGCGGTGATACAGCCCGACAGGATGCTCTCGATTGTGCATCTGTAGAAGTTTGTTAGTGTTTTTGGTGACAAGCCAAATTTCTTCAGCCTCCTGAGGTTGAAGAGGCGTTGTTGCGCCTTCTTTTCCACGCTGTCTGTGTGCGCCGAGGAACTTAAAACTTCCACCTTCTCCACTATTGTCCCTTCGATGTGGATAGGGGGGTGCTCCCTCTCCTGTTTCCTGAAGTCCACGATCATCTCCTTTGTTTTGCTGACATTGAGTGAGAGGTTATTTTCCTGACACCACACTCCGAGGGCCCTCACCTCCTCCCTGTAGACCGTCTCGTCGTTGTTGGTAATCGTTGTTGGTAATAATTAAACTTTTGGATTTTGAATTTGGCGCCTTGCATTTCACCGGGTAGTGTGTAGTAGTTAAATGCTGAGCTGTAGTCGATGAACAGCATTCTTACATAGGTATTCCTGTTGTCCATATGAGTTAGGGCAGTATGCAGTGTGATTGCGATTGCGTCGTCTGTGGACCTATTGGGGCGGTAAGCAAATTGGAGTGGGTCTAAGGTGTCTGGTAGGATGGAGGTGATATGATCCTTGACTAGTCTCTCAAAGCACTTTATGATGATGGAAGTGAGTCCTACG
This sequence comes from Brachymystax lenok tsinlingensis, assembly GCA_030435695.1. Lineage (NCBI taxonomy): Eukaryota > Metazoa > Chordata > Actinopteri > Salmoniformes > Salmonidae > Brachymystax > Brachymystax lenok. The sequence goes on from CM059806.1 coordinate 22,262,702, forward strand.
GGGCGATAGTCATTTAGCTCAGTTACCTTAGCTTTCTTGGGAACAGGAACAATGGTGGCCCTCTTGAAGCATGTGGGAACAGACTGGGATGGGGACTGATTGATTATGTCCGTAAACACACCAGCCAGCTGGTCTGCGCATGCTCTGAGGACACGGCCAGGGATGCCATCTGGGCCAGCAGCCTTGCGAGGTTTATCACATTTAAATGTTTTACTCACGTTGGCTGCGGTGAAGGTGAGCCCGCAGGTTTTGGTAGCGGGCTGTGTCGGTGGCACTGTATTGTCCTCAAAGCGAGCAAAGAAATTGTTTAGTTTGTCTGGGAGCAGGACGTCGTGGGCCGCGACGGGGCTGGTTTTCTTTTTGTAGTCCGTGATTGACTGTAGACCCTGCCACATTCCTCTCGTGTCTGAGCCGTTGAATTGTGACTCTACTTTGTCTCTATATTGATGCTTAGCTTGTTTGATTGCCTTGCGGAGGGAATAGCTACACTGTTTGTATTCAGTCATGTTTCCGTCGCCTTACCCTGGTTAAAAGCAGTGGTTCGCTTTCAGTTTTAGCGAATGCTGCCATCAATCCACGGTTTCTGGTTGGGGAAGGTTTTAATAGTTGCTATGGGTACAACATCACCAATGCACTTGCTAATAAACTCGCTCACCGAATCAGCGTATACATCAATGTTGTTGTCCGATGCTATCCGTAACATATCCCTGTCCACGTGCTCGAAGCAATCTTGCAGCGTGGAATCAGATTGGTCGGACGTTGAACGTTTCCTGTTTTAGTTTCTGTCTGTAGGCTGGGAGCAACAAAATGGAGTCATGGTCAGGCTTGCCGAAAGGAGCGCGGAGAATAGCCTTGTATGCATCACGGAAGTTAGAATAACAATGATCAAGGATTTTACCAGCCCGGGTGGCACATTCGATGTCCTGATAAAATTTTGGGAGCCTTGTATTCAAATTAGCCTTATTAAAATCCCCAGCCACAATAAATGCAGCCTCAGGATATGTGGTTTCAGTTTACATAGAGTCCAATGGATTTCTTTCAGTGCCGTCGATGTGTCAGCTTGAGGGGGGATGTACACGGCTGTGATTATAATCGAGGAGAATTCTCTTGGTAGATAATGCGGTCTGCATTTGATTGTAAGGAATTCTATGTCAGGTGAACAAAAGGACTTGAGTTCCTGTATGTTTTAATGATCACACCACGCCTCGTTAATCATAAGACACACACCCCCACCCTTCTTCTTACCAGATAGATGTTTGTTTCTGTCGGCGCGATGCGTGGAGAAACCAGGTGGCTGTACCGACTCTGATAACGTGTCCTGAGTGAGCCATGTTTCCGTGAAGCAAAGAACGTTGCAGTCTCTGATGTCTCTCTGGAAGGCAACTCTTGCTCGTATTTCATCCACCTTGTTGTCCAGAGACTGGACATTGGCAAGTAAAATACTTGGTAGAGGTGCACGATGTGCCCGTCTATGTTAGCCTGACCAAAAGCCTGACCAAAAGACCGCCGCGTTTCCCCCTTCTCTGGCGCCGCCGTTGTTTTGAGTCGCCGGCTGGGATCCAGTCTATTGTCCTGGTCGGTGGACCAAACAGAGGATCCGCTTCGGGAAAGTCGTATTCCTGGTTGTAATGTTGGTAAGTTGACGTTGCTCTTATATCCAAAAGTTCCTCCCGGTTGTATGTAATAAAACATAATATTTCCCGGGGGTAACAATGTAAGAAGTAATACATAAAAAAACAAAATACTACACAGTTTCCTGAGAACGTGAAGCGAGGCGGCCATCTCTGTCGGTGCCGGATGCTCCGCACACGTTAATTTAACGTGTGCACGTGTTAGTTTAGCACCTGTATCCTGCTTACTTTACACACGCAGTATTAAAAGTATCGCGTTTTGACCACGTGCTTTAAGACCCAAATGGCGTTCCATACATCAAATGTACATCACCCTGCACTATCAGCTCCAATGTAAATAGCATGAGTAAGTCTACCTCTGATAAACTTCTCAGTAAAGCATAAAAAAAAATCAAGCAACCCAGAAAAGTGCTAAAAATAGCCCATATTAACAGAAGCCTAAGAAACTTCAATAACTGTCAAGCTGTGTACTGACGACAAAAGGAGTCAGGCGCAGGAGAGTTGAAATGCGTGGAAACCAACGTATTTAATAAGCCATAGTACATATCAAAGTACAAAAGAGTAGGCAAAAATACTTCCACGACAAATATAGACTCGGGGCGCGTAAATAAAACACCTGGAAAAATAGCCGTCAAAATGACACACACTGAACAAACGAAAAATAATCACTCACAAGGACAAGAAGGAAAACAGAGGATTAAATACACGCAGACTAATGAGGGGGAATGAGCAACAGGTGTGAAATGACAAAACAAGGCAAAACCAATGGATAACGAAAAAAGGAGCAGTGATGACTAGTAAACCGGTGGTCGACCGCCGAACACCGCCCGAAGAAGGAGAGGGGCCGACTTCGGCGGAAGTCGTGACAATAACTTGCTTGTAACAGATGACATTCATATTCTGACTATCTCTGAAACTCACTTAGATAATACCTTTAATGATACAGTGGTACATGGTTATAACATCTACCAAAAAGACAGAAATGCCAATGGAGGCGGTGTTGCGGTCTATATTCAGAACCACATTCCTGTAAAGCTTAGAGACAATCTAATGTTAAATACTGTTGAAGTAATATGGCTACAGGAATCTGCTATAGACCACCAAGTGCTAACAGTTAGTATCTGGATAATATGTGTGAAATGCTTGATAATGTATGTGATATCAACAGAGAAGTATATTTTCTGGGTGATTTAAATATTGACTGGCAATCATCAAGCTGCCCACTCAAGAAAAAACGTCAAACTGTAACCAGTGCCTGCAACCTGGATCAGGTTGTCAGTCAACCTACCAGGGTAATTACAAAGAGCACAGGAATTAAATCATCAACATGTATTGATCACATTTTTAATAACGCTGCAGATATTTGCTTTAAAGCAGTATCCAAATCCATAGGATGTAGTGATCACATTATAATAGCCATATCTATGAAAACCAAAGTTCCAAAGGCTGGGCCTAATATAGTGTATAAGAGGTCATACAATAAGTTTTGTAGTGATTCACATGTTGATGATGTAAAGAATATTTGCTGGTCTGTGGTATGTAACGAGGAGCAACCAGACGCTGCACTTGACGCATTTATGAAACTACTTATTCCAGTTACTAAAATAGTATGGTTGAGAGGAATGAGGCAAAAGGTATGGCAATTAAGTCTGGCAGCCCAACTGATTGGCAAATGTACCTCAAATTAAGCAATCATGTGAATAAAATAAAGAAAAAAAACTAAATCAAATCAAATGTATTTGTCACATACACATGGTTAGTAGATGTTAATGCGAGTGTAGCGAAATGCTTGTGCTTCTAGTTCCGACCATGCAGTAGTATCTAACAAGTAATCTAACAAATTCACAACAACTACCTCATACACACAAGAGTAAAGGAATGAATACGAGTATGTACATATAAATATATGGATGAGCGATGGCTGACCGGCATAGGCAAGACACTACACTATGAAACAAAGAATGATAGTAAAAAGCTTTGGGGCACATTAAATGAAATTTTGGGGAAGAAAGCCAACTTGGCTCCTTCATTTGTTGTTGTGAAATTGTTAGATTACTTGTTAGATATTACTGCACAGTCGGAACTAGAAGCACACGCATTTCGCTACACTCGCATTAACATCTGCTAACCATGTGTATGTGACCAATAAAATTTGATTTGATTTTCATTTATTGAATTAGATGGCTCATTCATCACAAAGCCCACTGATATTGCAAACTACTTTAATGACTTTTTCATTGGTAAGATAAGCAAACTTAGGAATGACATGCCAGCAACAAACGCTGACACTACACATCCAAGTATATCGGACCAAATTATGAAAGACAAGAATTGTACTTTTGAATTCTGTAAAGTCAGTGTGGAAGAGGTGAAAAAAGTATTGTTCTACAATCTATCAACAATGACTAGCAGGGTCTGACAATCTAGATGGAAAATTACTGAGGATAATAGTAGACAATATTGCCACTCCTATTTGCCACATCTTCAATTTAAGCCTACTAGAGAGCGTTTGCCCTCAGATCTGCCCAAGAATAGTAAAGCCCCCTTTACTGGCTCAAATAGCCAACCAATCAGCCTGTTACCAACCCTTAGAAAACTTCTGGAAAAAATTGTGTTTGACCAGATATAATGCTATTTTACAGAAAACTAATTGACAACAGAATTTCAGCATGCTTTTAGGGAAGGACACTCAACAAGCACTGCACTTACACAAATGACTGTTGATTGGCTGAAAGAAATTGATGATAAAATGATTGTGGAGGCTGTCTTGTTAGACTTCAGTGCAGCTTTTGACATTATTGATCATAGTCTGCTGCTGGAAAAACATATGTGTTATGGATTTACACCCCCTGCTACAATGTGGATAAAGAGTTACTTGTCTAACAGAACACAGAGGGTGTTCTTTAATGGAAGCCTATCAAATATAATCCAGTTATAATCAGGAATTCCCCAGGGTAGCTGTTTAGGCCCCTTGCTTTTTTCTATTTTTACTAGTGACATGCCACTGACTTTGAGTAAAGCCAGAGTTTCTGTGTATGCGGATGACTCAACACTATATACGTCAGCTACTACAGCGACTGAAATGACTGCAACACTCAACAAGAGCTGCAGTTAGTTTCAGAGTGGGTGGCAAGGAAAAAGTTAGCCCAAAATATTTTAAAAATTAAAAGCATTGTAATTGGAACAAAACACTCACTAAACCCTAAACCTCAACTAAATTTTGTAATAAATACAGTTGAAGTCGGAATTTTACATACACTTAGATTGGAGTCATTAAAACTCGTTTTTCAACCACTCCACAAATGTATTGTTAACAAACTATAGTTTGTCGGTTAGGACATCTACTTTGTGCATGACACAAGTAATTTTTCCAACAATTGTTTACAGACCGATTATTTCACTTATAATTCACTGTATCACAATTCCATTGGGTCAGAAGTTTACATACACTAAATTGACTGTGCCTCTAAAAATGTTGGAAAATTTCAGAAAATGAATTTATGGCTTTAGAAGCTTCAAGGCCTACCTTCAAACTCAGTGTCTCTTTGCTTGACATTATGGGAAAACCAAAAGACCTCAGAAAAATGTAGACCTCCACAAGTCTGGTTCATCCTTGGAAGCAATGGAGGTCCCACGTTCATATGTACAAACAATAGTACGCAAGTATAAACATCATGGGACCACGCAGCCGTCATACTGCTCAGGAAGGAGACGCGTTCTGTCTCCTAGAGATGAATGTACTTTGGTGCGAAAAGTGCATATCAATCCCAGAACAACAGCAAAGGACCTTGTGAAGATGCTGGAGGAAACAGGTACAAAAGTATCTATATCCACAGTAAAACAAATCCTATATCGACATAACCTGAAAGGCCGCTCAGCAAGGAAGAAGCTACTGCTCCAAAACCCTCATAAAAAAAGCCAGATTACGGTTTTCAACTGCACATGGGGACAAAGATCTTACTTTTTGGAGAAATGTCCTCTGGTCTGATGAAGAAAAAAAAATAGAACTGTTTGGCCATAATGACCATAGTTATTTTTGTAGGAAAAAGGGGGATGCTTGCAAGACGAAGAACACCATCCCAACAGTGAAGCACAGTGGTGGCAGCATCATGTTGTGGTGGTGCTTTGCTGCAGGAGGGACTGGTGCACTTCACAAAATAGATGGCATCATGAGGACGGAAAATTATGTGGATATATTGAAGAAACATCTCAAGACATGTCAGAAAGTTAAAGCTTGGTCGCAAATGGGTCTTCCAAATGGACAATGACCCCAAGCATACTTTCAAAGTTGTGGCAAAATGCTTAAGGACAACAAAGTCAAGGTATTGGAGTGGCCATCACAAAGCCCTGACCTCAATCCTATAGAAGATTTGCGGGCAGAACTGAAAAAGCGTGTGCGAGCTAGGAGGCCTACAAACCTGACTTAGTTACACCAGCTCTGTCAGGAGGAATGGGCCAAAATTCACCCAACTTATTATGGGAAGCTTGTGGAAGGCTACCCAAAACGTTTGACCCAAGTTAAACAATTTAAAGGCAGTGCTACCAAATACTAATTGAGTGTATGTAAACTTCTGATCCACTGGGAATGTGATGAAAGAAATAAAAGCTGAAGTAAATCATTTTCTCTACTATTATTCTGACATTTCACATTCTTAAAATAAAGTGGTGATCCTTACTGACCTAAGACAGGGCATTTTTCCTAGGATTAAATGTATATAGGACTCATTTTACTGTGTATATAGATACCTTTGTAACTGTTTCCTCCAGCATCTTCACAAGATTCTTTGCTGTTGTTCTGGGATTGATTTGCACTTTTCGCACCAAAGTACGTTAATCTCTACGAGAAAAGAACGCGTCTCCTTCTTGAGCGGTATGACGACTGCGTGGTCACATGGTGTTTATACTTGTGTACTATTGTTTGTACAGATGAATGTGGTACCTTCAGGCGTTTGGAAATTGCTCCCAGGTATGAAACAGACTGGAGGTCTACAATTTTTTTACGAGGTCTTGGCTGATTTCTTTTGATTTTCCCATGATGTCAAGCAAAGAGGCACTGCGTTTGAAGGTAGTCATTGAAATATATCCACAGGTACAAATTATGTCAATTAGCTTATCAGAAGCTTCTAAAGCCATGACATCATTTTCTGAACATTTCCAAGCTGTTTAAAGGCACAGTCAACTTAGTGTATGTAACCTTCTGACCCACTGGAATTGTGATACAGTGAAATAATCTGTCTGTAAACAATTGTTGGAAAAATTACCTGTGTCATGCACAAGACTTGCCAAAACTATAGTTTGTTAACAAGAAATTTGTGGAGTTTTTGAAAAACAAGTTTTAATGATTCCAACCTAAGTGCATGTAAACTTCCGACTTCAACTGTATGTTCTAAATACATGTGCATGTCTAGTTGTGCCTTTAAATGATTAACTAATGTGCATATCCAATGGCCTTCACAAGTCCAGGCCTATGGTGCCGATAAATGGTTAACCATTGTGCATGTCCAATGGCCTTCATAAGTCCAGGCATGACCCAGAATGGTTAAGCCTGTATTGACTCAGCTTGTACATTCACATTGGTTCTGTTTACACATATACTAATGGTTAACCCTATATCAATTATGCTTGCTACTTCTAAGAAAACAGTTTAGGTACTGGAAAATGCTCAAGGTACTGGAAAATTCCCAATACTGACACTAACACAAAGTGTCTTAATAGGGCATAGAATCTGCAAGTATCTGAAACTCTATTGGAGGGATGTGACACCATTCGTCCACGAGAAATTCAGTTTTGTTGATGGTGGTAGAGAACGCCGTCTCAGGCGCCGCTCCAGATGTTTTGGGGGGGAAAACAGCTAACTTCCTACAATTATACACCTTTTGCCATGGGGCAAAGAGAGAACTGTGCAGTTTTATAGCCATGGTATTTTACACAATTTGCAATGAGGTTGAGAGAATTAAGCATTTTCAAAGCAAATATCCTACAATTCTACACATATTGTCATGGATTAGAGAGAAAAATGTGCAGTTTTATAGGTAATCTCATGCCATGAAGTCTTCTTAACAGGATACAACTGGGCCCGTATTCATAGACCATCTCCGAGTAGCAGTGTTCTAGCATTTTAATGGTCAATAAATATGATCTATTTATGAATTTGGGCCCAGGTATTCTCACCATGAATTTTGATATTGACACTGAACTATCTTCCTCTGAGGATTATGTGTGCCCCCATCTTGACCTTGTTAAAACCTACAGTATCGCTCCTCTTGTGGATCGGCTCTCAACCCGGACCTGCCTATTTCACAGCCGTCAGTTATTCCTTGTCCTCCATCCGAAGAGGCCCAATAAAGGCTTCTCAGCCTTGAAAACAAACTAGTCACAGCTAGGGTCTGGACAAAGCCTCAGTGCCAAGGGCCTTACTGATTTAGCGAGCGATCCTATGACTCTAATGTCCATGTTACCTCACGCTCTTGTGAGACAGCGCTTCCATCGTGATCATTAAAACCTCTTAAGGATCCGCCCTTTTTTTCATATTTTCGCCTAAAATGACATACCCTATTCTAACTGCCTGTAGCCCAGGACCTGAAGCAAGGATACTCCAATAAAGCCCAGCTCAATGGCTATCTAGCTAGCTTTGTTTGACCCCGATTGGTGCTTATTTGACAAAGTTACAATCAATCAAGTGAAGACCGCCATGAAGGAGTCGCTCTCAAATTTGATGTCCTATAGGATATATTATACTCCTAATGTTATAGTAAAGTCTGGTTATGTTCTAGGATCTCTGAGGAGTAAATACGAACGTAATTTGACTGGTTGAAACAACGTTTAGGGTTAGATTTTCACAAATTCCTTTCTTTGCAGATTGAACGAGTGGAAATACAAAATCGATTGTGCATGCTATATAGACCTTTTTTAGGATATAAAAAATTATTTTATCTAACAAAACAACACTTCATGTTATCTCTGGGACCCTTGGGATGATAAATCAGAGCAAGATTTCAGAATGTAAGTACACATTTTACCTTCAGAGGTGAATTTATCAAACCTATCGCGGTGAAAAAAGTGTTTTGTTGTTAGGAGCTCTCCTCAAACAATAGCATGGCATTTTTTTCACAGTAATAGCTACTGTAAATTGGACCATGCAGTTATATTAACAAGAATTTAAGCTTTCAGCCGATATAAGACACTTCTATGTCCCGACCATTTGTTGTTTCTTTAAAATGTGCGATCATGATGTTAGGGTTCGTTCCTTGTCAATCATTGGCTCATTTGTGAAATTAGCATTATGATGATATCTTTAATTAAATCATTCAAAAACCTTTATTAATGCAATTGCAGACAGAGGTTGACAAACAGGAACATAGCACGCATGTTTCCGAGTAAGTTCTGCACTATGGCTTGTTGCCAACCCCTGTGATGTCACTGCATTCGTTATTGTTATCTACTTATCAGACCAAGCCCATGCATCCACTACACTAACATAGAGTTCCAGTGTTTATCTAAAAGCTAGGCACTAAATGTTCACTCCCCAAAGTTGATTTATTGTGGAATGTCTGACTAGTCTCTTATCTCTCCCCCACAGAGTTCTGTCTCAGTCACACATTTCCCAGAGGGGTCTCTTTGTGAGTGAGTGAGTGAGTGAGTGAGTGAGTGAGTGAGAGAGAGAGAAACAACCCCTGTGATGTCACTGCATTCGTTATTATTATCTACTTATCAGACCAAGCCCATGCATCCACTACACTAACATAGAGTTCCAGTGTTTATCTAAAAGCTAGGCAACTTTAGAACAATACTAAACCTCTACAATTAAGTTATATTGTTAACCCCTCCCCTTCTATTAATATAACATAAGCATAATCAATTATTATAATACCTCAAACATTTAGTACAGCCTTATCATGACCCCTAGGTGATCTTCTAACAATGACACACAGCGCTACATGATTTACAACTGTCCCGTTGACGGAATGCCTATCCCTAAGAAGATTTGCAATCATCTGTATTCCCTCCCAGTGGAGGAGTGAGTAGGGCACAAAGATGTGTGTATAAACGAAAAACCAAAAAAATTACTTAAAATGTCCAAAAGTCTTCTTGGCCAAAATTTCAAAAGTCCCATATAAAATCAATACAGTTCAAACAATAATAAACTTTTTTCTGGTGTTTTACAGTCTATTATGCCCAACAATAATAATAATTGTAAAAAAAAAATTGCTCAGAAAGCTTGGCCGCTAGTTGGGAAACCCTGTTTTGATATAATGCTTTTGAGCCTTTTTTTTTCACCAAAGTAGTTTTTTGATTTTTTATTACTGTTTAAATTTGACTGTTTTACTTTTCTATTTTTGTATAAAAAATAAATTTTAAAGGTTACCTTATTGATAGTTTTTGAGTGGTATCTAGGGATTTTTCCTTAGCTCTGAGAGCTTTTTCATCTTGAGGGGGAGAGAAAGGTAAGAACCATTTTCGTTTTTGCTTGAAAGTCTGTCATTAAAATTGTATTAAACAAAAAACATTTTGCATAGGGTTGCCTAAGGGTTTTAGTTAAAGGCACCAAAAGTATTATGTATTATCAATACATATTGCATTTAGCATGTTTGCGTGACTAAATGTTACCACCTGGACTTGTTTATTCAGGAGACTGAAAAGATTTGGCATGGGTCCTCAGATCCTCAAAAAGTTCTACAGCTGCACCATCGAGAGCATCCTGACCGGTTGCATCACCGCCTGGTATGGCAACTGCTCGGCATCCGACCATAAGGCTCTACAGAGGGTAGTGCCCAGTACATCACTGAGGCCAAGCTTCCTGCCACTCCAGTCACCCAAGTCATAGACTGTTCTATCTGCTACCGCACAGCAAGCGGTACCGAAGCGCCAAGTCTAGGTCCAAAAGGCCCCTTAACAGCATCTACCCCAAAGTCATAAGACTGCTGAACAATTAATCAAATGGCCACCCGGACTATTTACATTGACCCCCTCCCCTTGTTTTTACACTGCTGCTACACTCACTGTTTTATCTATGCATAGTCACTTTACCCCTACCTACATGTACAAATTACCTCAACTAACCTGTACCCCCGCATGTTGACTCGGTACCGATTCCCCCTGTATATAGCCTCAGTATTGTTATTTATTGCGTTACTTTTTATTACATTTTTTACTTTTGTTTATTTAGTAAATATTCTCTTAACTCTTTCTTGAACTGCATTGTTGGTTAAGGGCTTGTAAGTAAGCATTTTAATGTTAGTCCACACCTGTTGTTTACAAAGCATGTGACAAATAAAATGTAATATGATTTATCCATCTCTCTTGACTTTGACTTTAATACTGCTGGCACAAGTCTACCAGTCCTAAAGTGTTTCCATTGTTATTCTTCTCATTATAAGCAACATCATATGTATCAATAAACCCTTGGGGGATCTCTCCACATAACATCCTTCTGTACACCCTCTTTGTTCCCAACTCTTATGTGCATTTCTACAACCCATAACTCCTCTTTACCCCCACACCTTCAAAATTACCTAAACATATTTAAATCGAATTCTCTGAGACTCTAAAAGGACACATAGGATACACACCCTCATTCTAATGGATTTAGTATGATGAATACAATCAATTACCATACATTGAATAAAATTAAAACACTATGTCAATAGACAAATGTATAACTCTTGAACAGGATAAAAGATTACGACTGTGGAGGTGAGAAAAGGAAGCTGTTCAAGATTCATTAGCTCCTGAGTAAAGCCAGAGAGAGGATGTCTGCTATCACTGCAGGAGACAGAGAATGGCAGACAGCTCACTGAGGATGGTAACTTGGAAAGCATCTGTTCACATGGCAGTCCACTTTTGACTGGCAGAGGGTGTTGTATGTTCAGTTGATGGTGACATTATACAGACCGGGAACTCTTCATACGGCAACACTATCTTTATGGCTGTATTGTTCTTTAGTGTTTCATAGCCAACTTCATGTCATGCAGGACAATATAATGTAAACTTTTTGAGCTTTCAAATTGTTCTCCAAAGATTTCCTGTGGAGATGAAAGTAAACTAGAGAATCTATCTTATTGTGGATCAGTTTGACCCATTCAATTATAATAATTTTATCACCGCTCAAACTGATTTCGGAAAGGAAGACGTGTGATTCACAGGCTGTAATAAATTCTTCACCCCTCTTTGGTTCCGCACTCTTGGAGTTTCCCCGGCTGTATCTGACCTCGTGCTTTACGCAGTCAGGTCGTCGAGTTGATAATCCGTGTCAGTAATCGCTTTTAACAATTCATTTCAGACAGACAAATCAGACACACCGTTTCCCCCGACAGGTAGGTTATTCTAATGTTATATGTTAATTAGCCATATGGATAACTTTTTGACTATGTGGTTGTTTGCTGGCTAGCTAGCATTAATGTAATCTGGCTATCGCCACAGCAACTCAAACGTTCTGTCGGAGTTTCACTAGCACACATTTGATTGTTAACGATAGCTTGGCGAGAGTGACATTTATCCTTCAGTTTTCATACGAGCCTTGACTTGGTAGCTTGTTTTTATTCGGACATTTTCAGTTTCGTTTCGTTACTTGGCTATTAGCTAGCCACTTTCGTTTTGCTAAACCATTTGGAAGAAAATATTACTGACGCATTAGCCAGACAGGCCACAGTGACCACATTGAAGTTGTTACTGACCTATTCTTCAAATTGAGCACATTGCGCTCTGGTCCTGCCGAGATTAATTATTATATCTACATTAAGGAATTGTATGTTCTTCTATCTAGCAAATATAGATCGAGTCCTGTAGTTGAGTTTTATTTTACTTTTTATTAGCGCACCTGAGTGACGCCAGTCAATCACCTTTCACATGCTCGTGCATCATCATCATCAAAGACGAATGGTGTGACTGATAGTCGGCTTCCTTTTCTAGTGTTGTGTTGGTAAGAATGGATTCGGCAATATATTTGTATGGTCAAACTGTATGTGAAATATGACATTGTGAAACTTTGCACCGTTAAACGTGAGCAGGAGTCTAGTTTATGGAATTGATTGGGATCAATGCCAATTGTCATGCAAGATGAGCTTGAGTCTTGACTCAAATGGCTGCTGCAAAGTCAAACTGACAGATGTCAGCTAGCTAATGCGTTATCTCGATATTATGTAAAATTTAAAAAAACAACAACATCTATCTGCTTCTGTCCCTTGCAGCCCCGTGTTTTCAGTGAGTGGTGGTGTTGTGCCACCCTGTGGTGTTTGCACACAGTTTTTTTCCCTGGCTCCTTCTCCGTTTCTCCATCTACTCTCTGTTGCTCTTTTTTTCTCACTCTTTCTAGGTTGTTAGGGTGGTTGTGACTCCTGAGGTCTGCCACTATGCAGCCTGGAGGAGCACACAATGGTAGGTAATGGGTTATTAGCTTTTTATTCATCCTCATTCATCCATTCAGCATCCTTTCTTCCTTTCATTGTCATTCATTCATTCTCTCATCCTCATGTAGCTGTGTGTGGCCATAGCCTGCTGTCCAACTCCCTTAGGGTGTATCTGAACAACAAGAACAGACTGCAGCCCATAATCGGTCAGGAACAACTTGTGTTTTTGTAAATGATACATGTCTGTGTATTTGACCAATGTGTGTACTTTAGACCTGTGTGTGCCGCGTGTGTGTACTTCACGTGTGTGTTTCAGGTCTGGGCTGTGTGACAGAGTGTGTGACACTCGGCAGGGACTCTGAGGCGGTGTACCTGTGTGAGGTGTGTGTGTGTCGTCTCAGTAAGGCTGACATCAGGAGCCACATCATGGGGAGTCTCCACAGATACAACTACATTGTGAGTGTGGGACGTGTATTTCTGGATCTGTGCTCTTTACTCACAAGCTACTTAATGATTCTGATGTGTTATTGTAATACCTGTACAGTTAAACCACACCTCTTTACACCAGAGTTTCTCAATCCTGGTCCCAGGGACGCAAAGGGGTGCAAATGTTTTTGTGCCCTAGCATTAATAAACCAGATTCTAATCAAATTGATGATGAGTATTTTTTTAATCGGGTGTGTTGGTGCTAGGATAAGAACAAAAATGTGCACCCCTTTGGGGCCTTAGCAACAGGATTGTGAAACACCGCTTTACACAATCACTGACCTACAACTAGCCTAATACAGCTGCATGTATACCACTTGTGTGTTTCCTCTCTCCCGTGGCTGTCGTTGTATAGAAAGTCCATTACCCTCACTTTGTGTCAGAGTGGAAGCAGAGTCCTCCTGACCTGTCGAAGCTGGCCCGGCCTCTTATGGAGATGGCTCAAATACTAGAGAAGAGAGAAGGAACCGGGGACGTACAGGTATGTGTGTCTGTGCATGCTGGGGTGATGTGTGCGTGTGTGTGCAAATCTCCTCTGTCCTGTCTTTCCGTTAGGTGCTGAAGTTGGATGCTGTCATGTATGAGGATATGTCAACACACAGCGAGAGTGATGGTCAGTCCATATTCTCTCTTCTCCTTCATCCATCAGTTTTTTTTTTAATTATAATTTATTTTTTTGTACCAGTTGGCGTCACTCACGCTGTCCGCCCCCCGATCTCCCTTTCTCCTCCAGCTCTCATTCTCTTGCATGCCATCAGGACTGGGAGGGAGCAGAGAGATCTTCAGAGCCAATCAGTGAAGCCATCAGTCCAGTCGGAGTATCTTACCATCCAGTCTCCGAGAACCGTGATATCGCCTCGGAGGCTATCCGTCCAACCAGAGAAGCCTGTTGTCCAGCTTGACAACCGAACCATCCTATGGAAGAGTCCGACCACCCAGAGTCAGAACTCATCTAGCCAATCTGAGAAGTCCCCTGTGTTGCAGCAGAGTGTCTCTATCCAATCACGGCGTAGTTCGTGGGAGGAGGAGGGGTTTCTCCATGGAAGAAAGCCACTGATTGGTGAGTGTATGACCTCATGGGATGATGCGCCAACTTTTAACTTTTGGTTAAAGACATTGGGTACCACCGTGTGGGGAAATACCCTTTTGACAGTTGGTTTAAAGCCTCAATGCAGCTGTTTTTATCCCCATGTCAAATAATTTCTGGTTAACAATTAAGTACCTTACTGTGATTGTTTTCAATCAAAATAAAAAAAAATAGCTTCTTAGCAAGAGCAATTTCTCTAGCAAGAGCAGTCATTTTGCTAGGACTGTCTGGGAGTGGTCTAAGTGGGGGAGGGGAACAACGAAAACTAGCTGTTATTGCCAGACAGGTTTGAAACTCTTTCTTATTGGTCTATTAACTAATTTACCAGATGGTGATGTCACCAGGCAGGCCAAAACTCCATGCACTAAAAGGGCATTATCATAATTTTGACAGTATTATTCCAACCTCATAGTGTGGCAATGTATATAAAACACAGGAAAGTCACATTTTTGACTGCACTGGGCTTTTATTTTTTTAATGTTTTACGTCCTGTGAATCATTCCCTGCTACACACGTTGTGGTGTGTGTTTTCTTTAGAAAAAAGAATCTAACTTTTACTGCCATTTATCACTCCTCTTCTTTGTGAGTGTCTTTCTCTCTCTCGTCGCCTCTTTTTCTCTCTCCCTTGCTCTCTTCGTCTCCTTTTGTCTCTCACTAAAGGTGCTTCACTGAAACGTCCTGCGTCATCATGGCAGCATGACCCCTCTCTTTCCCCGACCCCAAATGTCACAACTGGAAGTCAGACGTCTCTGGGCGGGCCTGAGGGGAAGGGGGCGGGACTACAGGGGGTTCCTGCAAAGCTGATTCGCTGTGAGCCTGTGTTCAAGGTCAGTCTGTCTATGACGGACGGCCCCTGGCTGTTGGAGAGGAACTCCTTCAGCCTGGAAACCTCCCCCTCCTCCCTCAGACACACCTCACCCCTTCACTCCCCCATCGTAGATGCCTCACTCCAACCCTTTCCCGCTCCCTCGCATTTTCTTGGCCAGCCGGGAAACTCCGTTGCCGCACGACTCGGAAACACCCATGAAAATACACACACTCCGGGACGGACACACACTCCGGGACATGCACACACTTCGACTATGAGACTGGGCCCAGCCATACTTAATCAGCAGCCAACTATGGGAGACGAGGACACCGACACAGACCGTCTGTATCTCGGAGGGGAACAGAGGTTCACTGACTATGCTTTGTACTCTGGCAGAGAGAAGAACACAACTGACGGTCTCTACTCAGTGAAAGAGCAAAACAGTACTGACATGGTGTACCTCTGGAGAGAGCAGGACCGAACTGATAATCTGTATTCAGAAAATAACCGACTCACTGACACAAAGTTCCATGTCCGAGTGGGGCAGAACAACCGACAAGGCAGTATTTACCCCCGGTCTAGCCTGTGCCAGAGACATCACTGACACAGCGTCTTTTGCCGGGCCGATTCTCTTCACTACTGGCCGTCTCTCGAAGGAGAGCTTGACAGACACTCCTCTAATGGAAGAAGAAGAACAGGAGGAGGAGAGGGGGAATGAGTGTCATTCTGGGGCACAGAGGCTTGCAGAGGATGACAGGACAACTGACAGTCTGTACTCTACTGGAGAGAGGATAGCTGACAGTGGGTTTTCCACAGGAAGCAGGTCAACTGACAAAATGTACCAAACAGGAGAACGATCAACTGACAATCAGTCTTTTACAACAGAAGTGACAACTGACCGTTGGTATGCTACAGGAGAGGAGCTAACTGACCGTCAGTTGATGGAGGAAGAGGAGCAGTGCAGAGCTGAAATTCAGAATGGAGTTGGGCTCATCGTGGAGGTCATGGTGGAGGAGGGGGGAGAGATGGGGAGGACAAGATAGGGAGGAGAACTCAGACT
Organism: Brachymystax lenok tsinlingensis; assembly: GCA_030435695.1. NCBI lineage: Eukaryota > Metazoa > Chordata > Actinopteri > Salmoniformes > Salmonidae > Brachymystax > Brachymystax lenok. The sequence goes on from CM059806.1 coordinate 22,279,119, forward strand.
TTTACCGCCAACAGTATTTGGAAGGCCAGCCTCCACAACGGCACAAGGCGCAGGGGTTTACAGGAACTCATAGGGGCGCCGTAGGGCTTCATATGGTTGACACAGCAGATCTCAGACATGACATAGCCCTTCATAGAGATCAGGCAGGGCCAGGCTTTCACCGAGAAGAGATGAGCAGTCGTATGGGTGACATAGCAGCCATGCAGCAGGTGCAGTTGTGTGAGGCTGAGTACAGCGAAGCATGGACCTACGGAGGCACACCGCTGACCCCTGACAACTATAGAACAGGTCCACAGGGGTACGAGACTGACCCTGGCCCCTACCCGCCATTCCCAGAGGGCCACAGAATGAACTGTGACCCCTACCAAGTGGTTTCTGATTGGTTTAGAACCACCCCTGGCCCGCACTTCGTTCACTCTAACCCTGACGAGTTTACACCCCAGGCCCTCCCGTACCCCCACAATACACTTACCCAGGGGATTGAACCCCATCCCCACTCGGGTCCCTTCCCCATGAAGATGGGGGGCGTGCAGCCACAGGAGTACAGAAGCCTCTCCAGCCCCCCGTTTGTTATGGTGTCTAAATCTAGACCCTGCCACCCTCAGCCCTTCTTTCCAGGACATGGAGGGTTCCTGTCCCCCCGGCACGGCCCAGCCTTCCCCCCCAGCCCTCCCCACTACAAAGGAGCCTACTTGGGCAACAGCACTGCCCGGAGTCCCTGGGCAGCTCCAGGACCTCCCTGGGTCTAACTACCACACACCATACAAATCCACCAGGATGGTTATTTGTGGCACTTTAGACACTTTGTTGTTTTAAATGGACAGGTGTTTTGTACGTTTGTTTTATACACTCTGGGTTCTATTGTTTTATAGCTGTCTTAAACCAACAGAATCCCATCCATTGTATAAGTGCTGATTTTGGGTTGTTGTAAAATTTGGTACTTCCCCTGTCAACGTGATTTCATGACTTCATACAACTGTCAATGATTCAACTCACCAGTTCAATTCTGTTACCAATTCTGATTCATACAAGACTTGTTTTTTAGTTTGTCTCCTGCCGTCGAGTCAAGATGGAGCTGAGATGGATAAATAGACAACACGTATTATATTCTGAACTCAGTTTGTGAAACGCTGCTCCAGTGACCAACTACTGAGACACCATGAAGAAGGAAAATAATGTATTTTTGAACAACAACAAATATTTTGGTTAATGCAAAGATTTTTCTAAATGTAAATATAACCTAAGGTTTATTTTACACAATTAAGGGGGATCAATTAGGGGTTCAACATTGACCTTTCCAGAACTGTCCAGAAGGAGTCGCTATATTAGTTTTCTGTTTGACCAGCTGAGGGAAGCAGAGCTGAATAAGTTGTTTTAAAATGAGGTTCAGAAACAAAGCAGAGGACTTGTTAAAGTAAACAGTTTAATTTTCAAATGTTTTTCCCACTTGCCATGTGTGCTTCCCTCAGGAAGTTGGGTTTATTTCAGTGTGACAACAGCTCTGATCAGTGTTATACTTTGGTTCATACTAGTGGCTCTAATAATTCAACAAATGGAATCAAATCTACTCAGTTAAGCCATTTTAAAGGTGTTTGAAGATTTTTTTTCCCAAAAATGTTTATGTGCAGCAGGTATTACAGACTCCGAGCTGCTTCTTCCTATAGGCAGACTACGCACTGCACTTTTTATATATATATATATATATATATATATATATAAAAAAGAACTGTCGGGATCTCAACTTACTTTTTGAAAGTTAGAAAAGTAGAATACACCAGTTGACATTTTGTTGTGTATCAACAGTTTTCCACTAATGACAGTCGCTCAATGAGCCAATGTCAGTAAAACATTTTAAGATTGCTAGGTAAGGTAGTTACCTACCAGGGGGGCCCTCCATTAATTTTTGTAGTTTTGTCACTCTCTTACAGATACTTTTGTGCATATAGTGTATGTGGATTTGGCTATTTCAGCCACACCTGTTGCTGACAGGTGTATAAAATTGAGCACACAGCCATGCAATCTCCATAGACAAACATTGGCAGTAGAATTACCTTACTGAAGAGCTCCGTTACTTTCAACGGGGCACTGTCATAGGATGCCACCTTGTCCAACAAGACAGTTCGTCTAGAGCTACCTCGGTCAACTGTAATTGCTGTGAAGTGGTAGGCCACACAAGCTCACAGAACGGGAGTGCTGTAGAGCGTAAAGATTGTCTGTCCGCTGTTGCAACACTCACTACAGAGTTCCAAACTGCCTCTGGAAGGAACGTCAGCACAATAACTGTTCGTCGGGAGCATCATGAAATTGGTTTCCATGGCCGAGCAGCCGCACACAAGCCTAAGATCACCATGCGCAATGCCATGCGTCGGCTGGAGTGGTGTAAAGCTTGCCGCAATTGGACTCTGGAGCAGTGAAAAGGTGTTTTTCTGGAGTACTGAATCACGCTTCACATCTGGCAGTCTGACGGACGGATCTGGGTTTGGCGGATGCCAGGAGAACGCTACCTGCCCCAGTGCCAACTGTCAAGTTTGGTGGTGGGGGAATAATGGTCTTGGGCTGTTTTTACATGGTTTGGGCTAGGCCCCTTAGTTCCAGAGAAGCGAAATCTTAACGCTACAGCATACAATGACATTCTGGATGGTTCTGTGCTTCCAACTTTGTGGCAACAGTTTGGGGAAGGTCCTTTACTGTTTGAACATGACAATGCCCCCGTGCACAAAGCAATGTCCATACATAAATGGTTTTGGAAGAACTTGATTGGCATGCACAGAGCCCTGACCTCAACCCCATCACACCTAATCACCCAACATCAGTGCCGGACGTCACTAATGCTCTTGTGGCTGAATGGTAGCTAGTCTCCGCAGCAATGTTCCAACATCTAGTGGAAGCCTTCCCAGAAGTGTGGTGGCTGTTATAGCAGCAAAGGGGGGACCATGATTTTGGAATGAGATGTTTGACAAGCAGGTGTCTACGTACTTTTGGTCATATAGTGTATCATATGAACATGGCAATGTGTAACTGAAACATGTCCTCTCCACCTCATGGTGAAATGTGTAGAATTGCAGGATATTACCTTTTGAAACTGCAAGATGTTCTCCACGGGGGGGGGTTCTAAAAGTCTAGAGGCAGCACTGGACAGGCTACTCAGCAAGTGGCATTGAACTTTATTTCAGTTGTCAGTTGTCTCTCCCCCACTGCCTAATGTCAATTTGTGGGCATGATAAAACTTTTCAACCAGGTCCTTTGACTATATAATATGGTTAATGTAGCACAGCTGGAGTCAAGTTGTTTGTTTTTTATTTGACTTGTTTTCCATTGAGTCAGTCACTGTTAATGCCGTATTCAAGCGTCTCATACCGTCATTAATTGTTTTGTGTTGCTGCTGTATTTGAGTACGTTATGGCCTTCAGGCTAATAAAGTCACAGTATCTATCCATTGATCTTCTGCTCCAGTCATCTAATGCTCCAGTCACCTTTTTACCAAAGACAAACCATCTTACATCAAGTCATTGTCATTCTGTAGTAACGCCTGTTTTTTGGTCTTATGAATTTCTGACCTTGGAAAACCCTTAGAGGGTTGGGAAACAACACTGATCTACTAATATCTTCCATAACATTATCCAGCTGTCATGAGAAGGAAGTACTGTACACACCTCAACATTGCAACATAATTTACTTTATTGAATCTGGTTGTTCTCAGTAATATTATTTACATATTAAAATAGTGAAAACAAGTAAGGAAGCCAGATAATTGACTGTCTACTAGGTGTCACCCTACTACAAGTTCACTGAATGTGTGTGAAAGACATTGCATTTCCAGTCACTAAAACACAGCAAACTATCCAATTTTTGAAGTCAATCTTTAATATTTTCATATGTATTACCTTAACCTTGTTAGCTTGTTGGGTAAAGAAATTAAATACAAACTGTATTTTGCAGCGAGCTCAAACGCAATAAACTCTAGGTTAATGCGATTGAACAGTTTTGTCAGAGCCTCAGTGACCATTAACATGGCTCTCATCAGATGAGCTGTGGATTAAAGGTGAAACAGGGTCAGGAAATATAAATCTAATAATCATTGCTCTTCACCCATCCTGTTCCCTTATCATACGTTGCAATTCTAAGTAGAAGCATATGCTTGTCATACTAACAGCAATGATGGTTGCCAAACTTAAAGGTCATGAACAGTCAAAATCACGTTTTTCATGAAATTGGATGACATTTGGATGAAACCAGATTAAAGTGTGATGACCAAAGTATGCCATGCCAAACACTTGGATTAAGGAGGTGGGATTATTAAGGGGATAGGGTGACATCACCCTAATGCTTATTTTAATGCACCAATGGTAGCATGATATTCTCTTAATTTAAATAAGTACCGTCTTGTAACCAACATTGGAGAAGGCGTGTTTGCGGAGGGCCGTGGTTTATATAACTTGATAGCTACTCTACTGGTGCCAAAATCGGACTTTAGGGTGTTGGCAAATATAATAAAATGTTTACACTATTCATCTATGACAAAGATTTTCATATCATTAACCAGGTTTCCATCCAAACCTTTTATGTGCGTAAAGTATGTCAGATAAAAAATGTCATGACAGGCCTGATAGAAACAGAAATTTATGTTGGTAAAATGTATTATGCAATAAATGTCAGACACTTTTATGTGCAAATATTGATATAATAACCATCATATCGAAGTACTTTTAGATTCACGGGATGACATGTGTGGTCCTGCCACTACGACTTGTCAGGTAAGCATGCAGTTTATTAGGCTACAGATTAAATAAATTATGAACTTCACAGTTTGGTGAAAATTCAAGGTAATGAGTTTGATGCTCCTTTCCAATAAATATAGAGGGTCTTATTCTGGTGACATGATCATCGATGCTTGGCTGCCCTTTGACAAATACAAATTGTCTTGCTCTTTTGTCTATAATAATCTCATCATGTAGGCCAGGGATCATCAACTAGATTCAGTCGTGGGCCAATTTTTTTTGAGCGGATGGTCGGGGGCCGGAACATAATTACAAATAATTTGTAGAATACAAATTGACCGCAAGAAGCCATTTGTAAACGATCACATTGTGTTGGAAGAGAGAGAAATTAATTTCTCAAATGTTGAGCAGACAGGGTTTAGATTAAGCCAGGAGTAGGCCCTAATGTGTACTAGTTAAACTAGGACATTTAAGTAGCTTTCATGAACGTGGCTTAAATTTGGCTTACTCCAGGACTCCATAGTCTCCGACTAAGGTAAGTAACCCTAAATGAGAACACCTGGGTTAAGCCTGATTAGGTTAAGTATGAGCACATGCTTTTGGTCTAATGACATTCCATTGGACAGCTTGGGCTGTATCACTATACAAACATAATAAACATCTGATTAACAGACAGATACCCAGAGGTAACACTATGGTATAGTTAGCTTTAAATGAAATATTCTGACTTTGTACGTCAATACCTCTTCAACGGGACATGCCAGAATAATAAAATACATATTCAGAATCAGCAGACGATAGGAAACAAGTTAAACCTCTTTTTGTAATTCGATGTCGTAGTTCCCTCTGTAGGTGAAATGTAGTTAAAATGTTACTCTCCACCGTTCCTAGGGTTAAGGGGCCGTCTTAAAACCGCAAAGCCTATTACTGCATATTAATGACAAATGTCAATAGCTTCTTAAATCCACATGACAGAGCTTTCAAACCAATATGACTTTGTTACCTCAGAGGTTCAGAGACCTCTGCTCACTAATCCATGGCAATTAATTTAGGTATTATACTATTTTCTATTAGTTTTAATTCACTTTACACATACAGTTGAAGTCGGAAGTTTACATACACTTAGGTTGAAGTCATTAGAATTTGTTTTTCAACCACTCCACACATTTCTTGTTAACAAACTATAGTTTTGGCAAGTCGGTTAGGATTACTTTGTGCATGATACAAGTCATTTTTCCAACAATTGTTAACGGACCGATTATTTCACTTATAACTCACTGTATCACAGTTCCAGTGGGTCAGAAGTTTACATACACTAAGTTGACTGCGTCTTTAAACAGCTTGGTAAATTCCAGAAAATGATGTCATGGCTTTAGAAGCTTCTGATAGGCTAATTGACATAATTTGTGTCAATTGGAGGTGTACCTGTGGATGTATTTCAAGGCCTACCTTCAAACTCAGAAAAATTATTGTAGACCTCTACAAGTCTGGTTCATCCTTGGGAGCAATTTCCAAACGCCTGAAGGTAACATGTTCATCTGTATAAACAATAGTACGTAAGTATAAACACCATGGGACCATGAAGCCGTCATACCGCTCAGGAAGGAGACGCGAACGTACTTTGGTCAATCCCAGAACAACAGCAAAGGACCTTGTGAAGATGCTGGAGGAAACAGGTATAAAAGTATCTATATCCACAGTAAAACGAGTCCTATATCGACATAACCTGAAAGGCCATTCAGCAAGGAAGAAGCCACTGCTCCAAAACCGCCATAAAAAATCCAGACTACGGTTTGCAACTGCACATGGGGACATAGATCGTACTTTTTGGAGAAATGTCCTCTGGTCTGATGAAACAAAAATGGAACTGTTTGGCCATAATGACCATCGTTATGTTTGGAGGAAAAAGAGGGAAGCTTGCAAGCCGAAGAACACCATCCCAACCGTGACGCACGGGGGTGGCAGCATCATGTTGTGGGGGTGCTTTGCTGCAGGAGGGACTGGTGCACTTCACAAAATAGATGGCATCACGAGGAAGGACAATTATGTGGATATATTGAAGCAACATCTAAAGACATCAGTCAGGAAGTTAAAGCTTTGTCGCAAATGGGTCTTCCAAATGGACAATGACCCCAAGCATACTTCCAAAGTTGTGGCAAAATGGCTTAAGGACAACAAAATCAAGGTATTGGAGTGGCCATCACAAAGCCCTGACCTCAATCCCATAGAACATTTGTGGGCAGAACTGAAAAAGCGTGTGCGAGCAAGGAGGCCTACTAACCTGACTCAGTTACACCAGCTCTGTCAGGAGAAATGGGCCAAAAAAAGAAGCTTGTGGAAAATGTTTTACCCAAGTTAAACAATTTAAAGGCAATGCTACCAAATACTAATTGAGTGTATGTAAACTTATGACCCACTGGGAATGTGATGAAAGAAAGTTAAAGATGAAATAAATAATTCTCTCTACTATTATTCTGACATTTCACATTCTTAAAATAAAGTGGTGATCCTAACTGACCTAAGACAGGGAATTTTTACTAGGATTAAATGCCAGGAATTGTGAAAAACTGAGTTTAAATGTATTTGGCTAAGGTGTATGTAAACTTCAACTGTACTTTATTTTTATTTTTTTTTAATTTCACATTTTTTTAACCAGGTAGGCAAGTTGAAAACAAGTTCTCATTTACAACTGCGACCCGGCCAAGATAAAGCAAAGCAGTTCAACACATACAACAACACCTAGTTACACATTGGAGTAAACAAACACACAGTCAACAATACAGTAGAAAAAAAACAAATCTATATACAATGTGTGCAAATGAGGTAAGATAAGGAACGTAAGGCAATAAATAGGCCATGGTGGCGAAGTAATTACAGTATAGCAATTTAACACTGGAATGGTAAATGTGCAGTAGATGAATGTGCAAAGTAAAAATACTGGGGTGCAAAGGAGCAAGATAAATAAATGAATACGGTAGGGGATGATGTAGTTGTTTGGGCTATGTACAGGTGCAGTGATCTGTGAGCTGTTCTGACAGCTGGTGCTTAAAGCTAGTGAGGGAGATAAGTGTCTCCAGTTTCAGTGATTTTTGTAGTTCGTTCCAGTCATTGGCAGCAGAGAACTGGAAGGAAAGGCAGCCAAAAGAGGAATTGGCTTTGGGGGTGACCAGGGAGATATACCTGCTTGAGCGTGTGCTACGGGTGGGTGCTGTTATGGTTACCAGCGAGCTGAGATAAGGCGGGGCTTTACCTAGCAGGGACTTGTAGATGACCTGGAGCCAGTGGGTCATATGAACTTAAATAATAAAGAGAAATTATAGATCAAATGTATCGGTGCTCATCGGCCATTGGACATAAACATTACACAACAAGTTGGAAATCGCAAATTCAACAATGAGTGGTTTGGAAGGAATCAGTGGCTAACTGCAGCCATTGCAAAGCAATCACTAGCCTGCTATTCAGTGGAGTGGGTGTGTGGTCCTATGTCTGGGTTTACGGGTATCTTTTCCAAGCTGAAAAGGATAAACATTCAACATTGGCAATGCTGGCAATCCAGCCGCACTCAAAACAACTGGAAACTCGGAACTGGGAAATCTCAGACTTCAGTGAGTTCAACACAACTAAACTCAGCAAAAAAAGAAAAGTCCTGTCACTGTCAACTGCGTTTTTTTTTCAGCAAATTAACATGTGTAAATATTTGTATGAACATAAGATTCAACAACTGAGACATAAACTGAACAAGTTCCACAGACATGTGACTAACAGAAATGGAATAATGTGTCCCTGAACACAGTAGGGGGGGGTCAAAATCAAAAGTAAAGTCAGTATCTGGTGTGGCCACCAGCTGCATTAAGTACTGCAGTGCAATTCCTCATGGACTGCACCAGATTTTACCCCACTCTTCCACCAAGGCACCTGCAAATTCACGGACATTTCTGGGGGGAATGTCCCTAGCCCTTACCCTCCGATAAAACAGGTCCCAGACGTGCTCAATGGGATTGAGATCCGGGCTCTTCGCTGGCCATGGCAGAACACTGATATTCCTGTCTTGCAGGAAATCACGCACAGAAAGCAGTATGGCTGGTGGCATTGTCATGCTGGAGGGTCATGTCAGGATGAGCCTGCAGGAAGGGTACCACATGAGGGAGGAGGATGTCTTCCCTGTAACACACAGCATTGAGGTTGCCTGCAATGACAACAAGCTCAGTCCGATGATGCTGTGACACACCGCCCCAGACCATGACGGACCCTCCACCTCCAAATCGATCCCGTCCAGAGTACAGGCCTCGGTGTAACGCTCATTCCTTCAACAATAAACGCAAATCCGACCATCACCCCTGGTGAGACAAAACCGCGACTCGTCAGTGAAGAGCACTTTTTGCCAGTCCTGTCTGGTCCAGCGATGGTGGGTTTGTGCCCATAGGTGACTTTGTTGTCGGTGATGTCTGTTAAGGACCTGCCTTACAGCAGGCCTACATGCCCTCAGTCCAGGCTCTCTCAGCCTATTGCAGACAGTCTGAGCACTGATGGAGGGATTGTGCATTCCTGGTGTAACTCGGGCAGTTGTTCTTGTCATCCTGTACCTGTCCCGCAGGTGTGATGTTTGGATGTACTGATCCTGTGCAGGTGTTGTTACACGTGGTCTGCCACTGCGAGGATGATCAGCTGTTTGTCCTGTCTCCCTGTTGTGCTGTCTTAGGCGTCTCACAGTACGGACATTGCAATTTATTGCCCTAGCCACATCTGCAGTCCTCATGCCTCCTTGCAGCATGCCTAAGGCATGATCACGCAGATGAGCAGGGACCCTGGGCATCTTTCTTTTGGTGTTTTTCAGAGTCAGTAGAAAGGCCTATTTAGTGTCCTAAGTTTTCATAACGGTGACCTTAGTTGCCTACTGTCTGTAAGCTGTTAGTGTCTTAACGACCGTTCCACAGGTGTGTTGGGTAGTCCTTTGCATGGGGTGATGTAAGTTTCCTTCAACAATGAGTCTTCCAGATAGATGACACAGGAACCTTGGTTTAAAACTCTTTAGTAATAAAATGCAATTGCAGACAGAGATTCACATACAGAATACCTCAGTAGTATATAGTAAAGATCTGTGTGGCGAAATAAGAGACAATGCTCTTTATACTTAGTTGGTGTGGACAACCTACCGTCAATCATATCTTAACATTGTTGCATTGGATTAGATACAAATTATCTAAAATGAGAAAAACATGTCTAGACTGTGGTTTCTTACTCTACTATCTCGGCCTTGAGGCTGCGTGACTATCAGCAGGTGCATGCAATTCTCAGCCTGAGAACTAAAGCAGTACATCTCCATTTACCCAGTACTTTTCCATCATTGCGCATTGCAAGCATACAAAGGTTATCACACATATACAGTAATCATGGCATTGGTTTAGCCCCACACCTGACCCACAGGGTAACCCCCAACAGGTGCATGTTCATTCATTGTTTATGGTTCTGTCACACCGTGATCTGTTTCACCTGTCTTGTGATTGTCTCCATCCCCTCCAGGTGTCACGTATTTTCCCTGGTGTATTTATCCCTGTGTTTCCTGTCTCTCTGTGCCAGTTTGTCTTGTATGTTTTTCAGTCAACCAACGTTTTTCCTGTACTCCTGCTTCTATTCTCTTTGGCTAGTCCTCCCGGTTTTTGACCCTTGCCTGTTTTCTGGACTCCGTACCCGCCTGCCTGACCATTCTGCTTGCCTGCCAGCTTGCCTGCCACTCTGTACCTCCTGGACTCTGAACTGGTTTTGACCTTTTGCCTGTTCACGACCATTCTCTTGCCTACCCTTTTTGGATTGTTTAATAAATATCAAGACTCAAACTATCTGCCTCCCGTGTCTGCATCTGGGTCTCGCCTTGTGCCCTTATAGGTTCATTGAACAAGCATGGGAAACTGTGTTTAAACCCTTTACAATGAAGATCTGTGAAGTTATTTGGATTTTTACGAATTATCTTTGAAAGACAGGGTCCTGAAAGGGACGTTTCTTTTTTTGCTGAGTTTAGTAATTATGAGGAAAAAAACGAGCTCTGACTAGGAAATACGTTTTGAATGGTCATCCAACTCGGATTTGCAAGTCGGGAACTCTGGCCTCTTTCTAGAGCTTCGACCTGAAGATCCCTGATGTCATCATTATTCGACCTTGTTTTTTTTCTGAGTTCCCAGTTGTCTTGAAGACACCATAAATCAAGAGAACGCCAGACTTTGATAACAAAGTTTGATGACAACATTTGCCCACGAAAGACCACCGCGCCACCTTCTTGTTCAAGTGAGCACAACAAGGTGAGCACAAAAATGTTTTGTATGCTGCTGCATAAATTGTGTAATATGCCAGGGAGATGTATACTGTAGCTAAGAAAGTAATACTAAGTGTATGTTGTGTAGTAAGCTGTTAGTATGTGCCTCACCCTAATAATTTGGTCCCTTTTCCCCTCATAATTTTGCCTACTGTTCTGACTTGGTGGTGCACATGTAGCCTATATCCTGTTTTTGAGAAATGTAATCATTGAATACTGTAAGAGCTTTCATTGTCTGCTTATATGCCCCCTTTATTTATCCTACGATTCTGACTTGGTGTACAGGGAGAACACTGCCCATGTTCTGAATTCTGTCACTGTACATTGCAACAGTGCTGAACAAATAGTTATATTGACTACGACCATCCTAGCTCGCTCATTGTCTTAATCGAAATTACGGATTGTCTCTTATCCGCTCGTCGTTCCCCTTATGCCATAGTTTATACATCTCAATTGTCAGTAGAAACCACATTTGTTTAAGTAAGTCAGCCATATCAACTATGTTTTTTTAAAAGGCAGTAAATGAATAAACTGTTTCACTGCCAGACAAGGCTCTGCTGATAGTAGGGGTGTAGCAGTGGTAAGGTGTTGGGACAGCTTTAAGTAGGCCCTAACAGTTTGTGGGCACTGTTTGTCACCGTTATTGTGCAATTAATGTATTGTTTAGTGTTGCGTAGTGGCTTTGCTGGCGTGCATGAAATGTATTTAATTGTTTTGCCCCACCAAGATGTACATGCTAAAATCGCCAATGATCCTGTATTTTTTCTGACAGGATAAAGTTTGAAAACCAGCTCCAGCAGCAGATAGAAGAGCATAAGCACATTTGTGAGCGAGTTTGTTTGTTTATACCTGTTTGAAATCTATAAATCCAATATAACTGAATAGCTGTTAAAGTAAATGGCAATGACACTACCTAGCCTGCCAATAGCCTTAGAGAGCATCCACCATACTGCTTTCATCTATCCAGTCTTTCCAGATCTGTGAATACTAAATGTTATGTCTCTTCCCTCCAGAGCCCAGACAGACTGACTCTGAAATAGAGAGCATAGAAAACACCAAGTCTCAGCTGTTGAAGGCTGGAACCTCTACACGTGATGATTGTAGTGTAGACTTTAACATGGTGCTAGTGCACCATCAGGTGTGTAACTGTGATGTATCTGTGTTTGATATGAGTGTGTGTGTGCGTGTGTTAATAGAACAGCTGAAGTTGTCTCAGCTCTGCTATCTAGAGGAGGAGCTGGATGAGGCCAGGAGACAGTCTCAGACAGAGACAACAGACACACACACAGACTAAACCCTGGAACTACACACTGTAATAGTGGCCACTGTGTATATCAAAGTTACCGATAGTCCCATGCTCAGAAAACTGGTGAATGTTTTGGGATTGTTCTTATTTTAAATGTATTTTAAAATGATTTAACTAGGCAATTGTTCTACTGCCCTTGATATTGTGCATTGTATTCCTCTGTTTGGAATTGTGGTTCTGGATGATTTGTACATATTATAGTTTTTTTATTCAGGCTTTATTTAAAGGAAGCTGGTATTCGACTGGCAGAAGAAAAATGCAAGATTAGGCATAGGGGTCAAAATGAATGAAGGTTACGTGTGGTTTCAGTGAGGTTAGGTGTAGTTTCAGTGAGGTTAGGTGTAGTTTCAGTGAGGTTAGGTGTAGTTTCAGTGAGGTTAGGTGTAGTTTCAGTGAGGTTAGGTGTAGTTTCAGTGAGGTTAGGTGTAGTTTCAGTGAGGTTAGGTGTGGTTTCAGTGAGGTTAGGTGTAGTTTCAGTGAGGTTAGGTGTAGTTTCAGTGAGGTTAGGTGTAGTTTCAGTGAGGTTAGGTGTAGTTTCAGTAAGGCTAGGGTTAGGGAAAGGCATAAAAGCCGTTAAAACGGAGTTAGCATAGGCTTCTGCCGGTCAAATATACAGTATACTGTATATACAATGGCTGGGATGAGAACATCTACGCCCCTCATAAAGAGCTCAAGGATCTTTCCTGGTTAAAGGTTAAATAAATACCACTGTGTGTGTGTGTGTGTGTGTGTGTGTGTGTGTGTGTGTGTGTGTGTGTGTGTGTGTGTGTGTGTGTGTGTGTGTGTGTGTGTGTGTGTGTGTGTGTGTGTGTGTGTGTGTGTGTGTGTGTGTGTGTGTATCATGGTACACTTGTGTGTATAAGGTAGTTGTTGTGAAATTGTTAGATTACTTGTTAGATACTACTGCATGGTCGGAACTGGAAGCACAAGCATTTCGCTACATTCGCATTAACATCTGCTAACCATGTGTATGTGACTGGCTTGTGAGCAACCTTAACATGCATTACACTGTAAGTATCTGTAATTATGTTAATTATAGCATCAGCACCATTCCACCTGACAAGTTGTATGTACTAATGCTGTAGAACCTGTTGGGAGGGAGCTGAGAGACACACAGAGCTGAGGCCATGGCTGCATGCTCCTCTCAGGTCTGTTGAACCTGAACTTGTTGTCAGTCTCTCCAGGTTCAGCTTTCATCCCTCTAGTAATTCTGTCACACATTAAATGGAGTCAAACCTACAGTAACTGCTTTTTCTGGTTCCTTCATTCTGGTGTGTGTGTCACATAATATATTATCATGAAGGTACACACCAGAACTCTACAGGGACAGTAATCTAAAGCCAACACAGAGGGACTTATCACAGTGTGTCATGTGTTAATTGTTTAACTAACACGTATGTAATGTATGATTACAGATACTCAAACAACCACAGACACACAAGGAAAACCACACACACTGCTGACTTGACATGTTACTGCGTACCTTTACTCACCACAGAGAGATGACCTTCCAGCATTTCAGCTCCACTGTGTGTGTGCGTGTTTGTGTGACCTCAGTGCGTTTGGGCTGCAGTGAGTCAGCTGATACGCAGGTGTGACATTATTTACAGCATGGAAAAAGCATTCTGGGAAAGCTTACTAGACATTTTGTGTCATTTTTTCAGTGTGTGTAGGTGGATGTGAGGGTACTCTGTGTGCATTGGAGGAGGATATAAACCAACACCTGACCTCCCCTTCCAAACCCCAGTGTCTCTAGAGTTGAGAGAGAAAGCAATAGGCTAATGCTGCTGCCGACAGGATTTCTCTCAGACTCCTGATCCACTCTCTCTGAGTCCCAGCTAACTGTCCAGTTCCAAGTGTGTTTGTCCATGCCAGGTTTTATCTGCTGTACAGAGTCAGGTCCAGACCTGTGGCTCTGCTCTATGGCTAGGAGGTGAGAGAGAGGAGCTGGGTGTGGTCTTGAATCCTGTGGCACATTCCTAGAAGAGACCACACCCTCAGTCACACCTCACACACTCACGTTTCCAGCTACTAACTTAGCTAAAAAATACTTGGGTGAGCAGCATACACACACTAAGTCCAAGACATTCTCACTCATTCACACGTATGGTTATACACTCACACTGTATGCAAATTAACTTTCATGGAGTGTTGTTATCACAGCCAGGTCACCTGTGATACAAGTCAGTATTTGACTTCCACCCATGTCTGAGGGCGTCGTGGAAACCGGCCACTAGGGGCAACCAGTGAGCGATGTTACCTTCAAGTAGGTTTTGGCATTGTGGATGGCGGAGGGCATCTGCCTCCAAAGGTTGCCAGTTTGAATCCAGCGATAGATTTTTGTTTTAAGCCTATCCCAAACCTTATCACTTACCTTAACCAATAGGAGTTCATGCCTAACCATAAGATTTCGGAGTTCATGCCTAAACTTAACCATAACCTTAAAAATTCGGAGTTAATGCCTGAACTTAACCTTAAACACTTAGAAATGTGACGTCTGGAACAACTTAGAAATTTGATGTTTCAGAAACATAGATGAACGTGAGACTAGTTGTGTTATCATACACATCAGGGAGAAGTAGATTTGCTTATCTCGGTCTAGATCAGGTGTGTGCATGTAGTGTGTGTAACACAGTGCAGGGTGAACCAAGGTACGTAGGCAGACATCCACAACCGTGAGACACACCCTGCGCTGAACAAGAATGCGTGTGTGTGTGTGTGCTACAGGATATCAGGGGAGCAGGGTGGAGCTGATCTGACAGAACAAAAGACAGCCCACGTCAAACACACACACACTCAGAGACACAATAAGAAAACGCAGTGCCCCTTGGTGTAGATATGGGAAATGTGAACTAACATTTGGTTGAGTTGTCAACTAACCTGAATTAAACCTGAAATCAACAAAAAATGTCACCATGTCATTGGATTAGGTAAAAAGTTGGGTGAAAAAAAATATGAAATTCCCTTATGTTGATGACTTTGTTCAAATCCAATCAGTTTTCCACTTTGATTCAACATTATCAGATTGCATTTTTTTTTTTGAAATTACGTGTAAACAACGTTGATTCAACCAGATTTGCCCAGTGGGATTGTACTGGGCAGGAAAAACAGAACAAGTGAACCTGAACTTGGTAGTAATAGCAAAGACAGTACAGTATTAAGATAGGCAGAAACTGTTTCTCCAATGACAATTCCCGAAAACGCTTGTAGGCGATGTCATGGCGATGTTGGCTAGCTATGTTCATGCGCAGAAATACGTCATCGTGTGCGCACGTGCAGACCGTCAAATCAAAGGCACTCCTTCAATATAAAGTTTTTTTTTACGAAAATGAAAACGTGTCTGTGTCATGTTCAACGATTTAAGACATTGGCTCGAATATAAGTTGTGCCTTTAGATTTCGAGAAAATGTAGAACTAAGGAAGACACTTTTACTTCTCAAAACCCAAACCCCTGCCTGGTCTGTTTAGCACGCGTTCCCGGAAGTCTCGCGATGTTGTGGCTCTGGGTTTAGAAACTCTGTGGTAACAGTTTTTGAAATTTGCCACTAGTCAATTTCCAATAGTTTTCAACTGTCAGTTTTCCAACAGTGAGAATAGGAGGAGTTAGGAGGGAGGAATGGGAGTGAGTTACTCCCCGCGGTGTGGAAGAGGGCAAGGCGGTAGGTTTAGCAGACGCAGATGCAGACAGGTCGGGCCTGAGTAGTGTGGAGCTCCTGGGCGTTTTGATCGGATAGGGTGGAGTCCCAACCGGAGAAAGGAATGTAATACACAGACGAGCCGAGGAACACTAGTGGAAGTACCGCGGAAGGGATATACGGCCATACACAGCGGTTCAAGCAAAAAAGACAAGGTAGTCTACAGGTTGTTGCCCACTTGAGGGTAAGAGACTGAATCATTATGTCCATAACAACTCTCCCTGAAACAGGTAAATCTATCCAAGTGATGATCTATCTAGGTGATCTCTCCGTGCCTTCTATAAATTAGCCTATTGCAATAATCTCTATGTAACAAAGTGTATGTAGCCTATACTATAACACAATAATGAAATAGCACTTTGAACCTTGAAGCAGTCAAATGTTACCAGTAGTTCTGTTGTCGACAGTATGTATCGCGATCACTGTTGGATTAGGCTAGTAATAACTAGTCATAACTCTGTAATAACGTCTGGTTTCATTGAAGCTGCCAATCAATAGAGACTCTGCAAGACTTGATGGCAGTCTTCAATTAATTTATATAAATTCACATACACACGAAGAAACTGCTGTATTATAGTAGCCCTCTATTTTAGCCTACATATTGTCGTGCATAAACAAGACAATATGTTGTCTGTGGTGTTATCTAATAATGTATACTACATAGTTGGACTAAAGTCGATTGATAATCAAACTCCTATGTCTTGTAAATTACCATACAGAAGGTGTGTGTGTGTGCTGATTACAGATGTTCTGCTTTGTATCTGACTGAGACTTTGGTCCATGTCAGATAATAGGCCTACTTTAGCCTTCCTGTATGTCCGCCTACTACTTTCTCTGTGTGTGTGTATGTATGTGTGTGTTTGTGTGCGTGTTTACTACTGCCTCGGCTTTTGCCCAGGGTGCCGATCCTTTAGGGCACAGGTGGTAGTGTACTTGCCCCACAAGCATAGAGTTGCTGGTTCAATCCTTGCTTCAGCAGACTGCTCCCTCTCAGTCGCTACAATAAATGTATCTGTAATTTATTTAGTCTGCTTCTGCCTCTGAATCATAACGTCTATACATCTATACCATACAACATTAACTTATGTACAACGTATGTACAACCTGTACAACCTACACATTTGTAACTTAATGACCAACCTTCACATCTAAGTTTTTAGTATTTATATTACAAAATAGAGGATTTGCAGATTGGAATAGCACATTTGTTTGTGCATGTGTGTGTTCATGTTCCTCCTGTTAGACCATTATGCTGTCAAGGCTGCACCCTTTGTTTGCATTGTCTCAATAAGGGTCAATGTCTATCGGTGTGTGTGTTCTTGTGCTTATGAGAATTCATTCTATCCCTTTGTGTACTTGTAGTATCTGACCTTGAGTCATTGTACTGTATGTGGTGGTATTGTCTTTTCAGTCAGACAGTGATGACATCCTGATGATACAGGACAGGTAGATGTACTTCTGTCTGTGTCTGCGTCTCAAATTACACTCTAATTCCCTATGAAGTGCACTACTTTTGGACAGAGCCCTATGTGAATTACGATGGGAATAGGGTGTCATTTCAGATCTGCCCGTGTGAGTGCCAGTGATGATATAGACAGGTACCCCCTCCCCCCTTCTCTCTCTTGCTCTGTACTATTCTCGCTGACCTATTTAAACGACAAACTGTAGAATCTACCTGAATCGGTATGCAGGATCAATCTGTGTGTTTGTTTAGTGAGGCGTGTTCAGGTGTTTGTGTGTGTGTGTATGAGGTGTAGCTGTACAGGTTCTGTCTCCTCACGCTGTGTTCACACAGGCAGCCCAATTCTAATATTTTTTCTACTAATTTGTCTTTTGACCAATCACATCAGATGTTTTCACATCAGATATTTTTCATAGCGGATCTGATTGGTCTACCTCTGTTTGCACATGCAGCCCAATTCAAATATTTTCTGCACCAATTGGTCTTTTGATGGATCACATCAGATATTTTAACGTTAGATCTTTTGCAGAGCTGATCTGATTTGTCAAAAGAACAATTAGTGGAGAAAATATCAGAATTGGGCTGCCTGTGTAAACAGCCTCATTTACTTATTCACGTGTTGAGACAGAGACAAATGTTCCCTCTGCCTCTCTCTTTTATTCCCTCTATCCCTCGCTCCCTATCATGCCCCCTCCCTCTATCTCCATCAATCCTCCTCTCTCTTTTTCTTTCTCCTGCCTTTTCTCTCTTGCTCCCTCTATCATTCCCTCTCCCTCCATCTTCCTCTGTCCCCTTCTCTCCCGACGTTCACACAGGAATGCAGAGAATGATTGGTCGGAACGTTGAATGAACAAGCATGGGTTAGGCAACTCTGAGTCAGACAGTGATGATAGATAGAACTATATAGCCTGGAGTTGAGGTTTGGTTCTTAAATCCTCCTGAAGTGGTTTATGGTTTCAAACCCATTCTGTTTGCTGCTATTAAAACAGTCCTGCACTTCTCTGCCCTTTTCTGAGAAACACATAACAAACACACGCGCACATGCACACGCAGACACACACACACAATCACAAACACACACAGTTCCTGTCATTATTCCTGTGTCACCACTTGAGGTAAAGAAAAAGTTGTTGCCACAACAAAGCAAACAAATAGATATCCCGTGTGTGAATGTGTCTTGTTAGACAGGTACATCAGACACTGTCAGCACTGGATGTTGTCATTCATCTGTCCGTAAACCAATCAGTGTGCCCTTTGTTCACTTACAGCCAGTAAAACAGCGTGTGATTGGCTTAACCCAATCTAAACCAATGAGCACACACGTACACACAAACACACACGCACAGCTTGTGGAAGATATCTCAGGTGTACAGTGTTTGTTGTGTCATTTCTACCTGACTTCAGGTCAGGGTGAGTAACCTCACCTGTACAGTTACGCTCTCACTCTGTCCTAACAACTTACCTCAGAGGATAGGTTAGTGCAGGTCTTAATCAAATATGACAAAGACATCCTGTGATTTGAGAGTAGGACTATTTAATGCCTTGAGGTAATGTTATCCTTGGAGCACAGACTCATGCAGGCTAGGACTGTGGGTAGCGTTAGCCAACAGACAGTCACTGTGCAGGATGTATCATGTTAGCTGTAGGCTAGCAGTCTTGACTAGCAGGCTGCAGGTGAGTCACAGGCGCTGCTGCTGAGTAAACTACAGCCAGCCTTCTTTGCAGCAATTCGACCGTGAAGGCCTGATTCACGCAGTCTCCTTTGAACAGTTGATGTTGAGATGTGTCTGTTACTCGAACTTTGTGAAGCATTTATTTGGGCTGCAATCAGAGGTGCAATTAACTCTAATGAATGTATCTTCTCTGGGTCTTCCTTTCCTGTGGTGGTCCTCATGAGAGCCAGTTTCATCATAGCGCTTGATGGTTTTTGGGACTGTACTTGAAGAAACTTTCAAAGTTCTTGACATTTTCTAGATTGACTGACCTTCATGTCTTAAAGTAATGATCGGACTATCGTTTCTCCTTGCTTCAATAATATGGACTTTGTATTTTACCAAATAGGGCTATCTTCTGTATACCACCCCTACCTCACAACACAACTGATTGGCTCAAACGCATTAAGAAGGAAAGAAATTCCACAAATTAACTTTTAACAAGGTACACCTGTTAATTGAAATGCATTCCAGGTGACTGGTTGAGAGAATGTCAAGAGTGTGCAAAGCTGTCATCAAGGCAAAGTCGTCTCAAATATATTTTGATTTGTTTAACCCTTTTTTGGTTACTACATGTGTTATTTCATAGTTTTGATGTCTTCACTATTATTCTACAATGTGGAAAATAGTACAAATAAAGAAGAACCCTTGAATGAGTAGGTGTTTCCAAACTTTTGACTGGTACAGAATATATTTATATATTTAATATACATACGCTATATATACAAAAGTATGTGGACCCTTTAAATTAGTGGATTCGGCTATTTTAGCCACACCGTTGCTGACAGGTGTATATAATCGAGCACACAGCCATGCAATCTCCATAGACAAACATTGGCAGTAGAATGGCCTTACTGAAGTGCTCAGTGACTTTCAACGTGACACCGTCATATGATGCCACCTTTACAACAAGTCAGTTCTGCCCAGATAGAGCTGCCCCGGTGAACTGTAAGTGCTGTTATTGTGAAGTGGAAACGTCTAGGAGCAACAACGGCTCAGCCACAAAGTGGTAGGCTGGACAAGTTTTTAGAACGGGACAGGCGAGTGGTGAAGAACGTTGCGTGTAAAAATTGTCTGTCCTGGGTTGTAACACTCACTACCTAGTTCCAAACTGCCTCTGGAAGCAACGTCAGCACAATAACTGTTTATATGGAGCTTCATGAAATGGGTTTCCATGGCCAAGCAGCCGCACACAAGTCTAAGATCACCATGCGCAACGCCAAGTGTCGGCTGAAGTGGTGTAAAGCTTGCTGCCATTGGACTCTGGAGCAGTGTAAACACATTATGTGGAGTGATGAATCACGCTTCACCATCTGGCAGTCCGAAGGATGAATCTGGGTTTGGTGGATGCCAGGAGAACGCTACCTGCCAACTGTAAAGTTTGGTGGAGGGGGAATAATGGTCTGGGGCTGTTTTTCATGGTTTGGGCTAGGCCCCTTAGTTCCAGTGAAGGGAAATCTTAACACTACGGCATACAATGCCATTCTAGACGATTCTGTGCTTCCAACTTTGTGGCAACAGTTTGGGTAAGGCCCTTTCCTGTTTCAACATGACAATGCCCTCGTGCACAAAGCGAGGTCCATACAGAAATGGTTTTTGAAGAACTTTACTGGCCTGTGCAGAGCCCTGACCTCAACCCCATCAAACACCTTTGGGAGGAATTGGAATATCGACTGCGAGCCAGGCCTAATCAGCCAATATCAGTGCCTGACCTCACTAATGGTCTTGTGGCTGAATGGAAGCAAGTCCCTACAGGAATGTTACAACATCTAGTGCAAAGCCTTCCCAGAATTGTGGAGGCTGTTATAGCAACAAAGGTAGGACCAACTTCATATTAATGCCCTTGATTTTGGAATGAGATATGCAACGAGCAGGTGTCCACATACTTTTGGTCATGTAGTGTATATACAGTATATACACACACAACCTTTTTGGATAGTTAGTACTTGGACATCTATATAGTGTTTTAAGTAATAACTATTACCGATAATAAGCATTTTAAACCCAACCCTCTGCTACTCTCAGCCCATCCCACCTATCTCTGTAGACCACCCTCTTGATTTCCACGCACCATATATTTTTCAACTGTGCTGTCTCACATAAACTTTGAACTTCTCTAGTTGCATAGTATCCACAGATTGTACGTTAAAGATAAATATTTTTCCTAAGAGTATTATTATAATGTTGATTGATTGACTATGGCTTTCCAAATCACCCAACACTGCTATTTGTAGGGTTAACTCCCATTCACACCCACATATTTTACACTCTTATCCAGAGCAACTTACAGTAGTGAGTGCATCATTTTTTTTGTATTGGTTCCCTGTGGGATCAAACCCACAACCCTGGCATTGCAAATGCCATGTTCTACCAACTGAGCAACAGTCAGTCTGTCAAGCCTGTAGGCTAAGTCAGTCACAGGCTGCAGGTTTTCATGGTGACGTGAGCAAACAGGTAAAAACACTTCCTGTCTAGTTGACGTGTTCAGACTCATGTTCAGAGCATGCCCAGTAAATGCCGCCCTATATAGTGTGCAGTATAAGGAATATGGTGTAATTTCAGATATGCCCAGTCTCCATATCCCATGTACTGTGCCAGCATGCGGAACACTCTTAGCTGTGTTTTCAGTTGGTGGATGTGAACAAATCATCAATGTCATTCTGACATGCAATTGAACTGTAATATGTAACAGCACATGTATTTAACCCAGACAGGCACTGTAAAAAAAAAAACATCAAGTTGATTCAACAAATTATTATTTAGTAACTGGTTCCACAGCCTTTTTTAGTTTACTTAACTTTTCGGTCAAGTGTTACTTGAACTTTCTAGTTGGCCCAAACTTGAGAAAACTTAGGTTAGGGACACCCACAAATTCAAGTAGTGCTTTGAACATACAATGTTCTCTGCCATTACGAAAACTGTCTCAAATTAAGATCCTACATCTGTACCTACAGCCTGACACACCTGTAAGACATGTTTACTCAACACAACTATGCATGAACCTGTCCACACAGATCTCTCTCTCTCTTTCCTTCTTTCTCTCTTAATCTCTCTCTCTGTGTCTCTTTCTGTCTGTCTGTCTTTTTTAATCCCTACCTGATTTAATATTCGATGAATCATCTGTATCATAATGGCATTGGCATTGCCATGCTAAATATGACTATTTACTGTCATATTAATAACTAAATACTGTTGTGATCTGTAATATCTGTTCAATCTTGTGCAGATGTGTTACAGTAAACAGGTGTGTGTTTGTTAATGTAAAGTATGTACTCGTTACACCAGTTGTCAATGACTATGAGCTATGTATAGTTTTTTGTGTGCTCTAGGCCAACGGTACCTAGTTCTTTCTTTCTCTCTCTCTCTCTCTCTCTCTCTCTCTCTCTCTCTCTCTCTCTCTCTCTCTCTCTCTCTCTCTCTCTCTCTCTCTCTCTCTCTCTCTCTCTCCCTCTCTCTCACTCTCTCGCCCTCACTCTATCCTAGGACGTATTTCTCTCTTTATAATCTCTCTCGCCCTCTCTCTCTCGCCTTCTCTCTCTCTCTTGCCCTCACTCTATCCTATGACGCATTGCTCTCTTTATAATCTCTCTCTCTCTCTCTCTCTCTCTCTCTCTCTCTCTCTCTCTCTCTCTCTCTCTCTCTCTCTCTCGCCCAATCTCTCTCTCACCTTCTCTCTCTCTCACCTTCTCTCTCTCTTTCTCGCCCTCTCTCTTTTGCCCTCTTTTTTTCTTGCCCTTTCTCTCGCCCTCTCTCTCTCGCCCTCTCGCTCTCTCTCTCGCCCACTTTCGTATTTCGTATCGGCCTAATTCTGCTCTGCATGCATTATTTGGTGTTTTACATTGTTCACAGAGGATATTTTTTGCAGAAATCTGCATGCAGAGTCTCAATTTGGTGTTTGTCCAATTTTGTGAATTCTTGGTTGGTGAGCGGACCCCAGACCTCACAACCATAAAGGGCAATGGGGTCTATAACTGATTAAAGTATTTTTAGCCAGATCTCAATTGGTATGTCAAATTTTATGTTCCTTTTGATGGCATAGAAGGCCCTATTTGCCTTGTCTCTCAGCTTGTTCACAGCTTTGTGGAAGTTACCTGTGTCACTGATGTTTAGGCTGAGCTATGTATAGTTTTTTGTGTGCTCTAGGCCAATGGTACCTAGATGGAATTTGTATTTGTGGTCCTGGCGACTGGACTTTTTTTGGAACACCATTATTTTTGTCTTACTGAGATTTACTGTCAGGGACCAGGTCTGACAGAGTCTGTGCAGAAGATCTAAGTGCTGCTGAAGGCCCTCCTTGGTTGGTGACAGAAGCATCAGATCATCAGCAAACGGTAGACATTTGACTTCAGCATCTAGTAGGGTGAGGCCGGGTGCTGCAGACAGTTCTAGTGCCCTCGCAAATTCATTGATATATATGTTGAAGAGGGTGGGGCTTAAGCTGCATCCCTGTCTCACCCCACAGCCCTGTGGAAAGAAATGTGCATTTTCGAAATCAATAAAGCATGAGAAGACTTTGCTTGTTTGTCAATTAGGGTATGTAGGGTGAATACATGGTCTGTCATGTGGTAATTTGGTTAAAAGCCAATTTGACATTTGCTCAGTACATTGTTTTCACTGAGGAAATGTATGAGTCTGCTGTTAATGATAATGCAGAGGATTTCCCCAAGGTTGCCATTGACACATATCCCACGGTAGTTATTGGGGTCAAATTTGTCTCAATTTTGTAGATTGGGTGATCAGTTCTTGGTTCCAAATATTGGGGTTAGATGCCAGAGCTAAGGATGATGTTAAAGAGTTTAAGTATAGCCAATTGGAATTTGTTGTCTGTATATTTTATAATTTCATTGAGGATACCATCAATCAACACCACAGGCCTTTTTGGGTTGGATAGTTTGTATTTTGTCCTGTAGTTCATTCAAGGTAATTGGACAATCCAGTGGGTTCTGGTAGTCTTTAATAGTTGATTCTACGATTTGTATTTGATCATGTATATATTTTTGCTGTTTGTTCTTTGTTATAGGACCAACATTTTCCAATTTTCCCAGAAGTGGTTAGAGTCTATGGATTTCTCATTTACATTGAGATGATTACTGACGTGCTGTTCCTTCTTTTTCCATAGTGTATTTCTGTATTGTTTTTGTGATTCACCAAAGTGAAGGCGTAGACTCAGGTTTTCTGGGTCTCTATGGTTGGATAGGTTTCTCAATTTCTTTCTTAGGTTTTTGCATTCTTCATAAAACCATTTGTCATTGTTGTTCATTTTCTTCTGTGTTCTGTTTGAAATGCTTAGATTTGATAGGGAAGCTGAGAAGTCAAATATACTGTTTCGGTTTTCTACTGCCATGTTTTATCCAGGAAGTTGTCTAAAAGGGATTGAATTTGTTGTTTCCTCATATTTTTTTGGTAGGTTTCCACACTACATTCCTTCCATCTATAGCATTGAAAGAAAATATTATTCAGTTCCTTTGGCTGAATGCCTCATGATTGAGTATTGCTCTGTTCAAGTAGACTGTGATTTTGCTGTGATCTGATAAGAGTGTCAGTGGGCTGACTGTGAACGCTCTGAGAGACTCTGAGTTGAGGTCAGTGATAAAGTAGTCTTCAGTACTACTGCCAAGAGATGTGCTATAGGTGTACCTACCATAGGAGTCCCCTCGAAGCCTACCATTGACTATGTACATACCCAGCTTGCGACAGAGCTGCAGGAGTTGTGACACGCTTTTGTTGGTTATGTTGTTGTAGTTGTGCTTAGGGGGGCATATGTGCCCTCTCTCTCTATCTCGCCCTCTGTCTCTCTCACCCTATCTCTATCCTACAACCCATTGCTCTCTTTATAATCTGTGTCTCTCTACCTGCCCCTCTCTGGGTACAGTATGGGTTTTGTGTGTTGCTTTTTGATAGTGAGTGTTATCACTAAGTTTTTCCCAGAGGCGCAACATCTTGACACTTCCGGGAACTCGTCGCGAAGCAGACTCGACAGACCAGACCGGAGTTTGGCAAGTCAACGGGAGAAGTGAAAAATGTATCCGTCGTTGTTAATCTTGTCGAATTATAATGGCAGTAGATTGGAGCCAATGTCTTAAGTAGCTGAACCAGTCATTACTACAACATCATGAAAGTGACAAACTGACATGTACATTTTTTGGTCCAAAACAACGGAGTACCTTTCATTTGACAGCCTGCACATGCGCAGTTCGGCGCAACATGACCGTTAGACCCAATGATGTGTTTCTGCACATGCTAGCCAATGTCACCATGACATCGCCTACAAGCGTGATCAGGGATTTCTATTGGAGAAGCGGTTTCTGCATATGTTCATACTGTACTGTCTTTGGTGTTATGTTGGTATACTCTAGGCAACATATTGTTTTAGTAAGGTTGTTTGCTCTGTCACATGAATACACAACATATTTGTTTAGGGTACTCTAACAGGAACCTTACTAAATCAAGTAAAAAATGATGGAAGCTACAATCTATCTGCAATATAAAAAAATAAATAATGTATACATTTTTCTCCTAAAGGTTTGAGTCCCTTCCCCCTAACCCTTGACCCCTAACCCGACCCCATCATGGCCCACCGGTCCCAGAGTTCAGACATCGGGGACAACCCCCTGGATCCTAACTTCCTGCCCCCCCACTACAGAGAAGAATACCGTCTTGCCATTGATGCTCTGGTGGAGACAGACCTACAGGTACAGAAGGAATGTGTGTGTATATGTGTGTGTGGTGTGCATGCCCGTGTGGTGTATGTGTATCTGCATGTCTGTGTTTGTGTGTGTGATAACTCAGTGTGTGTTCTCTCTCCAGGGTTACTATGAATTTCTTCAGACAGCAGATGTGGTCGACTTCCTCTGTCAACCGGAAATCAAACACATCAAGACCACGATCCAGACACCCAACCAGGCGCCGACCTCGAACGTACCCGAGCTACCCTATCATGAGGTAGCGTTAATAATGATAATGATATTATTGAAGTGAGAAGATAAGTATTTATGACAGTCTGAGCTACATGAAGGCATCATAGTAAAAATGTGTGTTTTCATTTGACAGGAGTCTGCAAATGATTGATTGATTGATCAATTGATTGATGTCACTAAAATAGAGGTGGAGACATTATATACTATTGTATATATACACTACTGGTCAAAAGTATTAGAACACTTACTCATTCAAGGGTTTTTCTTTATTTTGACTATTTTGTAAATAATAGTAAATAAATCAAAACTATGAAATAACACATATGGAATCGTCTAGTAACCAAAAAAGTGTTAAACAAATCAAAATAAATGTTATATTTGAGATTCTTCAAATAGACACTGTTTGCCTAGATGACAGCTTTGCAAACACTTCTCTCAACCAGCTTCATAAGGTAGTTGGGTTGCAAAGGGTCGGAAACCTTCCGGTAAACTTCCAGAATTATTCCGAAAATTTTCCATGGGAAGTTAAGCCCTGGAATTTGGGGAATTTTTCTTAAATTCATCAAAAAGTTAGCTTATAAGAGTAAACCTTTTTTTGTGGGATACACATAAGGCAATTCTAGGTCTTGTGGCATATTTTGGTTAAACTATCCCCAATTCAATGGAATTTCAACCCTCTGCATGCACAGTGCATTCTTCCATAACATGTACAGCTGATTGTCAAGATCTTGCACACTAATGAGATGCTATTGAGACCACACTACTACACTGTCTGAGCCAAGGACTACATGAGTTCTGGTAAGTTTTGATTACAATACTGGGTGGGGTGAATATATTTTATATGACATACATAATTTTTTGTTAACTAGTAAATAGTAGCCTACAGCAAAGTGTGTGTAAATCATATCTAACTTGTTAACAATGTCTGCTAGTTTCTGCTAAAACCATGTGGGTTTTAGCTTGCTTGAGCCTGCTAACTGAGGAGTGTTAATTCACCTGTTTCCATACATGTTTCCTTTTAAAACATTTAACTTACAAAGGAGTTGTTTAATCTAACTACTTAACTATTTATCTGTACATGGAATTGTATTCGTTGTTTTTTTTACATTTTCTTTTTCTCATCTTTACAGGAAAATGCCACGGACACTATCTGATGTGTGGAGACATTTCACTGCAGTTAATGTAGAAGGAAAATCTGTGTACATTTGCAAATACTGTGCCAAATCATATGTAAAGAATGCAACAAAGATGCAGAATCATCTGGCCAAGTGCATAAAGTTCCCTCAGCGCTACATCATCTCCACCTCTCAACCAGTATTCTACAAGAGCACAGACACAAGGGACAACAGACACACCGGCCTCTACATTGCAGATGAGCTGAAGGCAGTCATCAATGACCTTGGACCACAGAAGGTATTTGCACTGCTGACAGACAATGCTGCGAACATGAAGGCTGCTTGGTCTAAGGTGGAGTCCTACCCTCACATCACACCCATTGGCTGTGCTGCTCATGCATTGAATTTGCTCCTCAAGGACATCATGGCACTGAAAACAGTGGATACACTCTACAAGAGAGCCAAGGAAATGGTTAGGTATGTGAAGGGTCATCAAGTTATAGCAGCAATCTACCTAAGATCACCAGCAACACCTGTTGGGGTGGTGTTGTCATCATGTTTGACAGTCTCCTGGATGGGAAGGAGTCTCTCCAAGAAATGGCCATGTCACAGTTTGCCGATATGGACAGCCCCATCAAGAGGATCCTCCTGGATGATGTATTTTGGGAGAGAGTGGTAAGCAGCCTGAAACTCCTGAAACCTATAGCAGTAGCCATTGCACGGATTGAGGGAGACAATGCCATCCTGTCTGATGCTCAGACTCTGCTTGCAGATGTAAGAGAAGAAATCCGTACTGCCCTGCCCACTTCACTGTTCCTCCAAGCAGAGGAAACTGCAGGTCTGAAATACATAAAAAAGCGTGAAGACTTCTGCCTGAAGCCCATACATGCCGCAGCTTACATGTTGGACCCCAAGTATACTGGCAAGAGCATCCTGTCTGGTGCAGAGATCAACAAGGCCTATGGTGTGATCACTACCGTGGCTCGCCACCTTGGCCTGGATGAGGGTGAGGTTCTTGGCAGTCTGGCGAAGTACACTTCCAAGCAAGGGTTTTGGGATGGAGATGCAATATGGCGTCGTGCCAACATATCTCATCAGCCACCTGGTGGAAGGGACTTTTTCCCCTGTTGCCTCCATCATCCTCCAAATCCCACCAACATCAGCCGCCTCAAAGCGCAACTGGTCCTTGTTTGGGAACACACACACCAAAGCACCAAAGCATGCAACTTGAGTCTGACAGTTTTATGGGCTTTCCTCTGACACCGTCTATTATATAGGTCCTGGATTGCAGGAAGCTTGGCCCCAGTGATGTACTGAGCCGTACGCACTACCCTCTGTAGCGCCTTACGGTCAGAGGCCGAGCAGTTGCCAAGCGCCAAGTCTATGTTCAAAAGGCTTCTCAACAGCTTTTATCCCCAAGCCATAAGGCATTTCACTGTAAGGTCTACACCTGTTGTATTCGGCGCACATGACAAATACACTTTGATTTGATATGTACGTACGGTCACTGTGGGGACGACATTGTCAATGCACTCATTGATAAAGCTGATGACTGAGGTGGTATACTCCTCAATGCAATTGGATGAATCCTGGAACATATTCCAGTCTGTGCTAGCGTAGCATCCGCGCCATCTGACCACTTCCGTATTGAGCGAGTCACTGGTACTTCCTGCTTTAGTTTTTGCTTGTAAGCAGGAATCAGAAGGATAGAATTATGGTTGGATTTGCCAAATGGAGGGCGGGGGAGAGCTTTGTATGCATCTCTGTGTGTGGAGTAAAGGTGGTCTAGAGTTCTTTGCCTCTGGTTGGACATGTGACGTGCTGGTAAAAATTGTGTAAAACTGATTTAAGTTTGCCTGCATTATAGTCCCCGGCCACTAGGAGCGCCGCTTCTGGGTGAGAATTTTCTTGTTTGCTTATGGCCTTATAGAGTTGGTTGAGTGTGCTCTTAGTGCCAGCATTGTGTGGTGGGAAATAGATGGCTACGAATAACATAGATGAGAACTGTTGGTAAATAGTGTGGTCTACAGCAGAGGATACGTTTATTAGAGTTACCAGCCTCATAAATTGCAGAGTTCCATATGTGTTATTTCATAGTTTTGATATCTTCACTATTCTACAATGTAGAAAATAGTAAAAATAAAGGAAAACCCTTGGATGAGTATGTGTTCTAAAACTTTTGAACGGGAGTGTATATTCATATTTTCCTGTTGTCATAGTGTAAATATAGTTAACTAACAGCCTGCTCGGTTTCCCCCAGGCAGACGCCGACGGCTCGTCTGACACCTACTGGCCGATGCACTCTGACACAGCGGCCCCGGGGTTGGACCTGGGCTGGCCCCTCCAGACGCACAGCTTTATCGGCCCCACCGAGGTCACGACCCTGGTCAACCCCAGCGAGCCCGACATGCCAAGCATCAAGGAGCAGGCCAGACGACTCATCAAGAACGCACAGCACGTAAGTGGAGGGGTGGCGAGAAGGGATGTACACTCACACAGACTCACACACAGCACTTACAGAGGCACATACACACACCTGTTCAGATCTACGTGGTGTAAAGGGGAAGTGTACCGTATGTCACATTGTATTGGTGACACCGAATACAACAGGTGTAGACATTGCTGTGAAAGGCTTACTTACGAGCCCTTAACCAACAATACAGAGTTAAAAAGTACGGAAAATATTTGCTAAATGAAAAAATAAATAGTAACACAATAAAAACAACAACGAGGCTATATACAAGGAGTACCAGTACCAAGTCAATGTGCAGGGGTACGAGGTAGTTGAGGTAATTGAGGTCATACATTATGTACATGTGGGTAGGGGTAAAAGTGACTATCAGGATTGATAATTAACAGAGTAGCAGGAGCATATGTGAAGAGTGTGAAAATGGGTCTGTGGGAGTGTGTGTGCCATCAATATGCGTGTGTGTGTGAGTGTTGGAGTGTCAGTGTAGTATGTGTGAGTGTGTGAGTAGAGTCTAGTGAGTGTGCAAGAGAGTAAGTGCAAAACAATTCAGATGAAACAAATAAATAATAAAGGGGTAAATGTAAATAGTCTGGGTAGCCATTTGATGAACTGTTCATCAGTCTTATGGCTTGGGGGTAGAAGCTGTTCAGGAGCCTTTTGGTCCAGATTTGGCGCTCTGGTACCGCTTGCAGTGTGGTAGCAGAGAGAAGAGTCTATGACTTGGGTTACTGGAGTCTGGTATAGAGGTCCTGGATGGTAGGGAGTTTGGCCACAGTGATGTACTGGGCCGTACGCACTCCCCTCTGGTGGATGCAGAGCAGTTGCCATACCAAGTGGTGATGCAGCTAGTCAAGCTGCTCTCAAAGAGGATTTGAGGGCCCATGCCAAATATTTTCAGCCTCCTGTCGTGTCCTCTTCACGACTGTGTTGGGGTGTTTGGACCATGATGATAGGTCCTTAGTGATGTGGACACAGAGGAACTTAAAGCTTTCGACTCTCTCCACTACAGCCCCATCAATGTTAATGTGGGCGTGCTCGGCCCTGTTTCCTTTAGTCCACGATAAGCTCCTTTGTCTTGCCCACATACACTACCTGTCAAAAGTTTTAGAACACCTACTCATTCAAAGGTTTTTCTTTATTGCCCATCACTTCGTCTCCATGGTGACCAACTGTCTTATTTTCTACATTGTAGAATAATAGTGAAGACATCAAAACTATGAAATAACACATATGGGGGGAAAAAGTGTTCATGCCCAGGCCTCCCATGTGGGTCTCTGTCTTGGAGGAGGAGAAGATGAGGGAGGAGCGCAGCCGGGAACTCCTCTGGAGCATCAGGTTGATATTTTATATTGATATTTTGCCTTGATGACAGCTTTGCACACTCTTGGCATTCTCTAAACCAGCTTCACCTAGAATGCTTTTCCAACAGTCTTGAAGGAGTTCCCACATATGCTGCTTTTCCTTCACTCTGCGGTCCAACTCATCCCAAACAATCTCAATTGGTTTGAGGTCGGGTGATTGTGGAGGCCAGGTCATCTGATGCAGCACTTCATCACGTAACTCTGGGTCTTCCATTCCTCTGGCGGTCCTTATGAGAGCCAGTTTCATCATAGCGCTTGATGGTTTTTGCAACTGCACTTGAAGAAACTTTCAAAGTTCTTGAAATGTTCCGTCTTGACTGACCTTCATGTCTTAAAGTAATGATAGACTGTCATTTCTCTTTGCTTATTTGAGGTGTTTTTTGCCATAATATGGACTTGGTCTTTTACCAAATAGGGCTATCTTCTGTATACCACCCCTACCTTGTCTCAACACAACTGATTGGCTCAAACGCATTAAGGAAAGAAATTCCACAAATCAACTTTTAAGAAGTTACACCTGTTAATTGAAATGCATTCCAGGTGACTACCTCATGAAGCTGGTTGAGAGAATGCCAAGAGTGTGCAACGCTGTCATCAAGGCAAAGGGTGGCTATTTGAAGAATCTCAAATATAAAATATATTTTGATTTGTTTAACCCTTTTTTGGTTACTACATGATTCCATATGTGTTAGTTCATTATTTTGATGTCTTCACTATTCTACAATGTAGAAAATAGTACAAATAAAGAAAAACCCTTGAATGCGTAGGTGTTCTAAAACTTTTGACCGGTAGTGTGTGTTCCAGCAGTGAGGGGAGGAGTGGAGTCCAACTGACAGTTACAGATAACGCCTGTATTCCCAGACCCAGGCCTTCTCACCCCAGTCCACCCAACAACACACCGTTAACGCAATAGCATTCCCATCCTGTTGAATATCTATTTTGTTCTTTTTTACTCAGTCACTATCCCTCAGACAGGGATCCAGTGTTGCAGATAGAGTCATGTTATCGATTATTTGTCAGTTATGGACGCTGTTGTCTTGAACTCTGCCAGTCAGTCTGCCCCCGCTCTGCTCTACCCTGCTTCTCCACCACACCCTGTCTCTGAAGATGAATGACTTGCACTCAGCTCAACCTCCTAAAGAATACAATTACTTTTCTGTGTGTCTGTGTGTGTGTGTTTGTCGAAATGTCACCAGGGTTGACAAACCTGTTAATCTGACTGGCCATGTCTCTGTTACTGTCCTCCCTGTCTTTCTGTGTGTGTGTGTGTGTTTCATGTCCAACTTAGCTAAATAATCCTAAACCTGATGTGATATTTTCTAGTTACTAATTGGCTAATGTGATATATCCCTGTCTCTCATTGGGCGTTGCTAGGTCATCGCCGTGGTGATGGACATGTTTACAGACGTGGATCTGTTTTCTGACTTGCTGGATGCCGCGGCGCGTCAAGTCCCCGTCTACATTCTATTGGACGAACAGAATGCCCATCACTTCGTCTCCATGGTGACCAACTGTAAGGTCAACTTGGACCTTGTCCACGTGAGTCTCTATGTTTTTGGCCTAGATTGAACTATTTTAGGTGGGGTGACACTCCACGCCTTAACTCAGTTTTCCCCATAACTCAGGTTAATCCTGTTCCTGAAGACCTACTGTGGTGTGCAGGCGTTTGATCCAGCCCAGCACTAGCACAAACAGAACAGGGCTAAGAAATAACAGTAGTTATTAATAGTTTGAAAAACACATGGTTTGAGCTGACAGTCCTACCTATAGTATTCCAGTGTTTCTGTGTTGACTGGCAGGAGGCCACTGTAAGGTCATTTATTTACCTACAGTACTATTACATGATGTCTAACTGACTAGACCTGAGCTTGGTTACATAAATCTCAACAGAGTGGACAAACTGGTTTGATTCACCCTTAGAACTCACTAAAGAATAACATCATTCATTAACCCCTTGTGACTCTGAATAACTATTTTGTGTGTGTGTGTGTTGCAGATGATGCGTGTGCGGACGGTGGCGGGAGTGACCTATTTCTGTCGGACAGGGAAGTCGTTTAAAGGACAGGTGAAAAACCGCTTTCTATTGGCTGACTGCAGGGCCGTGCTCAGCGGAAACTACAGGTGAACATAGAAATATAACAGATTTCAACACTTGACTATAGTTGAGCATAGAAACACAGCAGATAGAACAGATATCAGATACTTCTTTAGTCGCAGAAGTTAACATGTCATATCCTGTTTCCTGTAGTTTCATGTGGTCCTATGAGAAGCTGCATCGCTGCATTGCTCATCTCTTCCTGGGAGAGCTGGTCACCACCTTTGACGAGGAGTTCCGCATCTTGTTCGCTCAATCACAGCCCCTCGCTGTTGACCATGCCCTAGTGCCTTTCTCCTCTGATAGCAGCAGCAGCAGTTACTATGGTAACCAATATGGCTTGAAGCGGACCCAGTCCCTGCGAAACCCTCTGGGTTTCCAACGACACAATCCCGAACTTCCGGCCTACCCTTTCGGAGGAGGAGATTCTGAGCGCTCTGCGTTCCGTAGAGATGACATGTTCCGACACACCATAGAACCAGGAGGACTGAATCTTGGGAAGTTTGCAGTGTCACAGCAGTTCAGGATGCAGCAGGCCCGCTCCATGGTCTCCAGGTGGGATGGTGCACGTAGATTTATGTAAAACTTGATTTTATGTAGATTCACTACACTCCAAAAACCCTTTTTGTTCTTTGGCTGTTCCCATAGGAGAACGCTTTTTGGTTCTAGGTAGAACTATTTTTGGTTCCATGTAGCAACCACTGTGGAAAGGGTTCTACATGGAACCCAAAATGGTTCTACCTGGAACAAAAAGGGTTCTACATTTAACCAAAAAGGGTAATTCAAAGGGTTCTCCTATGGGGACAGCCGAATAACCCTTTTTTTTCTAAGAGTGTATACTTGGAATAGAGTACCAAAGTCAATCATGAGTATTCAACCGATTTTTGGGGAACTTTACCCATAAACAGTTAACTTATTATATTAAATGTTTTATGTGTCCTCTGTTACGATATTAAAAGGTTTTGTTTGTGTTTCCTGTGTTCCCAGGCAGATGGAGATAAGCGCCAGTGACTATAAGAGGCACAGCTACGCAGAGGGAACCCAGGAGAGCTACTCCTCTTCCAGACAGTACATGAAGCACAGAGTCATGAACAACCTGGATGAGACAGAGCAGCACTACCACAGGTACTAGTTAGTTAGTTAATTTGTTAGTTAGTTAGTTAGTTAGTTTGTTTATGTTGTCTTTGTCAACTGGACTTAATATTGTGATCAGGTCAGGCGAAACTCTTGGCCCTAGTTATAAAGCATGTTGGGTTTTTATGATTCATTATTCTGATGATGTTGATGAATGTGATGCTTCTGCTGCTGCTGCTGATTTATGAAAATGTTTGTATTCCAGGGAGCAGAGCCAGTCCAGCCACTACTACCAGGGTGGTGAGGGACCTGGGTTAGGGCTGGGGTCAGGGCTAGAGGGACCTGGCTCAGGCCATGGACACTACGACAGGCTGAGGAACAGACCAGCACTGGACCAGTACTCTGACTCAGGCTACCCCCATGAGGAACCTCCTGGTCCAGAGGGCTACGGCAGAGACTACTTCTCCTCTGAGGACCTGAAACATGACCCGGTACAACCACCAGCAGGGGGAAGGTATGTGGTATGGATAGTCCACTGGACTGGAGAATAATCAGTAATGTATGTTCACTGTTGACTGCTCCCACTAGAGTTCTTGAATTAAAGTTTTATTGATACGCACACAATGTTTCAGTCAAAACAATTGTGAGTATCAACCGCGACACTCAAAATGTGA
Source organism: Brachymystax lenok tsinlingensis (assembly GCA_030435695.1). Classification (NCBI taxonomy): domain Eukaryota; kingdom Metazoa; phylum Chordata; class Actinopteri; order Salmoniformes; family Salmonidae; genus Brachymystax; species Brachymystax lenok. The sequence continues at coordinate 22,314,025 of CM059806.1, forward strand.
ATATACTAATGTAACACCTTCTCCTTTGTCTAGGTACGGAGGTGGCAGTGGCCACAAGAGGCCGACGGTGGGCCAGCCCTACGCTTGCCTGTCGTCCCCCACCCATCCCCACCCCCCAGAGAAGCAGGTGTTCCCCGTCCCAGCGGAGGCAGACCACGACCAGGACCCCAACGTCAGACAGGGCCTCCGTAGCTGGAGGATCAACTCCTACCTCAGCGCCTACGGGGACACAGGAGAGGAGGGGCTGCCCCAACCTCTGGGCCCAGATGCTTTCCAAGACCCTGAGTCTGATGGGAAATCGTACGCCCATGAGGGGTCTGTAACCCGCTTTGAGGCGAGAGAGCCTCCGAATGTCCCCTCCAAGCCTAGACCGGATATCCGACCGCTGCACTACAGCAAGCCCTTCATGCCTGAGAGCATGGGGAAGGACAGGGCTGACCGCTGGACCACAGAGTGGGAGAGAGAGAGAGAGAAAGAGCGGGCGGTGGGGGGGAGGGAGGTGGGGTCAGACGTGGAGATGACGTCGTCGAGGGAGGCTCCGGGGGAGGTCTCGATCTCCAAACATGAGACGGTCCGGATGCGGGTCAACCCGATGCTCCAGAGGAGTTCCCGGCTGCGCTCCTCCCTCATCTTCTCCTCCTCCAAGACAGAGACCCACATGGGAGGCCTGGGCATGAAGGTCTTTATTACCTTTCATATCATCTCAGATTTAGTTTTACATTGTATTGCAACCTTGCTTTGAAATGTGCCATACGAATAAAGTTGAATTTGATTTGATGCAGGTGGCCAACGAGGAGGACGAGAATTCCGACTCGCTCCGCACCACCTCCATCGTTCAACAGATCCTGGAGAAGAGACGCTCTTTGACCCGGGAACCCTTTGAGTGGAGGAAGAAGGCAGAGGAGAACGAGAGAGAGAAGGAGAAAGAAGAGAAGGAGAAAGAAAAGAAAGAGGCTTGGTTGAAAGAGGAGGCTGAGCCAAAGAAAGAGCCCCCCAAAGTAACCCCAGCCAGCAGAGAGGTGCCTAAGAACCCCCCGGCCGAGGTGGAGACCACGAAAGTCGCCCCAGTATCTGCAGATCTCCCCAAACCCCAGGCATTGAACATGAACAACCCTTCCAATAGACTGCAGTACTTCATGGAGCTGGCTGCTAAGAGGAACGCATCTAAAGATGCTGTGATAAAAGAACCTCCTCAGAAGAAACCAGACCTTACAGACACTCCTTCTTCCAGCACGACCACCACCACCACGGTCCCCAAAGTCCCCTCGTTTTGCGTGACTGCTCCAGAGCCTGCCCCAAAGAAACCACAAGTCGTAGCCACACCAGAGCTAACATGCAAACTGTCCATCACCTCGAGTTTCAAAATCTCAGAGCCTGCCGCATCTACTACCACATCCCAGAGAAAAGACAGCAGCTCAGAGTCACAGAGGAAAGAGAAAGAGCCCGGTAAGATTCTAAAGCCATTCCCTTCTCCGAAGATCTTCAAGAGGGACACTCTGAAGCCGTTCAAGAGCTCCAACCCACGCCACGTCTCCTGTGATGAGGAAATGCTAACGACTGACGCCACAGACGCGGAGAAAAGCGAGCTGAAGAAGTCTCGCTCCAAAAGCTCGTCCAGTATGTCACAGACCGAGTCTAAGGAGGGGCTCCACAAGAACCTGGGCTCCAACACCTCCCTTAACACCCTGGGAGGGGAGGGAAAGGCCGACACCAAGCCCCTGGACTTCCTCAAGAAGCAGACCCAAAGACTCAAAGGTATGTTGTACGGTCTGTGTGTCTGTCACGGGTTGTTACGTCCATGGGTACTGGGTTTTATTTTTTAAAATGTAATTGCTGTGCTCATGATGTTGTCGTGTCTTTGGCTATGCCGGATTAAGTGATATGACATGCTATTCTATAAAATAATTTCTCTATAATTAATATTACCTGATTAACTAATCATGTAAATGTAATTAACTAGAAAGTCGGGGGCACCACGAAATAATGTTTATAGAGCTGTTATCTTCCGAATAAACTCTTAAAGACCTAGTAATCTTTTACATCAATGGCAGTCAATCAATATTCATCACCTTATTTCAGTCTCATCTGAACATTGTAGAATTCTTGGTTATCTTCACGAACCCTGGCTAACAAGTTGAATCAGCAATACAAAAAATGTGGTTTAATTATTTATTTACTAAATACCTAAATAATCACACAGAATTACATATACACAGGATGGATCATACATTGATTACTAATTATGTCATACATGAAGAACGTCCCTGGTGGACGGAACCGATATGACGGCTGGTTACACAGAGAGGGGGTTGGCTTGAATGAAAGCGCGGGAAGACTGGAGAACAGAGGGATTTGGTTTCTATCAGACCTTATGAAGCCATGCTATCGTAAATACGGAATCTTATGCATTCTAAATAACTTCCCATTTGGAACAGGAAAATGCAAGACATATTTACTCTGAGCTGCGCCTCAATAAGTTGGTTGTAGATGGAAGGCCGTGTTGCCCAACAGAGATCTTCCTGTCAACTGTCGGATGTCTCTGATGTTAGAACGAATACGTTGTAGTACCGTCGTCGTGTGGTAGAACGGATACGTGGTAGTACCCTGTTTTTCTGATGAGATTGTCCGTTCTTTCCAAGCCCGCGTTTGCAGCGGCTAGGAGGTATCACTTCTGGAGTGAATGAGAGTTCAAAGTTCATACCAAGTTGCCATACTTTTAAGCTCGTGCTATATTCTGGCTGGTATAGTCGAAATTCCTCCTTTCGGCGTGTCGATTGCCACCTCCACTCTAAAATTCGATGCTAATTTCGTTAGAAAATTATTAGCCCTTTTAACGCAGAGGACCGTCGTCCTCTCGTCCTTGGAACAGAAAGTTATTATTTCGTAAAGGGTCTTATATAATCAGAAAGAGAGAGGCGTGTTTCATAGTTTACAGCCAATGTCTCTTCACTTGGGCGGGTCCACTGAGTTGAGCATAGTTCACTCATGAAAACCAATTCTCTTATTTAGGAGCTAAAATTACATTTAATCTTTCCACAAATAGTTTCATAATTAAACATTTAAATTGCACAACAATTCCATGTGAATCTGATAACTAGAATGTGTTGACTTTCCAAGATACAGTTTATGTCATCCTATCATTAGTAAAATGTCTCAGACGCCCACTGATCTGACATCATATTCCCTGAGTACCAACGCATCTTGTCAGCTGGTTGGATTACCGAAATATGGTTCCTGTCCCCACCCTTTTGATGTTACCATACTCTCTCCATGTTAACAAAGAGATTTTCAATAGTCCCTCTGTAGAGTAGAGAGAGAGAAAAGGGGTGTTTATGGGGTCATAAACCTCACCAACAGGCCAACTTCATGACAATGTATACAGCAAATTCCCTTCGGAGCAATAAAGATTTTAATTTATTCATTTGTTCAATTATTAATTAAATCATTCATTCATTCAAAGGCTTCCTGGGACCCAAGGACAAGAAGAGCTCCGGTGGTGCGACATCGGCATCCAATGGAGACGAAAAGACCATGCGAACTGTGCCGGAAAGCTCAGAGGAGCCTGTGATCGGCACTAAACACCTGAGCTCCACCGCCGACGCTAAAGCCACAGACTATGCCACCTCCTCAGCCAATCACAAAGCTGCGTCCAAAGCGACAGGTCTGTCTCGTTACCAGAGCTCCAGTGGCTCAGTTCTGTTCAGTAGCAACCTGAGAGACGACACCAAGGTCATCCTGGAACAGATCTCTGCCAACAGCCAGAAGAACCGTCTGGAGCGAGGAGGAGGAGAGGAGGCCGGAGGGGAGAAGGGCGTAGACGTAGCGGGGGAGAAAGGAGGGCTGGAGAGGGAGCCGACGCTGAAAAAGAACCGCTTCCAGAGGCCCCAGGTCAACCCTCAGGAGAGAGATAGCCTCCTGAAGAGGATCGAGAGCATGAGGAAGGACAAGAAGGTCTACAGCCGCTTTGAGGTACTCTACCATAGCAGACAGGAGGTCTGCAGGTAGGAGGGCTACAGGAGAGGAGAAAGAGAGGAGGAGTTAGAGGGAGAGGAGGGGGATAGGGGGAGTGTAGAGAGGAGTAAATACACACCTTTACTGGTTATGTCCAGGAGATAAAATAATATATTAACAATAATAATATGCCATTTAGCAGACCCTTGACTAAATAGAAGAGACATTTACATTTTATGAATTATAGCCCTTAATGTGTAATATATATTTGATTCTACTATTTAAAGATGTGACACAACATTTGATTTATTTTGTTTCCCGATACTTTGATAAGGATTTGCAACAAAAAATGTTTAAGATATTTTTACATAGTGCATAGACTCAGTCAGTTTTAATTTTGTGCATATGATGTCATAGGGACATTAGTTTGGCTCTTAATTAAGTTACCACTGAAGTTAAAACCATTAAAACCAGGTGAACAATAAAGCACGTTAGTACCTAAAGAGATCTTCCACACTGAAAGCTGATACCCAGGGGGAGGAGGGGGTGATGAGTGGAGAGGAGAGGTTGGGATGACAGGAGAGAAGGGAGGATGAGGGAGAGGGGAGGAGGGGAGCATGAGGGAGAGAAAGGGGGAGTAAGAGAGAGGATCAGATCGTATTCCACTCACTGTCATTCCTGATGTTCTGTTAACAGATGGGGAATAACCTGGGATAACTAAAGATGGCTGAGGAACCTATTGACTGGAAGCTGAGTGTGTGTGTGTGGAGGACGCGCAAACACACACCAACATGCAAACACACATCATTCACATTCAGCAACATATGTGCCAAACACATCATCAGAAGACCAGAGAGTGAGGAAGAACACACTGAACACAAGAACAGCAGATACCTCCTGTGACTTCAGACTGCAGTCTTCGCGGATAATCAGACAATACTGTACTAAACCTTTAGAAGACTGACTATGAAACGTGAGATGAAACACTGTACCCATATAAGGCAAGCGTTGTCTGCTTGGTTTTTGCCTTATATGGACTTCATGGGACAACTTTTCCCCCGATTCACCACAACCCTTCATCCACGCCAAGAGTGAGAGAGAGAATGTATGTGTGAGAGAAAGTGTGTGTTGTGTGTGCATGTTTTACTGCAAGAAAGCAACTGAACACATGCCCAGCCATCAAACATGCCTGTACAGAACAGCACACTCCCAGTGCCAGTCGTGTGTGTGTGTGTGTCTGTGTGTGTGTGTGTGTGTGTGTGTGTGTGTGTGTGTGTGTGTGTGTGTGTGTGTGTGTGTGTGTGTGTGTGTGTGTGTGTGTGTGTGTGTGTGTGTGTGTGTGTGTGTGTGTGTGTGTGTGTGTGTGTGTGGAAACTGGTAATGCTGAAAGTATGTCTGGGTTTACACTGTGCCAACGGAGCGCCACGTCTCGTCAAACCCAGAGAACTATTATTAACCAGTCTCCAAACTAAAGACAGCAGAGAGGTAGAGAGATGGGGAGAGAGATCAAATGATAGAGGGAGAGAGGAAAATTACAGATAACCCATCTAGCACATTTGGTTCCTTGGAAGTTGTGGGAATGTACGTTTTTTGTTTTCCATTGGTTCTCGGAACAAAGCCATACGTTTCCTGACTGGTAAAACTGAACGTCTTTTAAACATTCATTCTGAGAACGGAAGTGAACATTTAGCCTGTTCTGAGAAAATTTCTAAGTTGCAGGGAGGTTCTGAGAACGTTTTACTGTGGTTCCCTGAAGGTTTTTAAGTTGCAGGGAGGTTCTGAGAACGTTTTACTGTGGTTCCCTGAAGGTTTTTAAGTTGCAGGGAGGTTCTGAGAACGTTTAACTGTGGTTCCCTGAATGTTTTTAAGTTGCAGGGAGGTTCTGAGAACGCTTTACTGTGGTTCCCTGAAGGTTTTCTTGGGAGGTTTTATTAATGTTCTGAGAACGGAATTATTTGAAGGTAATTAAATACCGTTCTGAGAACATTTTTCAATAATACTTTTTGTAACACTGCTAGCTTAGTTTAACTGTTTTGAACTCCAAGCACAGATAATATACATGGAAATGCATTTGCTTCTGCATTAATCATGCAAACACATGTATTTTTTATTGTGGTATGGAGTCAGTGAGATTCAAACCTATGATCTTCTGTTCTCTAGCCATGAGGATTAAAATACTTTTGTTGATGCTGAATGTATACATTTTTAAATAACATTCTTAGAATGATCTTTGAAAGCTATTAATGTTTTCTTGTGGTTTTCACAGAAAGTTTTCTTAATGTTCTTAGAACATAACTTTAGAACCATGAGGAAACCTGCAGAAAACATTATGCTGAAGTACCTAAATTCCCACCGAAGATTGTTGTTTCTTAATGTTCTCTGAACGTTCTGAAAACATGACTTTCAATAGAACCATGAGGAAACCTGCAGAAAACGTTACGCTTAAGCACTGAAATTCCACCTAAGAAACATATGGTTCTCAGAACCTTATGTGCTAGCTGGGTATCCTGCACCATTCCCAGAACTTTGTTTGAAGGTTGAATGCAAAATAACCATAGGACAACCACACTCTCACCAAGCTCTAAGAAACATATGGTTCTCATAATGTTATGTGCTAGCTGGGAATGGAGATGGAAAGAGATGGACCAACAGGGTAAGAGAATTAGATGCTGTGCATATGGCTTGCAGGTCTTTACAATTTTGTATTTATTAATTAAATCACCAGTACCTTAGAAGACAAGATGAGATTGAGACTGCTTTGTTGCAGCCCTGTGTGGATGCAGGTATCTTGAAAACATGCACCCTTCACTTCCTTTACTTCCTGGACTGAACGTAGTGAGTTGGATAGGGTCTGAGTGATATTTCCACCACAAAACCTTCACCTATCCAGTAAAGTCAGGTCAGACATCTTTGAGGAAGAAACCTCGGGAAGAAGGAAGGAAGGATGTATTTCTAAAATGTTGGAACAGGGCTATATTTTATACAAGAGCATAAAAACTGCCACTCCTAGCAGCTAGTCTGTCAGTTTCTCTCTGTCCACTACACCAGAAGTGGAAAGAACATTTCCAAGTACATGAACACACTTATAGAGTTATGAATAATTAATTAATGCCAGTGTTGTGTTCGAGACCACCTAAAGCGTGACTGATTCAAGATTAAGACCGTAGCAAATCGAGTCCATCTCATAACCGAGAAGTTTATTTAACTAGGCAAGTCAGTTAAGAACAAATTCTTATTTACAATGACGGCCTATCCCAGCCAAACCCGGACCACACCGGGCCAATTGTGCGCCGCACTATCACAGCCGGATGTGATACAGCCTGGATTCGTACCAGGGACTGTAGTGACACCTCTTGCACTGAGATGCAGTGCCTTAGACCGCTGCGCCACTCGGGAGCCAAGACCGAGAGCAGGAGGGGTCAAGGGGTCCGAGACCAAGTCAAGACCATGATTGTAATTTTGTAAAATCCTCTCTAGCTGTGTATAGCCACAGAAGAAAACGATATGAGGGGAAAAAGTCTGTCACTCACCCATTCCATGACATCCTCCTAGCAGCTAGCTAACATTAGGCTCCGTATTTTTAGCTTGCTATGTAAATAGATACGCTAGCCTATAGCCACGTTATGACTGACTTGTGATCATTGCCTTTGCTAGTTTGATTCTATTGACATTCTCAGTCTTAGTTACATTTGTCAGTTTTTGTCCAGAATATTGAGTCATTGAAACTGAAACGGTGCATCCCGAATGGAGGCAACAAACAATGTACCAAGCCAGCTGTGATTTACATCCTGATAGCAATTACATTGATCATGCATTGAACTGCATCCATATATTCTGCCAACAATGCCTTCGTGTAGGTCATGGAACGTTGAGTCAAATTTAAACTATCTTTAAAACCTCTTATAAAGTTGGTTTTGTAGCATCAACTGGGAATTATATATTTTTTAGTGATATTATGATTGTCTGTTTGTAGTTAAAACTGGTGATGCACCGATATTACATTTTTGTCCGATATCCGATATTTTCCTTGCCAAAAAAACGATACCGATATAATTTTTTTTTGCTGCCTTTTAAACATTCTAGTACAGTTAGTTAACACACACACACATGGACGCAGCGATTTAAGGCACTGCATCTCAGTGCAAGAGGCGTCACTACAGTTTTATTCCAGGCTGTATCACATCCGGCCAGGATTGGGAGTCCCATAGGGCGGCGCACAATTGGCCCAGCGTCGTCCGGGCCGTCATTGTAAATAAGAATTTGTTCTTAACTGACTTGCCTAGTTAAATAAATGTTACACACGCACACACACACCACACTGACCAAAAATGTATTTTGTTGCGATTTACGTATGTCCCCATTACCAGTAAAACATAATCAAAACCAATTTATTTCACTTACTTGCTGTGCTGTTTCGTTGTTCCTTTGTTCAGTCATTTCTTTATTAACCAGGATTTCTATGGAACGCGTTTGGGTCTTTGCGTGTCAAAAAAGATACACGTCAAATAACACTATTTGATGTGTCAAATATGCTTGTTGACCAATCAGGACCTGAATGTGACTGCACGTCACATAATAATTTAACGCGTTCATATTTTTTTTACGTAGTTATTACACATTGATTACACTATCACTCGTATTTCATACGTCACAACGATTCAACGATACATATGCTATGATGCTGGTAAAATTGGCTCGCGCACCTACAGTGCTGGTAATAAAAAAAGCTAGCTAGCTCATGGATGCAAACAATGTACTTCCCCAAAAACATAGTAAAACGACATAATCTGTTTTAGTAGCTATAGTTAGCTAGGTAACTATATAGTTAGGTGTTATCATCTAAAATAACCCTAATTTATAAGACAGTTCTTATTTGATTAAAGGTGGTCGGACCCATCTATGTGAAGCTAGCCACAATAAGGATTAGCCACAATAGCCACAAAGTTCAATTTCAGTAGGCAAACAACAAGTGGCAACCTAGTTAATACTTACTCACAAGGATTCTTTAATCATTGCTAAGAATTAGTGAAAATTTCAGCAGTTTCTACTGGTCATTGTTTTCAGGCTGGTTGTATTGGTTCTAGCTATGTACCAAGCTAAAGCTAGCTACCCCAGAAGGTCGAACAAATTAACTTTATGCTTTATTACCAACGCAGTATTGTAAACACACCGTTCGTGGCCGGTGTACTTTTTTGTACAGCTTTGACAGTGCTACTGTATCTTTTTTGACACGCAAAGACCCAAACGGTGTTCCATAGTATGTATGTCGGGGAAGCTAATAGCAGTGACGCTATTACTGTGTAACTTCGGTAGGGCAACATCTGAAAAATAGCGCACTTGGTAGTGTGTACAGGTGCTCGACCAGTTGGCAAAAGCCAACATCACCCATGACAGAGAACGGTTGATTGTCAAGGGCAATGAATTCCATTATATTGGCTTTAATGGAATCTCGCTGAAATGTTCTTACCCTTTCAAATGACTGCTAAACTTGTTGACAGCTCGATCCACACAGCAGACATTGTGGGCTAGGTTAGGAAGGCTGTGTTGCACATGTAGCGCAACATTTTACGTGGCGTCATTACGTCATGTACCTACGTTATATAGGTCTGCACGGTAGCTTTGACACCGGTTTTTAACATCGCCATTAAACTAGACATCGGCGATACCGATGTTGGCATTTTTAGCTAATATCGTCCGATTCCGATATGTTCACCGATATATCGTGCATTCCTAGTTAAAACGCTGTCATTTGCACTTTAAACTTTAGGTCACCGGTTACTTTGTGTGCTAAACGTGAAACGTTTTTAGCATTGGGAGGTAATAGTTGTACACGATTGGGAAATGCTTAATGGTTGTGTTTTTGTATTCTTATGATTGGGACCAACTGGCTTATTATGTCTGAGTTTATGGACTGCTTATCCTTTAACATCATGCTGTGTGTGACTGCTGTCTTTCCATCGGAGTGACTGCTGTCTTTCTATCAGAGTGACTGCTGTCTTTCCACACAGTGGTGCCTGGAGAAGTGGGTATACAAAAATTTTGCCCAAAAGTTCCCAAACGGCCCGCCCAGCGAAGGAAAGGCACCCTGTGTAAAATTTTTTTTCAGATGTTCACTCTCAAATTTTTTTTTTCAGATGTTCACTCTCAAAATGGCACCTTCTTTTAATAGAAAAAACAGCCATGCTTAAACCACATCAATCTGATTAGGTGGGCCTGTCAGGTCCTAGCTCCACAGTGGGTGGGCCTCTGTCCACCCAGGCCCGTCCTTGTCTACGCCCCGGATGCAAACAGCACATGATGACAAATAGCCTTCTAACCAACACTATGGACTAAACTTTTTCAATACCTGGTTTGCGTACCAATTTTTGCCTTAGCTAGCGTTTACTGGTAGATGTCATAAGTTAAAACCTCTCCTACCCTGCCGGCTACGGATGTCAAAACCAGTTGAGAGCTGCACACTCTTGCTGCCTGCAGATGATATTCCGCTGAAACTAGGCTATGTGTGTGGAGCGCATGTGACTGTATTTGTGTTAATTAATTGATAAGTCGTACACCTCCATTACACTACTTTGATACGCATCAGTAGGGATTAAGAAGTGATTATAAACTGGGTGGTTCGAGCCCTGAATGTTGACTGGCTGACAGCCGTTGTATATCAGACCGTATACCACGGGTATGACAAAACATTCATTTTTACTGCTCTAATTACGTTGGTAACCAGTTTATAATAGCAATAAGGCACCTCTGGGGTTTGTGGTATATGGCCAATATACCATGGCTTAGGGCTGTATCCAGGCACTCTGCATTGCGTTGTGCCTAAGAACAGCCCTTAGCCGTGGTATATTGGCCATATACCACACCCCCTCGTGCCTTATTGCTTAAGTATAAGCAATGCCCACTGAAACAAAAGTGGGTATATGGCTTATACCTGCGTATACTCTCCACTAGACCACTGGCCCTTTGTGTTTTACAAAAAGTGCACTCTCCTACATAAGTGCGCTGGTATTACGGTCCTTTCAGAATCACAAACTTGTCACACACTGAAGGCCTATAGGTTCACCACTGTACTAACCTGTCACACACTGAAGGCCTATAGGTTCACCACTGTACTAACCTGTCACACACTGAAGGCCTATAGGTTCACCACTGTACTAACTTGTCACACACTGCCATATTCAAGCGGTTTTATGTCTGAGACCGAGTACAAGACAAGACTGAGATACTCAATATGTGGTCTCGAGGAACGTTCACTGTCTTCTTGGTAAGCAACTCCAGTGTAGATTTGACCTTCGGTTTTAGGTTATTGTCCTTCTGATAGGTGAATTAATCTCGAGTGGTCTCGAGTACTACAACACCGATAAGGGGTATATTAGTGTAAATATTGGTATAGATAAAAAGGGTTTGTTGTTGATACTGTAACAAGTGACAAATGATAGCCTATCACCAGGCTTTTAAATAATTTGAGTAATTTTTTATTAACATGATTAATAACTGTAGTAAGACAATCAGAATATCACAATTAAAGGGATTTTGCACAGTAGGGAAATAATGTTTTCTTTTACAACTGTATTGTATTTTATGATGTCATGTTTAAGAAAAAATGTATTGTAATAAAGTCTTCTTGTGGCTAAAGCTGACACTGACTGGTGTGTGTGTGAGTGTGCGCACGTGTGTGTCTCTGGGAGCGCTGACTTAGATTCACTGACTGAATGGTATGGTATAGTGTATTAGGGTGTAAAACACACCAGCCACAGCAGCCAAACTGTCCTGGGCCCCAGAGAATAAAGGCTAACAAACTCAACAAAGCCAAACAATGATACTGTATACACACAAAACATTTCAGAGCAACATCCAGCTAGCATTAAATATGAAAAATACTGCCATCTACTGGTAGTAGTAGTGTGTGTGTTCTACTTCATACCTTTCAGACTGTCAGTACAGTATGGATTATATCCCTTGCACTCCGTGCAGGTTAAGTAATAATAACTACAGTTGAAGTCGGAAGTTTACATACACTTAGGTTGGAGTCATTAAAACTCGTTTTTCAACCACTCCACAAATTTCTTGTTAACAAACTATAGTTTTGGCAAGTCGGTTAGGACATCTGCTTTGTGCATGACACAAGTCATTTTTCCAACAATTGTTGACAGACAGATTAGTTCACTTATAATTCACTGTTGTAGACCTCCACAAGTTTGGTTCATCCTTGGGAGCAATTTCCAAACACCTGAAGGTACCACGTTCATCTGCACAAACAATAGTACGCAAGTATAAACATCATGGGACCACGCAGCCGTCATACCGCTCAGGAAGGAGACGCGTTCTGTCTCCTAGAGATGAACGTACTTTGGTGCGAAAAGTGCAAATCAATCCCAGAACAACAGCAAAGGACCTTGTGAAGATGCTGGAGGAAACAGGTACAAAAGTATCTATATCCACAGTAAAACAAGTCCTATATCGACATAACCTGAAAGGCCGCTCAGCAAGGAAGAAGCCACTGCTCCAAAACCGCCATCAAAAAGCCAGACTACGGTTTGCAACTGCACATGGGGACAAAGATCGTACTTTTTGGAGAAATGTCCTCTGGTCTGATGAAACAAAAATAGAACTGTTTGGCCATAATGACCTACGTTATGTTTGGAGGAAAAAGAGGGGGAGGCTTGCAAGCCAAAGAACACCATCCCAACCGTGAAGCACGGGGGGTGGCAGCATCATGTTATGGGGGTGCTTTGCTGCAGGAGGGACTGGTGCACTTCACAAAATAGATGGCATCATGAGGACTGAAAATTATGTGGATATATTGAAGCAACATCTCAAGACATCAGTCAGGAAGTTAAAGCTTGGTCGCAAATGGGTCTTCCAAATGGACAATGACCCCAAGCATACTTCCAAAGTTGTGGAAATTGGCTTAAGGACAACAAAGTCAAGGTATTGGGGTGGCCATCACAAAGTCCTGACCTCATCCTATAGAACATTTGTGGGCAGAACTGAAAAGGTGTTTGCGAGCAAGGAGGCCTACAAACCTGACTCAGTTACACCAGCCCTGTCAGGAGGAATGGGTCAAAATTCACCCAACTTATTGTGGGAAGCTTGTGGAAGGCTACCCGAAATGTTGTGGGAAGCTTGTGGAAGGCTACCCGAAATGTTTGACCCAAGTTAAACAATTTAAAGGCAATGCTACCAAATAATAATTGAGTGTATGTAAACTTCTGACCCACTGGGAATGTGATGAAAGAAATAAAAGCTGAAATAAATCATACTCTACTATTATTCTGACATTTCACATTCTTAAAATAAAGTGGTGATCCTAACTGACCTATGACAGGGGAAATTTTACTAGTATTAAATGTCAGGAATTGCAAAAAACTGAGTTTAAAAGTATTTGGCTAAGGTGTATGTAAACTTCTGACTTCAACTGTATATCACCTCAGCACGTGGACAGCATTCTTCTTTTTCTGCAACAATTCCAGTTGAATGCATTGGTGAACGTACGAACGTACCAACAACTGATGGGCATGCTCGTGATAGCCTCCGCAGTGACACCGTTATGCCTGCTGTCTTTAAGGCCACTACAAGTGTGGTTCAATGACCTCCTCTTGGACTCCAAGCGGGACAGAATCACCCAAACGGGTGACAAGGGCGTGCTACTCTACTCCGCTGCCGTGGAGGAAGAGAGCCTACCTGACTACAGGTGTCCCTCTCAGATCAATTCCGGCAATGCGGGAAGTAGTTACGACTGACACTTCTTTAAACAGGCTTGGGAGGAAAGAGCACATCAACGTGCTAGAACTTCAGACAGTTTAACTAGCCCTGAATCACTTCCTGCCGGTTCTCCAACACAAACATGTCCTGATTCAATCAGACAATCCCGTACATTGATAGTGTTCCACATCAGCCATCAAGGGGGGACGAGGTCTGTACGGTCCCTACAGGTGGCCCAACAACTCTTGATATGGGCCCTACCACAACTGGCCTCCCTACGAGCCATTCATCTCCCAGGCAAGGTGTCCAATGTGGCAGACTTCTTGTTGCGACAGAAACCGTCCCCGGGGGAATGGAGACTTCACCCACAAGTAGTGAAGATGATATGGCAGCGGTTCAGAGGGCCTACTGTAAGCTTTCCCTCCGACCCCCCTGATCTTAGAAATGCTGCACAGCATCTCTCAGGCTCGGCACAGGCTGCTGCTTGTAGCCCCCAGATGGCCAGCGAGACCTTGGTTTCCAACCCTCAGTCTTTGGTCCTTTGGTCCGTTTTATTTCATGTTTCATGTTAATCCCCTCCAAACTATACTCTACAAGTTCTCACCTAGACAGTACAGCAGAGGTTAGAGGATAGACGATGAAGTGGTACAGGTCATGTCATGTGTTACTAAAAGGCTACAAGGTTAGGTAAAGACTTAGTCAAGTTTCATCTCACTGTAATTTCCTGTCTGTGGTTGTGGTCCTGTACAGAAGAGAAGGCAATGTTATACCTGTGTTCATTCTGCATCATTTGATTGACAGCACAAAGTTCCCAACCACTGATCTCACCTCTTCTTATGGAAATACGCCTAATTTATGCAACAGAACACACCAGAAGACTAGGACTACCTATCACATTTTGCAGTATGTTTGTATTTTGAAGCTTATCTATCTATCTATTTACATAGGTAAACCGTAGTAGACAGTTTGGGCTTGGGGATCAGAGGTTTATTTTAAAATGAAAAAATTGTGGTCAATTGCCTATTGCCGTAGGCAGTTCCTACGGTCTGTCTTTCTCTAAAATACATTCACTCCTTCCTCCTTCGGAGTTTAAAATGAATGCACTGGCGTAAGACATATTGTGTAAACTCACTTTAAGAGATGTTTACAGATTCCAATATTTTTAAAGGGTAACATTTGAACAATTATAAGCAGGCTTCACATATAAAGAAGCCTTGAAGCCTTGAACAGGCTAGAAGATTTTGTGTTGTCTATCGCTTCTCAGAATTCTCTATCGCAACTGATTTATATGGTGGCTAACTATGTTAGCAACTTATGCTTTGTCTGTGGTTGTGGCCCTGAAACTAATGCAACATAAACATCTCCAGGACAATAATCAACAGTAGGCCTCAAAGCCTCATAGTTTCCTGGTGCTGCCAACACGAGAACAGTACTCGTCTACGGACATGTCACAGAGTGAAAGAGGAAGATGTCATTGCATAACTGCCGGCAGAAGGATACTTACATGTCTATATGTTTTATGATATATTGAAATATCTTGTATCTTTTGTGTCAACTCTCGTCACAGGAGATGGAGATGAAGATAACCATCCTGGTACTAATCTCAGGAGTCTCTCTCATGGGTGTCTCTGTGTGTTTGTCAGATTAGTGCTTTTCCGTTGTGGGGGCAAGGTTTGCAGCTCCACTATTTGGATAGTCACCTATATACAGTATAGATGCTCAAACTATCAACTTCAACTCTGTTGACATGCAGCAACTAGCCTCTTTGTTTGTTTTGCTGTCACCTGTAGCTGCAGCCATCGAATGAAAAGCCACGGTTGGTCAGTAGGGCAGGTTGAGATGGAAACATGGTGTGGAGAATGCTAACAGCATCAGGTGGGAACACTAAAAAAGACAGATTGCCTACTGGGCTGACAGTACCTCCAAGCTGGAACCAGGTTACAATCTGACTAGTGGGGAAAGCTGGACCACCCTGGTAATCAACAATGTCACCAAGGATGATGCTGGGTACTACACCTGTCAGGCGCACATCATATTTGGCCCTCCTGAGGCGACCGGGAGGGTAGCGGGACACCTGAAGGTCGAAGGTGAGGCTGCATGGGCTTCTTCCTGCTCTTGACTCATCACTTCTCCACCCCTTTTGACCTTAGTGTGCACTTGTTCATTTATCTTTATGCATTTAAGGGACAGATCGAAATTTACTGGGGGGGGGGACACTGGTCCAACTCAAGGTGTCATAAAAAATTGCTCTCCTCCCCAATGTTACAAATATTTTAACAAGACCCTCCAACTGTACTGTAAAATAAATGTAACACCCTCCTCTTAATAGAATTAACTCAAAATAATGTTTATGAACACAAATAACAAGAACTGTAGTGACCCTGTCTTTATAAACATTGATATCAGCTTTGCCACTTCAGCATGCTTTTGGCACAGTCGATGCCACGCAGGGCTACGGGCCAGAAGGTTGAGGGTTTGCCGACCAGCACAAAGGAGCTCACTCTCCCTGCCTATTTCATTACTTCACGATCAGAGCCGGTTGTAGACAATGATCAGCAAGGAGGGAAACAGATTTTCAACATTTTGATGCAGCTAATTGTCCACCTACAGGTTTCTGTGCCAGTGCACCACACAACCAATAAACAAAACGTACGGGCACTTCAATACCATGGTTTGCGTTTTCAACATCACAATAAATAGACTATGTCAATCTCGACATACAGAAAACACATCACTCCCTACCTTGTAGGCTTACCCAGTATCGAAGGCTTAACAATCTCCGAATGTCATTAAACATTTTGGTGTTTTGTAACAGATGTCTCTTACCGTTCATCAAATTGCTGCTGCACAGTTTGGATTTATTAATTGATTTAATTAAATTTTGTCAGTAAAAAAAAATACATAATTTTTAAACTGGGATTGCACAATAAAGTCAGGGACTTATTTCCATTGTGTTCCCTACATTTGCTGCAGCATATGCTACAGTAATATAAGGACTACGCATCTCCATCTGGCTTTCAGGGGTCACGTTTTTTTATCGTGAAGATAATTTTTTGCAGAGTTTTAAAACAGCATGTCACTTGAATATCGTTGCTTAAATCAGTGCGAACGTCAGCATTCTGTTATAGTCTTTATCTCTCTTCATCAATTCCATTCAAATTGCCTCCAAATTAGATAATTCTGTTCAAAATTGATATACAGTACCAGTCAAAAGTTTGGACACACCTAATCATCTAAGGGTTTTTCTTTATTTTTACTATTTTCTATATTTTAAAATAATAGTGAAGACATCAACACTATGAAATAACACATATGGAATCATGTAGTAACCAAAAAAGTGTGAAACAAATTCAAATATATTTTTGGGAACTTTGCACACTCTTGGCATTCTCTCAACCAGCTTCACCTGGAATGCTTTTCCAACAGTCTTGAAGGAGTTCCCACATATGCTGAGCACTTGTTAGCTGCTTTTCCTTCACTCTGCTGTCCAACTCATCCCAAACCATCTCAATTGGGTTGAGGTCGGGTGATTTTGGAGGCCAGGTCATCTGATGCAGCACTCCATCACTCTCCTTCTTGGTCAAATAACCCTTACACAACCTGGAGGTGTGTTGGGTCATTGTCCTGTTGAAAAACAAATGATAGTCCCACTAAGCGCAAGCCAGATGGGATGGCGTATCGTTGCCACCAGCAAAGCACCATCACACCTCCTCATCCTTGCTTCATGGTGGGAACCATGCATACGGAGATCTTCCGTTCACCTACCCTGCGTCTAACAAAGACACAAGATTCTCAAATTTGGACTCATCTTTCCACCGGTCTAATGTCCATTGCTCGTGTTTCTTGGCCCAAGCAAGTCTTTTTTCCTTATTGGTGTCTTTTAGTAGTGGTTTCTTTGAAGCAATTCAACCATGAAGGCCTGATTCCCACAGTCTCCTCTGAACAGTTGATGTTGAGATGTCTGTTACTTGCTGAACAGTTGATGTTGAGATGTGTCTGTTATTTGAACTTTGTGAAGCATTTGTTTGGGCTGTAATCTGAGGCTGGTAACTAATGAACTCCTCCTATGCAGCAGAGGTAACTCTGGGTCTTCTCTTCCTGTGGCAGTCCTCATGAGAGCCAGTTTCATCATAGCACTTGATGGTTTTTACAACTGCACTTGAAGAAACTTTCAAACTTCTTGAAATGTTCCGTATTGACTGACCTTCATGTCTTAAAGTAATGATGGACTGTCGTCTAAGGCACTCTTAGACCACTGCGCCTTAGACCACTGCGCCACTCTGGAGGCTCATTCACATTTTCAACTCTAGGCCTATATGGTTTTGTCACAAAAAATATTGCATAGATAGCAAATGTTCCCACTCTGGTATTGGCACTTGCCCTCTAACCAACAGCATGCAAATACAGTGCAGGTATAGCATTCTACATGATGAGATTATTATTTGTCAAATGGCAGCCAAGCATCAATCATCATGTCACCAGAATAAAACCCTCAATATTTATTGAAAGGAGCATCAACCTCATCACAGTGCACTTTCACCACCCTGTAAAGTTCATTATCATTTATTTCATCTGGAGCCTAATAGACTGCATGCTTTCCCATGATGTTGTGGCATTTTTTTATCCGAAATGTAGGCTACTTTACGCATTGTTCTTAAACAAGCATTGTTGCACATGACCTCTCCGCTGCCTGTCAGCTATTCCTATTTGCATGCAGCTTTGAATGTTTTTATATGTGGTATGATTGCTAGTTAGCCTATTGCAGACCTGGGCAAATAATCCACCTATCACTATTGTCACTGTGAATGGTGGATAGAGGGCAGGATAGACAATTAGACTGGTAGACTACAACACAACCCACTCCAAAGCAAAAAAATAAGTTTGACAACCCTCCCCTATTTTGGACCACCCCTCCCCCCAGTATATTGCAATCTGTACCTAAAAAGAAAGGACTTTTTGTAATTCATTGGGAGGAATGTCCAAGTGCAGTCTTTGGGAAAATTTTAGAGAATTATCAAAGATGTAGCTAATTAAATAACCTGGTAGATTACAAAAATTGGAAAAGAGCAGGTGTTCCTAATGTTTTGCACACTCAGTGTAGAATTTAATTGACATGATCTTAGAATTACATCTTTCTAATGCCATACTGATTTTAATGTCATACACATGTTTTAAGATATTTCCAATCATTTTTGTTTTAGATGCACGACTACCTGACTCAGGCAGCACA
This sequence comes from Brachymystax lenok tsinlingensis, assembly GCA_030435695.1. NCBI lineage: Eukaryota > Metazoa > Chordata > Actinopteri > Salmoniformes > Salmonidae > Brachymystax > Brachymystax lenok. The sequence continues at coordinate 22,332,908 of CM059806.1, forward strand.
GTTCATGGTTCTCTCTTCACTGGTAAGAATCACTCTCTATTATCTTTCTCTTGTAACAAATCATTATGATTATGTTGTTTATATACAGCTAAACTACATATACTGTATGATGCCACAGAAAACTATATTCTAAAGATTATGATAATATATACAGTACTTTATTTTTTATTATTTTCTACATTGTAGAATAATAGTGAAGACATCAAAACTATGAAATAACACATATGGAATCATGTAGTAACCAACATTTTGAGATTCTTCAAAGTAGGGACGTTTTTCCTTGGGCTCCCGAGTGGTGCAGAGGTCTAAGGCACTGCATCTCAGTCCTAGAGGCATCACTACAGACCCTGGTTCGATTCCAGGCTGTATCACAACCTGCTGTGATTGGGAGTCCCATAGGGTGGTGCACAATTGGCCCAGCGTTGTCTGTGTTAGGGTTTGGCTGGGGTAGGCCGTCATTGTAAATAAGAATTTGTTCTTAACTGACTTGCCTAGTTAATTAAAAAAATACAATGGCAGCTTTGCACACTCTTGGCATCTCAACCAGCTTAATGAGGTAGTCACCTGGAATGCATTTCAATTGACAGGTGTGCCTTGTTAATTTGTGGAATTTCTTTCCTTCTTAATGCATTTGAGCCAATCAGTTGTGTTGTGACAAGGTAGGAGTGGTATACAGAAAATAGCTCTATTTGGTAAAAGACCAAGTCCATATTATAGCAAGAACAGCTCAAATAAGCAAAGAGAAACGATAGTCCATAATTACTTTAAGACGTGAAGGTCAGTCAATTTCGGAAAATGTTAAGAAAACACTACTAAAGGACACCAATAAGAAGAAGAGACTTCCTTAGGCCAGGAAACATATGCCACCTGTCAGGTGGATGGATTATCTTGGCAAAGGAGAAGTGCTCACTAACAGGGATTAAAACAAATTTGTGCACAAACTTTGAGAGAAATAAGCTTGTATGGAACATTTATGGATTGTTTAATTTCAGCTGATGAAACATGGGACCAACACTTTACATGTTGCATTGCGTTTATATTTTTGTTCAGTGTATTTATCACTCTGTTTCTCCTTTGACTCACAGGTCTTTTGATGGGAGGCGGAGCCCTGCTATTGGTCACTCTGCTGCAGCCATGAAAGAACGGTCTAATCAAAGCAAATCAAAATGTATTTGTCACATGCACCGAGTACAACAGGTGTAGGCCTTACAGTGAAGTGCTTACTTACAAGCCCTTAACCAACAATGCAGTTTTAATAAAAAGTGTTGAGTAAAAAAATGATAAGTAAAAAATAAGAAATAAAAGTAACAAAAGAGCAGCAGTAAAATAACAAGAGAGAACAGTCTATGACTAGGGTGGCTGGAGTCTTTGACAATTTTTAGGGCCTTCCTCTGACACCGCCTGGTATAGAGGTCCTGGATGGCAGGAAGCTTGGCCCCAGTGATGTACTGGGCTGTACACAGTACCCTCTGTAGCGCCTTACGGTCAGATGCTGAGCAGTTGCCATACCAGGCAGTGATGCAACCAGTCAGGATGCTCCTGATGGTGCAGCTGTAGAAGTTTTTGTGGATCTGAGGTCCCATGACAAATCTTTCAGTCTCTTGAGGGGGAATAGGTTTTGTCGTGCTTTATTCACAACTGTCTTGGTGTGCTTGGACCATGTTAGTTTGTTGGTGATGTAGACACCAAAGAACTCTCAACCTGCTCCACTACAGCCCCGTTGATGAGAATGGGGGTGTGCTCTGTCCTTCTTTTCCTGTAGTCCACAATCATCTCCTTTGTCTTGATCATGTTGAAGGAGAGGTTGATATCCTGGCACTAGGGCTCCCGAGTGGCGCAGTGGTTTAAGGCACTGCATCTCAGTGCAATAGGTGTTACTACAGACAGCCTGGTTTGATTCCAGGCTGTATCACAACCAGCCGTGATTGGGAGTCCCATAGGGTGGCACACAATTGGCCCAGTGTCGTCTGGGTTTGGCCGGTGTAGGCCGTTATTGTAAATAATATTTTTTTCTTAACTGACTTGCCTAGTTAAATAAACGTTACACACCACACCGCCAAGTCTCTGACCTCCTCCCTGTAGGCTGTCTACTGTATGTTATGTTGTGCTGTGCTTAAACATGCCTGAGGAATACTTTTTTCTTGTCCTATATAATATTAATTTATCAATAAATTACTTCTCCTTTTCCCCGTTGGCTTGGTTTATGTTTGTTTTTGCATAATTTGTCGGTTAAATGTTCCACTGTTGAATGACATTTTACACTTTAGTCATTTAGCAGAAGCTCTTGGAGCTTTGGCGCGATTCTACTCAAGATAGGGTGTTAACCATGTCCAATCATCATCTCCATGTACATGTTTCAAAAGCCCATCATGTATAGCTTCTCAATCTTTGGAAGAAGGACACAGCCAATAGTGTCACACCCCTCCATCTTTCTAAAAATGTAATTTTCATGTTGTCTTTCATGCCTTGTTAGAGCAGCCAAATACTCCACAGAAAATGACCATGGTGATGAATAAACTAGTTTTAGTCGTCACTGTTATCATGCAGTTTGGGGTAGCCACTCTGCTGTTGTTGTCGAAAGGAAGAATTAATGCCGTGGTCTTCCAACATGGCCGCCAGGAGGCGTCGTACGTCAACTGCACGCCCAGTTGACACAGCCAACCGCCGTAGAGAATCGAAAGATGGCGGAAGCGGATGATGAAGTGGATTCTGAATAAAATGGCTGTAGAATCAAGGAGAATTGGAGTATTGTCCAAAATAATGGAAAACTGAGCAAAGTAGTGTACAGTGATGAGAATGACCCTTCATATCTAGTAGGAGTACAGTTTGTTAATGAGGAGCAGCTGAGCAGAGTACCAATCTTGAAGAAACCATTTGAGTTCTCCAAACTGGAGAGAGTGCTGGGTAAAGTGAAGGCTGTGAGGATGACGAGAGGCGGGCTTTGTTTAGATTTTTTGTGCTTCTGCGGATCAGAAGTAATGTGAGTTGTGTCTTAACCGATTTTATAAGTTTGAAGTGTCGTGTGTGTCGATTCGGAACAGGGCACCCCTCAAGGGGGTTATATCTGTCTTTTCGTGGGTCGATTTTGAAGAGATTAAAAATATTCCTGGAGTGATTGAAGCACGTCGGATGAATCGTGTGGTGAATGGTGAAAAAGTGAAGATCTCTATCTGTTCTTTTGTTTTTTGATATGGAGTCTCTCCCCTACTCAAGTACAGTTAGGGTATATTAACTACAGTCAGAGCATTTATCCCAAGACCAATGCAGTGTGATCATTGTAAAGCTTTTGATCATGTATCAAGTGTTTGCAGAAAGGAGAAGCCGAGATGTCCAAGTTGTGGAAAATATCATATTATGTGTTATAAATGTGATTAATATGTGACATGTTTCAATTGCGGTGGGAACCATGAAGCCACATCTTCCGAATTCCCCACAAGGGTGAACGAGAATGAGGTGGCGAAAGTCAGGGTTGTACAGAGCCTTTCATCTGCAGCAGCTGTGAAAAGGGTTGAGGGTTTGAATGGTGCACCAGAAGAGTCCATGGTGGTGGATAGACCTACACTGCAGGTTGCATGGGTTGCCTTTCACCAGCAGGATCCTGACATTTTAAAGGTTAAGAAGGTGGACTTTGGCCTTTATAGCTATGGTAATTAATGGCACTGCCAAGGTGGAGAGAAGGTCCAGGAAGATAGAAATCATAGTGGATGCAGCGGAGCGGTTTCTGGGGCTGAAAGATTTCTCAGAGTTACATGGAATATTGGAACAAGCCGTACCACCCTCTCAGGTCCTAGAGCCTGAGAAGGTAGATATGGAGAATTAAAAGAAGGAAGAAGTGGGAGTTTTGTTTGTTTTGGCAATGTACTATTTTTATTAGGGTGGATTAAGTTAGTTTCCCTATTACGTACCGATTTTGATTTTTACAATTTTGAGGGGGTTTCAACCCATCTAGTTGGTGGTGACAATACACCATTTTGGGTTGTAGTCGGCCATAAAACCCACAGAAGAAGAAGAAGACAGGGACGTGAAAGGGTATCAAGCACGTGAAGCGTGGTTGGAAGTGTGCGCTTGTTTGAAATGGAAAAGTGTTGCGGTAGCTTTTTATAAAGACGAACATCAAGACGAAGTAGCTGCTTTACAAATGGGATGCACTGTTGAGCGCTACATCCCGAGGGGTTTGTTCTGATTGTACAGAGATTGTGACAGCCGGTTAAATGGCGTCCCTTGAAAAGGCGAGAACAAGATGTACAGTACCAGTCAAAAGTGTTAAACAAATATATTTGAGATTCTTCAAAGTAGCCACCCTTTGCCTTGATGACAGCTTTGCACACTCTTGGCATTCTCTCAACCAGCTTCATGAGGTAGTCACCTGGAATGCATTTCAATTAACAGGTGTGCCTTGTTAAAAGTTAATTTGTGGAATTTCTTTCCTTCTTAATGCGTTTTGAGCCAATCAGTTGTGTTGTGACAAGGTAAGAGTGGTATACAGAAAATAGCTCTATTTGGTAAAAGACCAAGTCCATATTATAGCAAGAACAGCTCAAATAAGCAAAGAGAAACGATAGTCCATAATTACTTTAAGACGTGAAGATCCGTCAATTTCGGAAAATTTAAAGAACTTTGAAAGTTTCTTCAAGTTCAGTCACAAAAACCATCAAGAGCTATGATGAAACTGGTTCTCATGAGGACTGCCACAGGAAGAGAAGACCCAGACTCTGCTGCAGAGGATACGTTCATTAGAGTTAACTGCCTCAGAAATTGCAGCCCAAATAAATACTTCACAAAGTTCAAGTAACAGACACATCTCAACTGTTCAGAGGAGACTGCATGAATCAAGCATTCATTGTCAAATTACTGCAAAAAAAATACACTATTAAAGAACACCAATAAGAAGAAGAGACTTCTTTTAGCAATGGACATTAGACAGGTGTAAATCTGTCCTTTGGTGTGATGAGTCCAAATTTGAGATTTTTGGTTCCAACCGCCATGTCTTTGTAAGACTCATAGTAGGTAAACGGATTACTATAATTTATTTTTCAACAGGACAATGATCCAACACATCTCCAGGTTGTGTAAGGGTATTTGACCAAGAAGGAGAGTGATGGCTTGCTGCATCAGATGACCTGGCCTCCACAATCACCTGACCTCAACCCAATTGAGATGGTTTAGAACAAGTTGGACCGAAGAGTGAAGGAAAAGCAGCCAACAGGTGCTCAGCATATGTGGGAACTCCTTCAAGACTGTTGGAAAAGCATTCCAGGTGAAGCTGGTTGAGAGAATGCCAAGAGTGTGCAAAGCTGTCATCAAAGCAAAGGGTGGCTACTTTAAAGAATCTAAAATATATATTGATTTGTTTAACACTTTTTTGGTTACTAGGGTACATGATTCCATATGTGTTATTTTATAGTTTGGATGTCTTCACTATTATTCTTGAATAAGTAGGTGTGTCCAAACTTTTAGCGGGTACTGTGCACGATTTAGAACTGTAGCTAGCTAGCCAACCTTCTCCAACTTTCTTCTCCTGGACTATCAGCTTTTCATACCATAAGGTAATATTAAAAACATGAATTATACTGCAATGGTGAATTATACTCCAACAGTATAATTTAAATAGCAACCACTAACTCGTAGCTAGCTAGCATGGTAATGTTAACTGTATAGTACAGCTCTAGCTACTAGCATTCGTTTTCATGGGTAAGATAAGTGCTATAATGCAGTTCCACCTCCGCCAAAACAACCGCTATGCGGGTGTCGACCAACTCTAATCTGATTGAATCGAGCCCTAGAACATGTTTGCATGGATGTTGTCATATGTTTGGATCCTGTTGTGTATCTATAATTATATCAGGTAATATGCAGTCCACAAGAAACCGCAACAGTTAACTGATCATTTAAGATACTAATTGCATAAACAAGGTAACGGGAGTATAGTACAGTAATAAACCAACCTCATTAGAACAACATATGTTATGATTATGCTATCATAATCGTTCCATAAACTCAGGTGATCTTAAATTCACCAATGTGAAAAATAATTCTTAAGACTTTTGGAGACTATAGTGGTTGTTTAGAAATTGTATTTCTGTCTGAGTGGGGATTTGAATTGGTACACTTCTGGTCCAGTCTTCCCCTTCCTCAAACAGGAAAAAACTACATTTTCATTGTTTTTTTAGCTTACAATAATAAGTAATGAACACTTATATTATGAAGAAGAACCCTCAATTGTTCCCCTCCTTTACATACTATTGTTCCCCAGCTTTGGTGCAGAGCAACTTACAGTAGTGAGTGCATACATTTTTGTGTTTTTTCATACTGGTCCCTGTGGGAATTGAACCCACAACCCTGCCATTGCAAGTGGTCTACCTACTGAGCCACATGGATAAACATGTATGACAAATGCCATTTTGACTCACTGAATCCTTTTGCTTGTTACTGCAGTGATTTTCAACATGGGGTTGGTGTTCCCACATACCATATCAGTGTTTTCTTTGTGGGTACTTGGCCCAGGCCTATCCACCTGGGATACTTGGTAAGACTCATAGGAACATAAGCCTACTGGTAAACTGGACATGAGGAGGTACATCAAGAAGTATACTCTGAGGCAGAGAAAAATGTTATTAGGTGTACAGAAAAACTAAAAAGGTTAAGAACCACCATTACGGAACTAAATCTTAACTGTCATTCCTATCTTACCTCAGAAATCAAAGAAAAGGGCCACTACTACTTCGTCTGCTATTACTATCTGCCTGCTTATTATTTTGGTCCTTGTTTTCCTAAATAAAATGAACATAAATACTATGTTGTATAGTAGTCCAATCTACACTGAACAAAAATATTATCATGTAAAGTGTTTTCATGAGCTGAAATAAAAGATCCCATAAATTGTCCATACGCACAAAAAGCTTATTTCTCTCAAATTTGGTGCACAAATTTATTTACATCTTCTTAGTAAGCATTTCTTCTTTTCCAAGATAATCCATCCACCTGACAGGTGTGGCACATCAAGAACCTGAATAAACACAAGTGCATATTGTGCTGGGGACAATAAAAGGCCACTGTAAAATGTGCAGTTTTGTCACACAAAACTATACCACAGACGCAATTGGCATGCTGACTGCAGGAATTTCCACCAGAGCTGTTGCCAGAGAATTTCATGTTAATTTCTCTACCATAAGCCGCCTCCAAAGCCGTTTTAGAGAATTTGGCAGTACGTCCAACCGGCAGTACGTCCAACCGGCCTCACAACTGCAACATGTATAGCATTGTGTGGGCGAGCGGTTTGTTCATGTCAACGTTGGGAACAGAGTGCCCCATGGTGGTGGTGGGGTTATGGTATGGGCAGGCATAAGCTACGAACAACGAATACAATTGCATTTTATCAATGGCAATTGGAATGCACCGAGATACTGTGACGAGATCCTAAGGCCCACTGTTGTGCCATTCATCCACCACCATCACCTCATGTTTCAGCATGATAATGCACAGCCCCATGTCGCAAGGATCTGTACACAATTGTTGGAAGCTGAAAATATCCCAGTTCTTCCATGGCCTGCATACTCACCAGATATGTCACCCATTGAGCACTTTTGGGTTGCTCTGGATCGACGTGTACGACAGCTTGCTCCAGTTCCCACCAAGTCTGGTGATCAGACCAGATGCTGACTGGTTTTCTGAATCCACACCCCCTTTTTTTAAGGTATCTATGACCAACAAATGCATATCTGTATTCCCAGTCTTGTGAAATCCATAGATTAGGCCATAATTAATTTAATTGACTGATTTCCTTATATGAACTGTAACTCCATAAAGTCTTTGAAATTGTTGCATGTTGCGTTTATATGTTAGTTCAGACATCATGTTTCACAGAAAAGTTATTGTGTTTTTTTGACCATTGTAGCTGAAACATTATAGGAACTTTATTGTTACCCAGAAATTATTTGAGTAACACACTAAACCGACAGTTAAGTCTACTTAGAGATTACTTTATCATCTAGGAGCCTTGTTTTATAATAATCATTTTATGTTGGGCCTTCAATTATCTGTATCCAGCAAATGTTCAACTGATAAAAAATGGCAGTGGTCAGGATCATGCTTGTCTTTCTTGTCTTCGCCCAACTGTCGGTGAACATGACAGAATGGGACAGAGCTTTTGCGTGTATTTGTATTTGTATTTATTATGGATCCCCATTAGCTGCCAAGGCAGCAGCTACTCTTCCTGGGGTCCAGCAAAATTAAGGCAGTTTATACCATTTTAAAAACATCACAATACATTCACAGATTTCACAACACACTGTGTGCCCTCAGGCCCCTACTCCACCACTACCACATATCTACAGTACTAAATACATGTGTATATGTGTGTATAGTGCGTATGTTATCGTGTGTATGCATGTATCTGTGCCAACGTTTGTATTGCTTCACACTCCCTGCTGTTCCATAAGGTGTTTTTTTTATCTGTTTTTTTAAATCTAAATGTACTGCTTGCATCAGTTACTTGATGTTTAATAGAGTTCCATGTAGTCATTGCTCTATGTATGTAACAGCTCTATGTATGTAACAGAACCCCAGTTCAGTTTCTGGGGTTTGTGAAAGATATTGTCTCTAGAGCGCTGGTCTTCAGTTATACTCAGTGACAATAGGAAACAGCGTACAGTTGGCAGCATGCCAAGACCTTGGCCAGTAAAACGTGAAAGTAGACGGTAAGTTTCGGTTTCCAAATCGCAACGTCAGGGAAATAGTACCCTGGACCGCATACACATCCTCAGCAATGTAGACGTTCAATTTCAGTTTCCAAATCCCAACGTCAAGGCCATAGCACCCGGGACCATATAAATATTCCCAGCTCATACCGAGCAATATAACAACACCAACAGGTCATTTGTTTTTCAACAGCATTTTGTTAATTTGTTCTTCAACATTCTTTAGCATTTGTTCTCCAACATTGAGGACCATGAACACAGGTACTGTAGACAATTAATACTTTTAAGTTATTTTGCTTATTTTATCCTGTATAGTTTTTGTATAGTTTTTGTTTATTTATTTACATAACGGCAGTATTTCTGTGCATTCATGGGCATTTATGTGCATGCATGTGCATTGACGAGTCCTGATCTGTGTGTGTGCGTGCGTGTTTGTGTGTTTGTTGCCCAGACTGGATGCCCACCCTGTGGTCAGAGTGTTTTGAGGAGATGTTGGATGAGGAGCTGGGCAGCAGTGACCAGTGGGCCTTCCACTTCAACTACAGCCTGACAGAAACACTCACCAAGGAGGAGAGGAGGAGAAGATGGCGGGTGTACAGCCACTGTGCCTACGGACAGTACGTTTTTCCCTTACTATAATTATATTTATGCTTTTTATGTATAGGCCTGTGATTTGCCCATAGAGAATGATAGTAGCCTCTAGTGGCCAAAAGGCCTCATTGGAATGGGCAGCACCATTGAGGGCTTCCCTAATTTTTATCTAGTCAAATGGGTGGGACTTCCAACTTCATTGGCTGATCTCTCCTGGTAACCCTGTTGTAGAGCCCCTCACGTGCATGAATTTTAAGCCCGATCCCTACCCATGCCTGGGACATTCAGGCCCTGCCCTACCCAGTCCCGATTGCTTTTGCCAAATTTAAAGTCCGGCCCTGCCCGAAATACACAGATAACTTCCTCCATTAGTAGATCCATTAGCTGCTCCTCTATGTCTGTCACTCGATCCCTCCGTGCAGGCAGCTCGCTCTGCATGCACTCTGCTCATGGCAGCTCTGGTGCGTTTGTAAATTTACACTGGCTATCTACTCCCATTTCATAGCACTGGTCTGAATATACCAGAGTGCAGAATAACTGATGAATTTAGGAAGCGCAACACCTGAATATGACCGGTGTCATTAAACATCTGCAAAAAAACATAATTAAATTGTTGCCAGCAGCACAGTTACAGTCACTAATGCTCTAGATAACATGAAAGCTATACCAGCTCTGCTAGGGTAGGTCAAATGGCCAGTGTGAGTATTCTCTCATTTGTGTCCGGAAGTAGCTAGCAAGCTAGCCACATTTTGCTAGTTAGCTTGGGGGTTTGACTGCGGTTGTGAGGTCAGAACGCTCGGATCAACCCTACTCCTCATCCAGAGCGTCCAATGCTCTGAGAGCGAAAAGGGTAGCAATATTGATGTTACACATATTGATGTTACACAAGAAACGGAATCGAGTTGGGGCTTACGTTATTAAAGTGCTGGTTGACAACGTGCCTAGTAAAGTTTGCTTAACGTTATATCTTTGTCGTGATTACAACACAAAGCATATTGAAACATGGTGGCAGCGGTACTCAAAAGAACCTGGATCTCATCGATGTAAATGAAGAATATATCCCAGGCAGCAGTTTGAAAAAGTGCCGCGTTTACAGGCTTGTCATTGCGCCGAACGTCTACGTTAGCTGGCTATCGTGAGTGACTCAATGCTAAAAGCTAGCTGGCTATTGGAAACACGTAGATTCGTGAGTAGCTAACGTCCCGTTCTACAACTAAATCGCCATGGAAAATGCACTGAAACCTCCGGGAAAATAGACTTTGATGATTGTAATTTAGCACTGACCTGGAAAAGATGGAAAGAGAAATTCAATTTGTACATGGCTCTTACAATGATAGAGAAAAACCTGATGACTACAAAGTGAAGCTACTGTACTATCTCATTGGGGAAAAAGGCAGAGAGATTTGTGAGACCCTGTGTGTGGGCAGTACAAAAGACAATCTCTCTGTTGAGGAAGTAATTGCAGCACTAGATGCATTTTGTGATCCCAAGAAAAATGAAACAATTGAGAGATATCATTTTTTCATGCGAAGTCAGGGCCAAGATGAGAGTTTAGACAAATATCTCACTGAATTGAGGACTCTAGTGGCCACCTGCTACTTTGGAGTAATCACAGACTCTCTTATCAGGGACAGGATTGTGTGTGGCACGTGTGACCCACACTTAAGAGAGCGCTTACACAGAGAGACTGATCTCAGTTTAGAGAAATGCATACAGATTGGAAGAGCTGCAGAACTGTCCAGACAGAGAGCTAAAGTAATAAATGTGCAGGGCCCTGTAGCAGTGCATGCAGTCACACGGAAAGAGAGACCGAGAGGGAGAGGATACCCTACAGAGGGACAGAGCATTATACAATACAGATACTGTGGACGGACACATAAGAGAAAAAAGGAAAATGGACAAAAATGGACAAAAATGTAAATCCTGTGGAAAAAACAATCACTTCTCTACAGTTTGCAAAAGTGCAGGGGCCAGCAAGAGAAACAGAGTCCTGGCAATGGAAAATGCGTCAGCTGACTCAGAGAGCCGTGAGGATGTTCTGTGCATCACACTAGGGCCAAAGTCAGAGAGCATCAACGTGGTGCAGGAGAAAACCACAGACCCCAATGCAGCTCTCTTTGCAACCATGCTGGTCAACAAAAAGTCTGTCAGATTTCAGCTAGATTGTGGTGCTCGTTGTAATGTTATCCCGGCAAACCTCATAAAAGCCACTCACCTATCGCCCTGCAGTCAGGTATTAGTGATGTATAACAAGAGTACTCTGACGCCACTGGGGAAGTGCACACTTAAAGTGATCAATCCACGCAATAAGAAAACCTACCGAGTTGAGTTCATCGTAGTCAACAAGAATGTGCACAGGCCCATTCTAGGCAGTAAGGCTATCCAGGCAATGGAGTTGATTACTGTGCAGCATCCTAGCCATCGAGAAAACAACAGGATCCTGGACTAAAGAGCAAACCAAACAAGAGTACTCTGATGTATTCCAGGGAGATGGATGCTTACCCGGCAAACTGAAGCTGGAAGTGGATGAGCGAATGGAGCCCGTCCAGCTGCCAAAGAGAAGAGTGCCAGTAGCACTGTATAAATCACTCAAAGAGGAGCTCTTTGGTCTAGAGAAAATAAGGATGATAAAAGCAGTTGACAAAAGCACAGATTGGATTAGCAGCCTGATCGTAGTGAAGAAACCGTCTGGAAAACTAAGAGTGTGCATTGATCCGAAACCTCTCAACAAGGCGCTCAAGAGGAGCCATTACCCACTTCCCACTATTGAAGACGTGCTGCCAGATCTGAACAGAGCACGCATGTTCTCTGTTTGTGATGTTGAAAACAGATTTTGGCATGTGGAACTGGAGGAGGAATCCAGCTATCTCACCACGTTCTCTACTCCCATGGGACGCTACAGGTGGCTGCGCATGCCAATGGGAATCAGTCCAGCCCCAGAGATCTTTCAGAGGAAGTTGACCCAGGCAATGGAAGGTCTTCCAGGAGTCAAAATCATTGCAGATGACATCCTGATTGTGGGAGAAGGAGACAATGATGAAGTGGCGACTCTGGACCATGACAAAAACCTGAAAATGCTCCTGGACAGATGCAGGAAGCTCAATATCAAGCTGAATCCAGAGAAGCTGCAGCTCAGGCTGAAGGAAGTGCCCTACATTGGCCACCTGCTAACATTGGAGGGGTTTAAAGTGGACCCAGCAAAAGTGACAGCCATCAAACAGATGCCTAGGCCTACAGATGTGCAGGGGGTGCAGCGCTTCCTGGGCATGGTAAACTACCTAGCCAAGTTCTGCAGCCACGCCACGGAGCTCTGCGAGCCACTGCGACAGCTAACACACAAGGACTCACTGTGGGAGTGGTCAGAGAGACATGAGCAGGCTTTCAATAAAATCAGGATACCATTGCACAGGCCCTGTGCTGAAATACTACAACCCAACAGAGCAGCTTGTACTACAGTGTGATGCTTCAGAGAGTGGGTTAGGAGCAGCCTTGATGCAGGGAGGACAACCAATAGCATACGCCAGCAGAGCACTGACAGAGACAGAAAAAGGTTATGCACAGATAGAGAAGGAGCTGCTTGCAGTGGTGTTTGGCATGGAGAGGTTCCACCAATTCACATATGGACGAACTGTGGAAGTGCAGTCAGATCACAAGCCTCTAGGGAGCATCATGACAAAGCCTCTCCTCAGCGCACCAAAAAGACTACAACGCATGCTCATGAGACTCCAAAACTACGAGGTCAGTCTCCGATACGTTCCTGGAAAACATGTGGTGCTGGCCGACACCCTGAGCAGGGCGTACCTCACAGAACAAGATAACAGAGGCTCTGTGGAAGTCGAAGTGGAATCAATCAATATGATACACTACCTCCCTGTGTCAAGCGAGAGACTAAAGCACATCCAGACAGCCACTGAGCTGGACCGGGAGCTCCAGACACTGAAAAATGTGATCCTGCAGGGGTGGCCTGAAGTGAAAGGACATGTGCCCTTCAAAGTAGCCATGTATTTTCACAACAGAGATGACCTGAGTGTGCAAAATGGAGTTATCTTCAGAGGTGAGCGAGTGGTTGTGCCTACTGACCTAAGGTCAGAGATAATGCAGAGAATCCATTCCTCACACATAGGAACAGAGGGATGTCTGAGAAGAGCTCGCAAGTGTGTCTACTGGCCAGGCATGAATGCACAGCTGAGAACATACATGGCACAATGTAGCACCTGCACTGCATGGGGTATGAAGCAGCAGAAAGAAACGTTGAGGCCACACGAAGCACCAAAGCGTCCCTGGGAAAAAATAGGGACTGACCTGTTCCAGTTCAACAACAGAGACTACTACATGGTCACAGTTGGTTATCTCTCCAACTTCTGGGAAGTGGACCATTTGGAGAACACACAGTCGAAAACGGTCATTTGAAAACTGAAGACACACTTTGCACGCTATGGGATACCTGACATCCTTTACTCAGACAATGGTCCCCAGTACTCTTCAGACGAGTTCCGAAGTTTCAGCAAGGCTTGGGACTTTACATACAAAACCTTGTCTCCAGGATACCCGCAAAGTAATGGGAAAGTGGAATCGGCAGTGAAAACAGCCAAAAGACTGATGGCAAAAGCAAAGAGAGCAGGTGCTGACCCATACCTGGCCATGCTGGATCACAGAAATACCCCGTCAAGGGACAGACAGCAGCCCTGCAATGGTGCTCATGGGAAGACGTACAAAGACACTTATAATGAGTGAAAATCTTCTGAGACCGGGGATGGCAAACTGTCAGCAGGAGAAGTTCAAGGAAAGACAACAGAAACAAGCAAAGTTCTACGACACCTCTGCTAAGGATCTCACAGAGCTGCAACGAGATGACAGGGTGAGAGTTCAGCCACTCACAGGACAGAATCAGTGGTGGCAGAGGGCCACAGTAGTCAGACCTGTGGAGCAAAGGTCCTACGAGGTGAAGACAGAACAGGGACAAGTCTTCAGGAGGAACAGGCGACACCTGAGGAAGAGCAGAGAAATAGAGGAGGATTTCCCCACTGTTGAGGAGCCTGGCACAGAGCCAGTAAACAGAGCACCAGCGGACGCCAAGCAGGGTGCTGAACAAAACCTAGAGGTGAACGCTGCACCTCAACAAGAAGATCCAAACATCTCAGGTCAAGCACCTCCTGATGTAATCAACACTCCCCCACACAAGGTCTGGTAGGGCCATCCGAAGACCTATACACCTGAAAGACTTTGTGGGAAGGTAAAAGTAATAATAAGTAATGGACAGTCAGAGACAGTAAACAAACATTCAGTTCACATTCCAGTTTATTGCAGACATGGACTACAAGCCAAAGTTAGGTGGAGTCTGCCTTTGTTATAAAAAAAAAAAAAAAAAAAAAAAGAGATCATCTAGCAATATTGATGTTACACATATTGATGTTACACAGGAAACGGAAAGGAGTTGGGGCTTACGTTATTAAAGTGCTGGTTGACAACGTGCCTAGTAAAGTTTGCATAACGTTATATCTTTGTTTGTCGTGATTACAACACAAAGCATATTGAAACAAAAAGTTCCCGAATTGAATAACAGACAATCTGACAACTCTAGCACAGGTACAAAGATGAGCCCTCTATCAATCTCTATGGATTTGCCCCAACTTGGCTCAGCAGCTCACAGATTTAGAATGTGGAAACAAACCACTTGTCTTAAACTCTTTCTGTTGACTTGGACATGATGGAACTCCATGCCAATAGATATGCTGTCATTGTAATGCTCCCCCTTCTCTCTCTCTCCCTCAGATTCCAGTGTGATGAGTGTTCTAAGACATGGCCGTCGGCACGGGTGGTGGTAGTGTTCCGTTATCGGCTGCGGGATGAGACAGGCCGGGGGACCGTGCTGATGCGGCCTTTTGGCCAGGCATGCAGACGCTGCCGGGAAGAGTTTGAACTTCCAGGCTTTTCCAAGAATGAGGTAGAAGAGGCACTGCTCCGGCTATTTGGAAAGATTAGGAAGAACTGCTACGGAGAGGAGGAGGTGGAGGAGGAAGAAGAGGAGGAGGAAGGGTCAGAAGGATCAGAGAAGGTGTGGAAGAGGCCCCATGAGAAAGCTCCTGTGTGAAGCCTGCAGACTGGGCATCTGCTGTCAAGAAGAGTAGAGGAGAGAGAGAGGGGGCACATAGTCTAATATTGTCTAGAATTAGTTGTAAAAATATTAAAAACAGCACTATCTATAATGTTGTGCTATGGACTTTAGAGTTGTGTAATAAACATGTATTATGTGTAATAAACACAATCGGAAGACTTTCATGTGCTTTCAGTTTTTTTCCTTCTACAGTTTGCAAATTTGAATGATTTTGATAGGTTTGAGGCATTTTTTTAAACAACTTTTCTAACCATCTCTGATAAAGAGGAGACAAGGAGACAGAGACATTTATTGAACAATCAGGTGTAAATGGCCAGTGACAGCTTGTGCTGCTCATGCGTATGATGCATTTTCTTGCCAGCAACAACAGAAACAGCAGCATCTCGCATCATCACTGAGAAGAACTGAGATTGGAGAGAGAAAGAAAGAAGGAGATGATGGTGGGGAGTCGAGAAGGAAAATTATGAAATAACGGTATTATGAATGTTTGTATGTCCGACTGATGACCAAGTGAATCGATGTTGTAAGTAGCTTGATAGCTAAGTAGCTAATGATGGGTGTTAGCTATCAGCTAGATGCTGCTACTGCTGTCATTAGCTAGCTAGCTGTTAGCCAGTTGTAGCTAAGTAGCTAGAATTATAATGATTTTACATGGCTGAATTGAGGCCCACCAAGACAGACACTAGCTGTTAAAATAAACCACAGCCCTAGCATAAACTTGAACCAGCATAACTTGGCATCGCGTTTAACTGAACTACAGACATTCACGTCAGACAGATGTAGCTAGCTAGCAGAACGGTGGCAGCTAGCCATGTAGTTATGACTAGCTATTATTGTTAGCTAGCCATGAATGGCTAGGTCGTAGCTAGCGAACAGGTGAGCAAGTCTGTCCATACTGACCCGGTGAAAGAGCCAGACAGCACCAAATACAGCAACCAGACAAAGTTAAAGGTATAGCCGTAGGCTACATGGCAGGTGGCCGCATGGACAGACGACGATATAGATAGCCACAGTACGTTAGAGAAGTCAGGGTGACAGACTGCACTAGCCAGCTAACTTCTCTTTGTCTTGAGTCTGACACTTTCACACTGTGTATTGTTCTTGGTACCTCTCCCTGGTGTGAAAATGTTAGTAGCTGGCTGGCTACTTATTGTGTTTAGCCAACTTCAGTATAATACGCTTATAAACACTTTGTGTGTGATACATTTTGTATTATGAAGCTATGTGTTATAAACACAAGCTGTTTGTTATAAACACAACACCAAAAGCCAGTGGTTGTTAAGTTTGATATTTTTGGTCATTGGAAAATTATGGTTATTGATTTGAGGATGCTGTAATGATGTGAGGGGAAAGAGGGAGGTGAAGTGTGCTGGAAGCAACTGAAGCTGTGTGGAGTTGAGAGTAGAGCAGACAGCGTGACCTATAAACTCAGTATCAGTAGCCCCCCACCTACACACACACACACATACACACACCCTCCCTGTCTACAGCAGACTTACTGGAGCAGAAAATGGTGGAACACAGAGTCTGTTTATAAATGATGGGGTCTGTTGATCCAGATACTGTAGCTTATATAGTAGACATGGCGATTAATATTAGCCCTATATTAATCAGTAACTTAGTCATTTTGGATGTTTCATAGATGGATAGATTAGTTGATTGATTAATTGACCCCCACACCCTCTCTCTCTCTTTCTCTTTCTCTCTCTCCCCCTCTCTCTGCAGGGTGAGGGTATGGGCCATGTCTGAGCTGTGAGTGGAGGAGGAGAGGAAGAGGAGGAGTAGGAGAGGAAGAGGAGGTGAGGACTGAATAGCGGAGGTAAGTGTTTATCATTATCAAAGATTCAAATTAATTATGAATTATTACATGAAGTATTGTATTATTACATATACAGTACCAGTCAAAAGTTAGAACACACCTACTCGTTCAAGGGTTTTTCTTTATTTGTACTATTTTCTACATTGTAGAATAATAGTGAAGACATCAAAACTATGAAATAACACATATGGAATCATGTAGTAACCAAAAAAGTGTTAAACAAATCAAATATATTTTATATTTGAGATTCTTCAAAGTATCCACCCTTTGCCTTGATGACAGCTTTGCACAAAAATGTTTAAAAACCTGTTTTCGCTTTGTCATTATGGGGTATTGTGATGTCATTATGGGGTATTGTGATGTCATTATGGGTATTGTGATTTAATTATGGGTTATTGTGTAGATTGATGAGGGAACATGTTTTATTTAATCAATTTTAGAATAAGGCTGTAACGTAACAAAATGTGGAAAAAGTCAAGGGGTCTGAATACTTTCAGAATGCACTGTATCCTGAGTGTACGAAACATATAGAGCGTGTGAGCATGTGGCCTGAGCAGACATTTAACAGAAAACACACAAAAAACGTAAAGCAAAGTACTTCTTTTACTTTGAGGTGCTATGGTATTTAGGGCTTTTAAGCTGCAACTAATGTACCAAAAGTCTGTGGAAAATGTCATTGTACATACATTGGAGACAGACTGTCACTTAAGTATTGTGGTCAGTTTGTATTACCTTGCTTAATTTAATTAAAATATAGTGGCTGGTGGGGGTCTACTTGGGCAGAGTGGGTCCACCGAGAGACTGAAGTGAGATGAGTGGAAACCCCACACACACCTCAGAGAAGTGTCTGATGCCCTCCCAGTCACCCATTCCCAATCCCATCTCTACTCTTACCAATAACCACCATTGAATCTTAGCTATAATAACAAACAAGGAATAATAATGACTACAAGATTGTAGCAAATCGAAAGGCACCATGACAGGGACAATTTATAATATGGTTATTATGTGCTAAAGAGCAAGGATGTCCTTGTTACTAAAAACTATTCTAAAGTAGAGTCTCACCAGGTCCTCTTAACTCCATAAGTTAACGCCATATCAATTGTGGAGCACACACTTTTTTGGTTACTACATGATTCCATATGTGTTATTTCATAGTTTTGATGTCTTCACTATTATTCTACAATGTAGAAAACAGTACAAATAAATAAAACACCTTGAAAGAGTAGGTGTGTCCAAACTTTTGATTGGTACTGTATGTCATTAACATACACATATATATATACATTCTGAATGATAAATATGATTAATTGTGCAAAATATTTCCAGTGCGACGCCCCCTGTAGGGCAGTGATGGGGAACACAGCCACTAAGTTCCGGAAGGCTCTAGTCAGCGGGGATGAGGCGTTGGCATGGCAACTGTACGAGGGCAACAGCCAGTTCAGAGAGGGACTGGACCCCAACGCGTCCTATGGAGAGACCTACCAACACAACACACCCCTTCACTACACCTGCAAGCACGGCATGACACGCCTGCTCAGGTAACACCCCTTAGATATGTTCCAGGGATGCAGGGAGCCATGGAGTGAGAAAGGGAGAGGGAAGAAGAGAGTTCCAGTGTGTTAGCAGTCTGACCCCTCGGAGGAGATGACAGGTTGTCAATGAGCCATTTTTTTCAAATCTTCCTTTTACTCATCCTCCCCTCCTTCTTTTCTCTCTCTGGGTGATTACAGGGGTCAGAGGAAGCGGGTTGAAAAGGCCAGCTAATTGTGCATGTGTGTGTGTTAAAGGCCAGCTAATTATGTGTGTGTGTTAAAGGCCAGCTAATTGTGTGTGTGTGTTAAAGGCCAGCTAATTGTGTGTGTGTGTGTGTGTGTTAAAGGCCAGCTAATTATGTGTGTGTGTGTGTTAAAGGCCAGCTAATTGTGTGTGTGTGTTAAAGGCCAGCTAATTATGTGTGTGTGTGTGTGTTAAAGGACAGCTAATTGTGTGTGTGTGTTAAAGGCCAGCTAATTGTGTGTGTGTGTATTAAAGGCCAGCTAATTGTGTGTGTGTGTGTGTTAAAGGCCAGCTAATTGTGTGTGTGTGTGTTAAAGGCCAGCTAATTGTGTGTGTGTGTTAAAGGCCAGCTAATTGTGTGTGTGTGTGTGTGTGTTAAAGGCCAGCTAATTGTGTGTGTGTGTGTGTGTGTTAAAGGCCACCTAATTGTGTGTGTGTGTGTGTGTGTTAAAGGCCAGCTAATTGTGTGTGTGTGTTAAAGGCAGCTAATTCTGTGTGTGTGTGTTAAAGGCCAGCTAATTGTGTGTGTGTGTGTGTGTGTGTTAAAGGCCAGCTAATTGTGTGTGTGTGTGTTAAAGGCCAGCTAATTGTGTGTGTGTTTGTGTTAAAGGCCAGTTAGCTAACTGCAGGTCTATTTCGGTACCAGCCTGCCTACCAAATTACTCTTCCATTCAGCCATCTGTTTGAGTGCACTTGACCGAAGTGTGCTCTTATCTGATGTGTACTTAGCAGAATGTATTTCAGTCTGTCTTTCTGCCTGTGTGTCAGATCATTAGATTATTGCTACAGTGGTTATTGCTGTGTGATAAATGCTGTTTCTCACAGAGTCAGCAGAGTACAGGGAGAGTAGAGAGCAGTGAGGTGGAGGAACAGGAGAGAGGGAGTAGATGATGAAGGGGAGGCAATCAGTAAATGGATCTGTAGACAGACAGGGATGTAGAATATAAACCACCTGAGAACTGCAGCCCCAGCATAATGTTGACTTGGAACTAGAATGTCTGTCCACTCTGCTTTTAAAATTTCCTATGAAAGGATGGTTCCTCTTCTGTAAAGATGGTAAACCTGTCACACTCTCTCTCTCTCTCTCTCTCTCTCTCTCTCTCTCTCTCTCTCTCACCCCCTCCAGGTCGTTCCTTTTCAGTAAAGAAGGGAACCCTAACAAGCGTAACGTGCAGAATGAGACATGTCTGCATGCGTTGTGTCAGGGAGCGCACATCCTGCTGCTGCCAGAGGGGGCACTGTCTCCCAGACTGGCCAGACCACAGAGAGACGAACAACGCAGGGCAGACTGCCTACAGGTATAGACACACAGACACACACAAATAATACACACACACAAAGAACACACACACAAATACATTAGAGTGCTAACGTATTGTGTGTGTGTGTGTGTGTGTGTCCAGATGATCCTGAGCTGGACCGGGGCTAGGCTGGACAGAGGACAGTATGAAAGGGTTAACATTAACGCTACAGACAACAGGAACAGCACCTGTCTACACTACGCTGCTGCTGCTGGCATGAAGAGCTGTGTAGAGGTAAGAGAGAGAGAGAGAGAGAGATAGAGAGAGACTGTGTAGAGGTAATAGAGTCTTCTCTCTCATCTTTAAACTCTTTCTCTCTCTCTCTCTCCCTCTCTCTTTTCCTTTGCCTCCCACTTCTCCTGTGTGTGTGTGTGTGTGTGTTGTTAGCTCCTGGTCCAGGCTGGGTCAGACCTGTTTGTGGAGGACGAGGAGAAGTTAACCCCGTGTGACCACGCAGAGAGGCAGCAGCACACACACCTGGCCCTGCGCCTCGAAGCCATGATGGTGTTCTCACAACACACACACACCGAGACACAGACACCCAGCAGCAAGCTGCGCCACAAAGAGGTGAGTTACACACCCACCCACGCACACAGAGCAGCCGCTGGCGTAGGACACCCCCCCCCCCCCCCCCCCCGCAGCCCACAAGCTTTGGGGTCCCTCCCGGAGGTTGGGCCTGCCAGACAAGGATTGTCTCGACTATCAAGAATCGCTGAGCTAATTTCGTGCTATTCTACACATTTTGCCAT
This sequence comes from Brachymystax lenok tsinlingensis, assembly GCA_030435695.1. Classification (NCBI taxonomy): domain Eukaryota; kingdom Metazoa; phylum Chordata; class Actinopteri; order Salmoniformes; family Salmonidae; genus Brachymystax; species Brachymystax lenok. Next base: position 22,353,958 of record CM059806.1, read on the forward strand.
GAGGCTGAAAGAAACTGTTACAGTTTTAAAGTTATGTCCTGTAATAATAATGTAAAAAATCATGGCTAATGATGTGTTCATATGCTATCTGGGGGGGGGCATATGCACTGCGCCACTGAATGCAGAACGCTGCACCACACACACAAAAGAATCCAAAACAGCTAGCTTTATTCAAAATAGAGCCATACAACATTTCCTTGGAGTGCATAACTTTGCTCCAAGCCTTGCTATTCAAGGAGACATGGGTTGGGTGCCCTGTGAAATAAGACATGGGTATAATGATTAGGTTATGGAACCGCCTTATCGACATGCCAGAGGACAGGATAAGAAAAAAAGCTTTCAACTGGGATAAAACACACAATTACCAGTGGACAAAGGAACTCAATTACGTTTTTTAAGGAAGCGGATCTACAACACAAATTTAGAAATAAGTTACGATACAATGGGCAACTGATATATGACTTAAACCAAAACTCAGGAACAACTATGATCTGGAACCCTATGTCACAAGAAACCAAAGTGGAGAACCAGGATACTTCCTCTGGCAATTAAGATAGGTTTAATGCAATAATTGAAGAAGAGCAGCTATGTACTGTTTGTGATTCAGGGGAGATTAAAGAAGAGCAGCTATGTACTGTTTGTGATTCAGGGGAGATTGAAGAAGAGCAGCTATGTACTGTTTGTGATTCAGGGGAGATTGAAGAAGAGCAGCTATGTACTGTTTGTGATTCAGGGGAGATTGAAGAAGAGCAGCTATGTACTGTTTGCGATTCAGGGGAGATTGAAGAAGAGCAGCTATGTACTGTTTGCGATTCAGGGGAGATTGAAGAAGAGCAGCTATGTACTGTTTGCGATTCAGGGGAGATTGAAGAAGAGCAGCTATGTACTGTTTGCGATTCAGGGGAGATTGAAGAAGAGCAGCTATGTACTGTTTGTGATTCAGGGGAGATTGAGAATGAATTGCGCTTTTTATTGTACTGTACTTTATATGATGATTTGAGAGTAACCTTGTTTGATAAAATGCAACAACTGAAACTATTTTGAGTTAGAGACTAAGATAAGCTGGAATGGTTATTTAGAAAATAAGTGTTCCTGGGTGCAATAATTTTTTGCAATGCATGGACGATACCTCAAGATAAGCTATATCATTAAAATAGCAGGTTTTTGTTTTGTTTATCAATTGTTACATTTTTTCGTATGAACGTACAGTGCATTCGGGAAGTATTCAGACCCCTTGACTTTTTCGAAATGTTGTTACGTTTCAGCCTTATTCTTAAATTGATTCAATTCTTTTTTTTTTAGTAGTATTCAGATCCTTTACTCAGTACTTTGTTGAAGCACCTTTGGCAGTGATTACAACCTTGAGTCTTCTTAGGTATGACGCTACAAGCTTGGCACACCTGTATTTGGGGAGTTTCTCTCATTCTTCTCTGCAGATCCTCTCAAGCTCTGTCAGGTTGGATGGGAAGTGTCACTGAACAGCTATTTTCAGAGATGTTTGATCGGGTTCAAGCCAGCGCTCTGGCTGGGGCACAATTCGTCTGGCCACTCTACCTTAAAGGCCAGATTGGTGGAGTGCTGCAGAGATGGTTGTCCTTCTGGAAGGTTCTCCCATCTCCACAGAGGAACTCTGGAGCTCTGTCAGAGTGACCATCGGGTTCTTGGTCACCTCCCTGAACAAGGCCCTTCTCTCCCGAATGCTCAGTTTGGCTGGGTGGCCAGCTCTAGGAAGATTCTTGGTGATTCCAAACTTCTTCCATTTAAGAATGATGGAGGCCACTGTGTTCTTGGGAACCTTCAATGCTGCAGAACTTTTTTGGTACCCTTCCCCAGATCTGTGCATCGAACACAATCCTGTCTCTGAGCTCTACGGACAATTCCTTCGAATTGCAATGTCAACTGTGGGACCTTAATATAGACAGGTGTGTGCCTTTCCAAATCATGTCCAATCAATTGAATTTACCACAGGTGGACTCCAATCAAGTTGTAGAAACATCTCAAGGATGATCAATGGAACAGGATGCACCTGAGCTCAATTTCGAGTCTCATAGCAAAAGGTCATGAATACTTAGGTAAATAAGGTGTTTCTGTTTTAATACATTTGCAAAAATGTCTAAAAACGTGTTTTTGCTTTGTCATTAAGAGGTATTGACTCTGAAATAGTGCTGCCACAATAAACAATATACAGAACCAGAATATATGGACAAGATATATAGATACAGAATTTACACAATCGACATACAGTATGTGTGCATGTACAGTGCCTTCAGAAAGTATTCATACCCCATGACTTATTCCATATTTTGTTGTGTTACAGCCTGAATTCAAAATTGATTAAATATATGTTTTTTTCTACACACAATACCCCATAATGACAAAGTGAAAAAAGGGTTTTCTAAATGTTGGCACATGTATTGAAAATGAAATACAGAAATTTCTAATTTACATAAGTATTCACACCTCTGAGTCAATACATTAGAATCACCAATTACAGCTGTGAGTTTTTCTGGTTAAGTCTCTAAGAGCTTTGCACACCTGGATTGTACAATATTCTTCAATCTCTGTCAAGTTGATCACTGCTAGACAGCCATTTTCAAGTCTAGCAATAGATTTTCAAGTCAATTTAAGTCAAAACTGTAACTAGGCCACTCAGGAACATTCAATGCCATCTTGGTAATCAACTCCAGTGTATATTTGGCCTTGTGTTTTAGGTTATAGTCCTGCTGAAAGGTGAATTTGGCTCCCAGTGCCGACTGAAGCAGGTTTTCATCTAGGATTTTGTCTGTGCTTAGCTCTATTCCGTTTCTTTTCATCCTAAAACACTCCCTTGTCCTTGCCGATGACAATCATCCCCATAACATGATGCAGCCACCACCATGCTTGAAAATATGAAGAGTGGTACTCTGTGATGTGTTGTGTTGAATTCACCCCAAACATAACGCTTTGTATTCAAGGCATAAAGTACATTTCTTTGCCACATAAAAAAAAAAAACTTTAGTGCCTTATTGAAAACAGGATGCATATTTTTGAATATTTTATTCTGTACAGGCTTCCTTCTTTTCACTCTGCCATTTAGGTTAGTAATGTGGAGAAACACAATGTTGTTGATCCATCCTCAGTTTTCTCCTGTTACAGCCATTAAACTCTGCAACTGTTTTAAAGTCACCATTGGTCTCATGGTGAAATCCCTGAGCGGTTTCCTTCCAAATTGTAATTCATAACTTCACCATGCTCAAAAGGATATTCAATGTCTATCAATAGGTGCCTTTCTTTGCAAGGCATTGGAAAACCTCCCTGGTCTTTGTGGTTGAAATTCACTGCTCGACTGAGGGACGTACATATAATTGTATGTGTGGGTACAGAGATGAGGTAGTCATTCAGAAATTATGTTAAACACTTATTGCACAGAGTGAGTCCATGCAACTTATTATGTGACTTGTTAAGCACATTTTTACTCATTAACTTATTTAGCCTTGCCATAACAAAGGGGTTGAGTACTTTTTGACTCAAGACATTTCAGCTTTTAATTTTTATTTAATTTGTAAAGATTTCTAAAACATATTTCATATCAAAATGAAATGAAATCAAACTTTATTTGTCACCTGCGCCGAATACAACATGTGTAGACCTGTACCGTGAAATGCCCTTAACCAACAGTGCAGTTCAAAAGAGTTAAGAAAATATTTACCAAATAAACTAAAGTAAAAAATTATAAAAAGTAACACAATAAAATAACAATAACGAGACTATATACAGGGTACTGGTACCTCATCCCCAAATAGTTTTTATTTACTTTTTCTGCTCTTTTGCACACCAGTATTTCTACTTGCACATCATCATCTGCACATCTATCACTCCAGTGTTCATTTGCTAAATTGTAATTACTTCGCTACTATGGCCTATTTATTGCCTTACCTCCTTACGCCATTTGCACACACTGTATATAGACTTTTTTTCTATTGTGTTATTGACTGTACGCTTGTTTATTCCATGTGTAACTCTGTGTTGTTGTTTGTGTCGCACTGCTTTGCTTTATCTTGGCCAGGTCGCAGTTGTAAATGAGAACTTGTTCTCAACTGGCCTACCTGGTTAAATAAAGGTGGTCGAGGTAATTTGTACGTGTATGTAGGGGTGAAGTGACTATGCATAGATAATAAACATCGAGTAGCAGCAGTGTAAAAAACAAATGGAGGGGGGGGATGTCAATGTAAATAATCCGGTGGCCATTTGATTAATTGTTCAGCAGTCTTATGGCTTGGGGGTAGAAGCTGTTAAGGAGCCTTTTGGTCCTAGACTTGGCGCTCCGGTACCGCTTGCCATGCGGTAGCAGAGACAACAGTCTATGACTGATGACTGGAGTCTTTGACAATTCATCGGGCCTTCCTCTGACACCGCCTAGTATATAGGTCCAGGATGTCAGGAAGCTTGGCCCCAGTGATGTACTGAGCCGTACGCACTACCCTCTGTAGCGCCTTACGGTCAGATGTCGAGCAGTTACCGGTCAGGATGCTCTCGATAGTGCAGATGTAGAACCTTTTGAGGATCTGGGGACCCATGCCAAATTCAGTCTCCTAAGGGGGAAAAAGTGTTGTCGTGCCCTCTTCACGACTGTCTTGGTGTGTTTGGACCATGATAGTTCGTTGATGATGTGAACACCAAGGAACTTGAAACTCTCGACCCGATACACTACAGCCCCGTCGATGTTACTGGGGGCCTGTTCAGCCCGCCTTTTCCTGTAGTCCACGATCAGCTCCTTTGTCTTGTTCACATTGAGGGAGAGGTTGTTGTCCTGGCACCACACTGCCAGGTCTCTGACCTCCTCCCTATAGGCTGTCTCATCGTTGTCGATGATCAGGCCTACCACTATTGTGTCGTTAGCAAACTTAATGATGGTGTTGGAGTCGTGTTTGGCCACGCAGTCGTGGGTGAACAGGGAGAACAGGAGGGGACTAAGCACACCCCCCTGAGGGGCCCGCGTGTTGAGAATCAGCGTAGCAGACGTGTTGTTGCCTGCCCTTACCACCTGGGGGCGGCCCGTCAGGAAGTCCAGGATCCAGTTGCAGAGGGAGGTGTTTAGTCCCAGGGTCCTTAGATTAGTGATGAGCTTTGTGGGCAGAATGGTGTTGAACACTGAGCTGTAGTCAATGAACAGCATTCTCACATAGGTGTTCCTTTTGTCCAGTTGGGAAAGGGCAGTGGTGAGTGCGATTGAGATTGCGTCATCTTTGACATTATGGGGTATTGTGTGTAGGGCAGTGACACAAAATCTAAATTTAATCCAATTTTAATTAACTCAACAAAATGTGGAAAAAGTCTTGGCTACTGCAGATACAGTGTCTTATAAGCCCACGTGGGCTGGTCATCTTGAAGATGCAAGACACTATAATAATAAAATAAATCAAATCAATCACATACACACACTTTAAATCAGAGATGTATTTGCTGTGAGAAGTAGCCACAGAGGGACAAGCAGCTTCAGAATACTGTTATGGTTTTTGATCATTTTTTCCCCAGCTTTTTCAATTCTTAATCTCTCTCCCTCTCTCTCTTTCTCATCCCCAGCCCTATGAGGGTTTGAAGCTGCAGGACTTGAGAAGACTGAAGGACATGTTGATAGTGGAGACAGCTGACATGCTACAGGCTCCTCTCTTCACCGCTGAGGCACTGCTCAGAGCGCACGGTGTGTGTGCATTTCATGTGTGTGTGTTTGTGTAAACTGTCTCTGTGTATCTAATTGGGAAATGTAGGAGCTGTTGAAGGTGTGTGTGTGTGTGTGTCTCACTCTAACCCCTCTGTCTCTGTGTGTAACAGACTGGGACAGGGAGAAGCTTTTTGGAAGCCTGGATGAGTGATTCTGAGGAGTGCTGCCAGCGGTCTGGGGTCTTGATGCCCACCCCCCCGCCCAGCGGGTGCAACGCCTGGGACACCCTGCCTTCCCCCCGCACCCCTCGCTCCCCCCTCACCCTAACCCTCACCTCCCTCACTGACAGCTGCCTCACCCCAGGGGGGAGGAGGGAGGGACTACGGTGAGTCACATGACATTCTGGTCCAGGACATGTTGCACATTTTTGTTCTACCCCAGCACAAGCATGCCTGATTCTACTAACCAGCCAATCATCAAGCCCTAGCTGCCTGTGTGCGTGTGTAACAGAGTTAAGAACGTACCGTAAGCTCACTCCACAGCTAGCTTGAAATGTTGAGAATGGAGCCATCCAATTGGTACCTTTTGGGTGTCTCCAACCATTGGAACATTGTTTTAGGAGGGAGGTCACGTGTGTTAGCAAAGTAGAGGTCTCGAGTTCCAGCCAGGTATGAGCCGAATTGAGGTTGGGAGTGGTACTTGCTAAGCAAGCAACGTGACGTCCTTAACATATATGTGCGTGTTTGTGTGTGATGTAGTGTATATCACTGACTGTGTGGGGTGTCTCTTTCCCTCCAGTGTGGGATCTGCCTGTGTTCCATCTCAGTGTTTGAAGACCCAATAGACATGTCCTGTGGTCATGAGTTCTGCCGAGCCTGCTGGGAAGGGTACGTCACTTACACTGTTTGAATTGAATTAAACATGATGGATCCTCTAGGGAAATTCTATTGTCACAAGCCTGTATGACACATATTACAATACAAACGTATAAACTGTATAAAAAAATACACACAATCTGGAAGGCAGGAATGCACAGTATAAACGGCAAGAGCAAGCCATATCAATTTAAATCTTGACTGTGGATCCAATAATTATTGAATTGAATTGAATGTAATTTGTTTCAGGTTTCTGAATGTGAAGATCCAGGAGGGTGAGGCTCATAACATCTTCTGTCCTGCCTGTGACTGTTACCAGCTGGTGCCTGTTCAGGTTATAGAGAGTGTTGTCTCCAGAGAGATGGACAAACGATACCTGCAGTTCGACATCAAGGCACGCACACACGCACACACACACACACACACACACACACACACACACACACACACACAATGTTGCTCTCAAGCATCTTATCCCTAATATCGCTCCTCCCTGTCCGTGTGTGTGTAACTTCTCTCTCTAGGCGTTCGTGGAGAACAACCCATCTATCCGGTGGTGTCCGGCAGTGCGGTGTGAGAGAGCAGTCAGACTGACCAGACCTGGTCCGGGGGTCAACCACCTGGGGTTCCCCCTGCTGCCCTCCCCTGCAGTCGACTGTGGCAAGGGTCACCTCTTCTGCTGGTACACACACACGCACGCAGACATGC